>MNCI01007047.1:198763-324045 GCA_015680685.1 Gnetum montanum | reverse complement strand
AGCTAAGTGTGCAGAGTGTCCGGTGTGTGAACACTGAAAATTTTTCTAAGTGTCTAGCGTGTACAATGTAAACGGGAGAAAATTTGGCTAAATATAAAATTATGAACCGTAGTTGTATGCGGATGGTGATTTCAGGTAAGAGGAATTCATCTCGGAATCATTATGTTGTGTGTATTGTATGTCTTAGATAAGGTGATCCATGTTGGTGCGAATCGCAGTGAATTTGGCTTTGAAACGGGCTCATTTTGGGTGTTTTTGTTGAAAAAACACTGTAGCGGTACTGTAGTAGTACTGTAGCAGCGTATACGCCCAAACACTGTAGCAGCGTATACGCTCGAACACTGTAGCAGTGTATACACCCGAACACTGTAGCAGGCATAAAAACACTGTAGCAAGCATAAAAGCACTGTAGCAAGCGTAAAAGCACTGTAGCAAGCGTAAAAGCATTGTAGCAAGTCTAAAAGCATTGTAGCAAGCGTAAAACACTGTAAAAACTGTAAAACACTGTAGCAGCGTAGATGTTGGGAATTTGTTGGCAGCGTAGACGCTGGGAATTTGTTGGCAACGTAGATGCTGGGGTTCTAGTTTTGCAGCGTAGACGCTGGGGTTTTAGTTTTGCAGCATAGACGCTGGGGTTTCAGTGTTGCAACGTAGACGCTGGGGTTTTAGTTTTGCAACGTAGACGCTGGGGTTTCAGTTTTGTTGCGTAGACGCTAGGGTTTCAGTTTGGCAACGTAGACGCTGGGGTTTCAGTTTGGCCCTCCTCCTAGTGCCAAAACTGTACCGACCGAAATCGTCGGTGCAAGGCTGGAATGTTACGAGCACCGAAAGATCTACGGACAAGCACAATCGACCCTACCTCTGCTTGAGGGCAAGCTGGAACGGACGAGGGCAGAGTGCCTTGAATGGTCCGCATGAGGATCAACCAAGGACTTCCCCAATGTTTGCCGCTACAACACGTTGGGTTATATGTAAACAATGCACGTTAAATGTAAACCGTAAATAAGCACGATAATGTAAATGAGCCTGTAAACGTAAACTAAAAAAAACAAAGAAAACTGCAATAAATCTGGGCAAAATGTAAACTGTTTTGTATTGAGAATTGATTACAAAGTGCACCGGTCCAAACGCAGTTGTGGCTTTGACACAAGGCAGACGAAAGGCCCCGGCGTGTGCAGGAATGACTCGGCTGGGACACTATAGGTGGAGCGTAGAGACTGTGCTCGGCGTACAGGACTTCCAGCGTAAAGGGTTTTAGGCTCTGGTTTGCAGCGTAATTGCTCTGGGTCTGCTCTGTTAGAAAATTTTTCCCCCCCTTGAAAATGCAGAAAATTAGGCTATTTATAGGGGTAGGGTTACCGGGAAAATCAGACTGGGAGACACGTGGCGTATAGACCGGGCGTGCACATTTAGAAACATGGTATACGCTTGGCGTATACGCTACATCAGGCCAGTGTATACGCTGGGCGTATACGCTGGACTTGCTGGGAGTGTGAACTTTGGTGGACGCTGGGCGTAGACGCTGGGTGTATACGCTAAAACACTATAGCATTTACGCTGAAACACTGTAGCATTTACGCTGAAACACTGTAGCATTTACGTTGAAACACTGTAGCGTTTACGCTGGAACACTGTAGCATTTACGCTGAAACACTGTAGCATTACGCTGGAACACTGTAGCATTTACGTTGGAACACTATAGCATTTACGCTGGAACACTATAGCATTACGCTGGAACACTGTAGCATTTATGCTGAAACACTATAGCATTACACTGGAACACTGTAGCAGCGTATACGCTGGGCGTATAGGAATGGAAGATCATCATTTGGAGCCCAAAATTGGATCTTCAAGTGCATGCGACCTACTGGGGACCCTAGGGAAGGTCCTGGGGGGTCTAGACACTCCACTTTAGCATGTTTTGAGGAGTTTTCGAGCCCCAAAAGTTGCTGTACGCTGGGCCTTACGCTGGACATGTGTAGGCTAGCGTACAGGATGCATACTTAGTGAAAACCAAGTATTTTGAGCTCAAAATTTGCCAAGTTTGATGCCAGATGTCATCGTAGTCTTCTGTGGGTCCCAGGGAACTTTTACTTGCTTGCTTTGACTTCGTTTGATGCTATTTTGAGGCTTTCAAGCTTGGTCATGCTAAGGACCAACATGACTTAGCTTAATTTCTGTCTTCAAGTATTAGCCAAAATTTTTTGTGGTGTTTCAACTGCCATGTAGTGCTATGCTACAGTATTACACTGGCAAGCTACACTATAGTGTTACACTAGATGTGAAACTTGTTGAGCCATGACCATACAATTCAAACTACATGTACTAGAATCTAGGGAACTATCATGTTTTTATAGAAAATGCAAAGTGGAGCCTATGCTCTAGGACTACATCTTCCCTCCTCTTGTGAGCAAGGTCAAGCATAGGGACAATTTTTGGAATTAACAAGGGGGGTGCAAAATAAAGCAAAACTGTTGATCTTGTCTGTTGAAGAGATGTTGGAGTAGAAATAACCATTATTGACAAGTTCTAGAGCTGCTAGAGATGACTTGAGGCTTCCACATGAGTGTTACGCTACCTATGCTGCCTAGCATATTGGCATAGCATACGCACCTACACGCTACACTATGCTATGCTGCGTAGCATAGCTGCCAACCTTGAGCTAAATCTTGCTTGAAAATCAAAAACACACCTTTGAGGCCTAGCTGGAAAAGTAACTTCTATAATTAACAACTCTACCTTGCATGTTGAAAATTCTTGGGACCTATGGAGTTCATCCTTGGGACACTTACATGCTTTGTGTCCTTACTATGTTGTGCTCTACTATGTAGCATAGCACAGCGTAGCAACCAGTGTGACATGAATCCTTTCTTGATTTGCAATGCTTTGTCAAGAAAATTTTCTTGGAACTTAGGGGTGAAGTAGGATAGGCAGTCTTGGAGGTCGGAGTATGCCCAAGTGTAGTTCTTTTGATAGAACCACTTAACAAAGAACCTTTGTGCATTTTGACCCTACTACGCAGTGCTACGCTACATAGCATAGCATAGTGTAGCACCTAATTTGTCTTGAATTATGACTCACGTTGCAAATGTTTTGTCACAAGATGTTAGTCATGTCCTAGCATGGCAACAAAGCAAGCATGTTTGACAATTGAAGCATGGGCAGTTATGTTTACCTTGTCAAAATAGTCTAAGCAGAGGCAATCCCACATGAGCACCCTACTACGCTATGCTATGCTGTGTAGCATAGCACAACATAGCACTCAAATGAAGATGATTTCTAATAAAATTTTTCACATTCTTGTATGTCATGTTTATTATGCTTCAAGGATGTGAAGGGGTAGATGCCTGGGAGGGCTAAATCATTGTCAATCTTCATCTTGGGTGCCTATTCAGTCTCCACCTAGCCTACTACACTATACAACATAGTGTAGCATAGCAAGTCTCGCAATTAGAAAACTTGTTGAACTGTTTAGTCCATCCTAAACACTTTTGGAACACCTAGCATGGTCCCTAGGTAGACCATCAACCGGGTCATGTGTCAAGCTAGGTAGGCTAAAGGGTGTAGCAAACCTATTAGCCCATGAGATAGAAAATTTATCGAATTGCACAGTCTACCCCTACTGCCTCTTTTGTGCAACCTAACCTCCTAACTTGGTGCTACATTGATTGTGCTATAGAGGGTGGAAAGTAGGCTTGGAAGTGGCTTTACAAGAATTAGAACTTCTAGGGTTCCATGTTGTCTGCATAGTTCAGTGTGACACCGCGCTTGCAGAGATCCTTGCCCAAATTTTGGGATTATGTTGAATCATGAGAGTCTTGAAATTGATGGTGTTTTACTAGAGTAATTGCTAAAAGCTAGATGCATCCAATACAAATAAATGCTTGAAGATGCCCACTAAAAAACATGATAGATACTATGAGTTGCTGAGAAATCCTACTTTGGTGGCACCAAATGAGCCCCTGGTCCCAAGACACCTTAGGCTAGACTAATTTTTTCATTACCACTAGTTGTCTAGCCATAGCACGAAATTTTATCTAGCTTTGCAAATGACCTGAAAGGGATGATTAATAGAGGCAAGCCAGTTCTTGACACTACAAACTTAGTCAGGCTACAAAACTAGTCCATGAGAATATACAATGACCCTATAAACACAAATGATGTTGGCTATGTCATAAATTCTATCATCATTAATGACAATCTAGAACTAGTGTAGCAACCGTTCATGGTCTATGCATCCTCTGGTAGTGAAAGGGTCCCCTTAACCCCTTTCATTATTAGAGCACCACCTTAAGCACCCAAAATGCTCTCCATAGTTAGGATCCCCTAGCATGTCACATCAACAATAATCGCTCAACCACCCTTCATCGTTAGGATGCCACAACATGTTGGCCTCTCGCCTATTTGAAGCATGATGGTAGCCAACATGCTGGTCCCTTCCTTCCCAAGGGCCAACCTCACTGGAAACATTGATAGGACCTTAAGGTGGCAACACAGAAGATCCAACAAGTGTCTTGTAGATGGAATGATTACACAACATCAAGAGCAAAGAGTGCTAAGTCTATGAAAGCTAGTACCTATATCTATGGTCCCTATGGCCAAAACAACTAAAGAAGCCACAAGAACCAAATCACAAGGGAGTACTAAGGCTCCTAAGCAAGCCAAGCAAACAAAGCCTAAGTCACCTCCATGAGAAATCCATCTCTTAGGCCACATGAAAGAAGTCAAGGCCAAAAAAACTACAAATAATGATAAGGACTTAATTGATGCATTAGCTTAGGTCAAACTTGCACTCAAATAGAAAAATACAACATTGATCTTATACGACATGATCATGACCTCATTTTCCGACCATGAAGCACTAGTGCAAATGTTGACCTCCATCGCTATTACAAAGAACATCTCTATAAATGAGACCTTCATCCATGTAGTGATGCTACCCCCTACACCATAGGAATCAAGTCCAACATCCTTAGCATTTTGTGATGAAGCAATCAAGGTTGATTCCAAGAGGGGCAAGGTCATAATAGCTCCAATTTTTATTATTATATATGTTGGGAAATGCAAGATCCTCATAGTGCACATTGATGATAGAGTAGCCATGAATGTAATATCATACACCATTGTGGATAAGCTAGGACTCATGCATGAAATTAGGCCAACAAAAACCACATCCTTGAAATCCTTCAAAGCGTCACATGTCATTGTTAGGGGCACGGTTACTATAGCTTTCGTAGCAGGTGAGCAATTCCCCACCACTACTAAGTTCATTTTCATAGAAGAGATGTCGAGCTTCAACCTAATGTTGGGTAGACCTTGGATGGCCTAGTTACGAGCCATCTTCTCTCTAATTCATCAAGAGATCCACCTTCCATATGAAGGTGGTGAAGTTATCATCCATGGTGATAATGCAATCCCTTTGGCCATCAACAACATAGATATGTAGCAAGGGTTGGAGGTTGAGTTTCCTGATGACATGCCTATGAAAAACAATGGGATGTGCAAGATAGACACACCCAAAAATATGGCAGAAGCTAGTAACCTCCTATAGGATGCCCTTTGGGCAAAGTTTCCCTTTGATGTAGCAAGCTAGGATCAAGGGGCTTACTGGATAGTGTAGTCTAGACCCTACACACCTCCTAACCCACACTGGGTTAGGAAGCAACTACATGACTAAGGTATCCCCCTTAGTTCAAAATTTGCCAAACACTTACCTACTATTCACATATACATGCCCTATATTTTACTTTTATCTTATGTTGCATTTTTTTTTGCACTAGATTAGCATGTAGCCTATTATTTACAATTAGCTTGATCACTTAGATTATGCATCAATTTACTTTATTTACATATTTATTTGCTTCATTTACACATTTCTTTGCTTTGTCTATACATTTTCTCACTTAGTTTACACTCCCATAGTTATTATGTTAATCCATGAAAAACATAAAAAATGCATAAAAAACATAAATGCAAAAATCACCAAAAAGAGAGATAGCAACACATGGCTTGAAATGGCCTTAAAATATCACCACAAGACATAATGACCTTAAACCAGCAACACATGACTTGAAATGGTCTTAAACTATCACCATGTCCCAGAATGGCCTTAAAGTAGCAATGTGTAGCTCGAAATGACCTTAAATTATTTCCACAACCTGGAATGGCCTTAAACTATTGCCATGGCCTATAAGGGCTTTAAACTACTACCATGGCCCACCATGGACTTAAATTGGGTGACTCCATAACCTACTATGACCTTCAACTAGCAACACATGGCCCAAAATGGTCAAAAACTAGCATCAAGCCTCCCGTTATGGCCTTAAACTCACATGGGGCCTATCAAGGATTTACGTTGATAACAGACTTACTATGGCTTGTAATCGCCTAGTATTTCTATAGCTTCTAATGGCCTAGACTCACATACTCATAGAAAATGTAATAAATTCATCATATAGAGATAAAGGTTTGCACATTACACTTAGCAAATAATCATCCAAAACAAATTTAATACGAATAATAATACATAGCATAAATAGCATCACATAGCAAAATTGTAGTAAGAAAGACCAATGGGAGGTACATCTAGTCATGCTCAACCAGTAGCACTAGGTGGGGTGGAGGTTCTACTTTCTCTATCATGTCACTAGGGCCTGCAGCATTTCTTGGTACCTACCACAACCATTAACAAATATGCATGATTAGTAATTAAGCATGCATTATATGAGCTAACTCAAAACATAAAAAATATAAAAAACTAATGTATCAAAAATTAACCTAGGAGGGTCTTACATCGGTGAGTTATGAAGGTAACTTTTAAACACTAGCCTCCAAGTGACAAAGGATCTTAGTTTTGAAAAGTTTCATCCAATCTTCCTGGACAAAGTTAATAACCACAAGGGTCTTACCTTTGTCCACCATGGTCCATGTGGATGGCTCCATGGAAAATATGGTAGAAGAGGCCTCTTCGAAGGTGGTGATAATCTATCTCACAAGAGAACCACTCATGACCATACACTATGTGAATAAGTCATACACATGCTTTCCACTAGTTACCATAAGAAACATCTCGAGGTAGCAGCATTCAGTAGACTCTTCCTTGTACCATTGTAGGTATGTGTTGTGCTCTTTCTTGTATTGATGCTTATGATTCTTTTACATCTATTCCTGTTGATAAACCTTTGTGCTATAATTCTTCCAATTCTAATTCTTTGGAGCAAGCAAATCCATCTAGAACTACTGCTCTACCAGCTTGCACATGGCCTTGTTCTTAACTCTAAGAGCTATCCAAGACCTGGCATACTCAATCTTAGAGGTACGCCACATGCCATCTCCCTGTAATCTAGCCAAGTCATATCTAGATTGAAGATCCTTGATCTTCTCATCCTTGCTAGCCATCCTCTCCTATATTTTGTGCACAAATTTTCATAGGGGCTTATTAAAGTGCCTATCGACCCATAATGATTTTGCATAAGAAAGTACACACTTGTTGGATGTCTCATGCATGTAACAAGGTACTTAATCAACTTCAGGAGTAAGGTCAGGTAGAGTTTCCACCCTTGCCACCTTGCTCAAATCCCACTATAGTTTAAGACCTATAAGCATACAACAACTGATCAATCTTAGCCAAAAACTAAACATTTAAGCAATAAGAAAGATAACATGAACTGGAATAGTACTGCATGCATACATAGCTCTAGGTCTTCTTGTCACAAGTGGTCCACCATGTCCTCAACAGCACCTTCCATGAAGGCAAGTTTATTTAGCATCTCTACCCATGGCTCCATGTTGTAAGTAGATGTACGACTATTTGTGGGAATATCTAATACTACAATACAATGATGCAATTAGCACATGACCTAACATAGCTCAAGATACTAGAGTAAACAAGGGAAGATATATGACAATAAATGTAGATTACCTAGTAAGCCCTTAAGCATGAGTGTAGGGGGCTCACCCAGCTACATAGCATTAAAAAAAGTGTCAAAACCACCCCTGTTGGGGTGGAGCAACCCCTCTTTTCCTATTTCCAAGGGCCTCTACCATCTCGTGAAGCTCATCTCCATGAGCTATGTCCTCCTTAGCTTGAGGAGGTGCTTCCTTCGATGCCACCTTAGCCATTACTCTTATAGCCCTATCTTCTTTTGCTATAATTAACACATATACAACTATACCACATCATTAGCTAATTAACATATTATATCATGAAATAAAAACATAAAAAAATAATATATACATAAATGCAATTAATACATCTAAGTATCTACGCATACTAACTTGCAACATCTGCATGTAAGCTTTGTAGCTTGATGTGGATCTATTTGCTTCTTGGCTTCCTAATCTTAGGGGTAGCTCCCTCTCAAGGATGTGGCCTCTAGATCTTGGCCTTATATGGCCCCATCATCTCTACTATGTAGTGATCTACCTTGCTCATGTCCCTAATGCCAACTAGAGGGCCCTCACCCACACTATTGCATGAATAATTCAAGTGTCCCACAAGAACCTTGGTCATTATTGATAATGAATCATCAATCTTCTCTAGAGGATCCTGCATGCATGTGGTCAAAAACATATGTTTGATCCATGGTTGGAATAGTTTCTCATAGTCCTACAACACCCATTTCCCATCATCCTCTACCACCAAGAGCTCTACAAACCTTCACAGGTATCTTGTGAAGAATGCAAAGTGGATGTAGGACCTTGACTAGAGGTTGAATCGAAGCCAAGAAAAGTATGCATGTAAATTCATGGCTATGTATCTGGTCCAATTAAACCTCATACCCTCTAGTATCAACTCCTTCATCATCCATTCCTGTTCCACCCATAGGATCTTTCCTTGGAAAAGTAGCTTTGAAAAGGCACAAGTGTGGAACAAAGGGTAGAGCCCTCACACCTCAGGTAATTGCACATCTTTAATTGATATGCATATGTGAGATTGAGTGGCCTCTATCTAGTCCTCAATCTCCTCTCTATGGTCCACCTCCTTGTTGGTCTTATCAACAATCATTAGGCCATTAGTAGGAATGCCAAAGAGATCAATGAAGAAGGCATTGCTAAGGTCGAACACTACCATCACATCGTGCACCTAGGTGATACACTTCCTGACATTACTACTAAAGGAGTCAATGATGGTGACCATTTTGACCATTGGGATACTCAAGCTAAGGGCCAAGAATAGGTCCATTAACCCAAGATGCATGAGCTGAGCTGTGAGCACATTTGGTGCTCTGTGGCATAGCCAGTGTTGTGCACCTTCTACATACTTGTATTTCATGATGAGGGTGGCCTATGTGAGACTCATGGTGATCACCATCACCTTGGCTAAGGCAACTACTATTGCAATACAAATAAAAACAAGGTTAGCATTTCATCATGCAAATAACATAAACTAAAGGGCATATACACAAGCACATGAGCTAAAATGTAGATACATACATGGCACAAAAGGAGTATGAGACAGGGGGTGCTACAGACACCTCCTTAGAGTTAGTCTCACCAGTAGCCCACTCCTCATCTAACCAACCATGGATCCTACATCACTCATACACCTTTGGGTGATGGAAAATATAGGCCTCTAGATTTCTTCTTATCTACTCAATCATGGCTACCCGAACGTTCATGCTAGATGAGAAAACCTCTAAGGTAGTGCAAGTCAAGGCCAAAGCATTTGGATCATCATGTAGGCAGTCTTCATCAACTTTAAATATGAAAGTTAACCATAGAACCATTAGCAATTTAACATGAGCAAGTAGTAAAAAAAACTAGATAAGCCATAGAAGCACTTATCCTCTAACACAATAGATGATTCTAGGTGGGTTTTGGAATAGAGCATGTAATCACTACACAACAAAAAGGGTGTTGCTCTTATTATAATAAGCAAGCCCCATCATGCACCATACTTTGGATAACTGGTAAATGTCCTAGGACATCTACCTAAGCCTCCTACCCCATCTAAGACAAACTTCAGAATGCTCTGGTTAGCCCTAGGTAGTAGCATCTCAATGATAGCACTCGTAGCATCAACCAACAAGCATGACCACATGATCACACTGAACTACTAAAATAGCTACTCTAGGACCTCCCAGGCTTCTAATTGGAACCACACCACCTAATGATCCACCCACATATTTGGCACAAGGGTGTTAAGGATAGGTTTTCTCATGCAACACATGATGTTCACAACCTCAACCACAATCAAAATGGGTTTCAAAAACACCCTACAATCATCAAGTAATAGGAAAAGCATTAGTATGCATGCATAGATGAAAAATTTTAATATAAATATTATAAATTATTAACATAAATTATTGAAAATTCCTAATTTTGACAATACACCCTAGAGCATATGTGGGTATAGGATGTTAATGAATTCATTTGATGCACTTGCTACTCACTGGGATAGAGCATACTTTGCAAGATTAACATCGTGCATGATTAAGAAAATTTTTACTAACTCTAGACTACCCCAATGGAGAGCATAGTCCCAAAAAATAAAGATTTTAACAAACACTTGTAGAAACTATGCTCTCAACTCTCAATGTGTAGAGAGCATAGTTTCAAACCATAGCCATGGAAAGCATAGTCTTCACCTAGTGTTGCACTTGTCACACCTGCCAGGTCCCACCATGATCCTCTTTATTCCTCATTTCCACTACCCTAGGTGCAACCCAAGGGGTACCCCCCAAAGCCCCAAAATCCCACTCACAATGATAATAGCCTTACACTTGCAACTTGAAGCATAGTCTATAGGGTTGTTCGTACAATGAAAAAAAATAAAAAGGAGAGAAAGAAAAACATGTGCACAGAGATAGTATAGAAATATATTTTTATCTTGCCTACCTCCCACCCCCCTCCCCCCCCCCCTTCCATCATTGTCAAAACCCCAACACTAATCAGGCCAACATTGTGTGGACTGCAATGGCGGCCACAGCACTTGAGATTACACTGCGGCATGCAATGGTAGTTGTGGTCACCTATAGTCATGCCTTTGTGTGTGGTGATGACCATGGCTCCTATGGCCATGCTATGGAGGATGATGTACAGGGCCCTAACCCTGTGCAGCCATGGAACCAAAAAACAAACAAAACAAATAGACAAGAAAAATCCTCCCTACCACCATGCCCTCCCTATTGCCATGCTGCACCACAAATGGCATGCAACTGCAACATCCACCAACATAGTGGGGTGCATAAGGCTACACAACTATGGTCCTAGAAAACCCAAAAAAAATAAAAAATGAAAAAGAGGGAGACTATAGTTAGTATACCTAGCTAATGCAAATAGCCTCCTCTCCTTCACACACACCTATGGTAGGTAACTCAATGCTCTCTCTCTCTCTCAGCAATGTTTTCCAGCCTTGCGTGAATGCATGTACTCTAACACGTCATCTTCCCTGGGACTATGCTCTCTACTAGTAACAAAGGCAAAAGTAGTAGCAAGACTACACTTTTACATTACATTAAAAATAAAGAAAATGACAAGTTACCATGGTAAAACCATGCCTATATACCCTTCCAAGGTCATTTAATGATCAACCAACCCAGGACTATCTCACAACCAAATGCCCAATGGAGAGCATAGTTGGGTGAGAGCACAATTAACCATATTAAGCCTAAAAGGATGATTTTTCACTACCCTACAAATGCACAAGTTAATCTTACTCCCTGAGCATGACTAGCCATCCACAAAATGAAATGTTTGGTACATTCTCAATCCACTAAGACGTATAACTGACATGCATATGGCCTTCTAAGGCCCAAAACTTGCACAAAAAAGTTTACCTACCATGGCAACTTACATGCTTAAGAAAATTTCATTGAGTTGATCTCCTCATTCGTGCATACTAACTTTCTCAAATAGGTGCCACTTGAATTTTTCTAGTTTATTTTTACTGGAACATGACATGGCTATGCAATAGCAAATCTTCTTACCTTTGATCCTCACGGGGCCTTATGGCAACATCAAGTGATGCATTGACCCTCATTGCCTAGACCTCAAGCCTATAGCCTACAATGAATACACAGCCTCCATATAAGCACCACTAGACTAGCCCAACCATCAAGTTAAGGTTCTCAATCTAGAGGTAGGGGATGTCACAAAGGATCTCCTTGTCGAGATCCTTGTGGCACTGCACAATGGTGAGGCAAAAACTTTGAAACTAAGCTCCTTGCTAAAATCCCAATATGCTCAAGACATTGCTAGAGTGTTTAATGATAACATCAAATCATTTGCATGGTCATACGAGGAAATGTCAAGCATAGATCCCTGGCTAGTCCAGCACAACATCATCCTTGATCCCTGCATCAAACTAGTTAAACAAAAAGCATGCAAGATTTGGCCTAAGGTTGCATTGGTAGTCTACAATGAGATCACCAAGCTTTACAAATTTGGTTTCATCTGGGCTATTGACTATGCAAACTAGGTCTCCAACATCGTAGTTTTGCTTAAAAAAATGGAAGTATATGCATTTGCATAAAATTCCAAGATCTAAATAAGGTAATCACTAAAGACAACTTTCCATTGCCCAATATCAATCAACTAATCAATACCATGCCTCGACATTCCTTGTTGTCCTTCATGGATGGGTTTTTGGGTTACAACTAGATTATGATCAACCCTAAGCACCAGCTTAGTACAACTTTCATGAAATCCTAGGATACATTTTGCTACATAATGATGCCTTTTGGACTAACAAATGCAGGATCAACATATCAACATCTAATGACGTACATCTGTAGTGATTACATAATGAGTTTGCTTAATGACTATGTAGAAGATATTACAGCTAATTCCAAAGTAGCCCATAACCACACAAATGACTTAGACTTAGTGCTTAAACATTGCCTAAAACACAAGCTTAGGCTAAATCCCAACAATTATGTTTTTGGCATTAGAATAGGTAGGATGCTTGGATTTGTAGTATCTGAAGCAAGTATATGCATATATCTTGATAAGGTTAAGGCCATAACCAACTTAGCACTATCAACTAACCTTAATGAGCTATGAGGATTACAAGGTAGAATACAATTCATACATAGGTTTATTGCTTGGTTAGTTATCAAGCTACAACCAATGTAACATTTTCTCAAGAAAGGATCCCACTTCAAGTGGATAGCTCAATTCCAACAAGCATTTGACAACATTAAGCAAGAGCTAGCACAACTACCTATGGTTCACCCTCCACAAGGAGATAAGCCTTTTTACATCTACCTTGTCACTTCCAACACATTCATCACTTCTTGCTTTTCCAAAAGAAAGATGACAATGTAGAGGTCCCAATCTACTACCTAAGTCATGCATTATTAGCCCATGAAACAAGGTACAATGACATGGAGAAGTATTGCCTTGCCCTAGTCTTCTTACTAAAGAAGTTGAGACATTACCTCTTCCATAGCCAGGTTAACATCATTTGCAAGAACAACATACTTCAAGATATAACAATGAATATCAATGAAAGTAGTTGCATTACATAATGGAAAGCAATAATAGTGGAGTTTGACCTTCATTATGTTGCACAATCCTCTCCACAAGGTCAAGCAATAGCTACACAATTCATGGCTTCACTGGTAGACAGGTAAGCTACCATAAACCCTAAGTTCTTGAATGAGCATGTCAATAGTATTAGCCAAGTAATTGATAATAGTGAGGCACTCTTTCATTTTGATGGAGCTTTAACCTCTTAAAGGGATAGCACCACTACTATTATCATGTTTTCTTCCAAGGAGATTTGACCCTTCACATATCATTTCACATTTCCTTGCACCAACAACATGGCAAAGTATGAAGTTCTCCTCCAATGCATTCTTACAACACATAACCTAGGAATACAATGTGTAGTGATCCAAGGTGATTCAAAACTAGTGGTCAATCAAGCAGTCAACGTTTACACCTAAAAAGCATAACATTTATAGCTTTACTGTGACCTGGCAAAACACTTGCTCCAACACTTTGCAATTGCTGATGTCCAACATGTTCCTTGGAGCAAAAATGCCATTTCCAATGCACTTGTGATGTTATCCCTTAGCATAGCACCTCACATGGTCAATGCATTGCCCACATTAGTGGCAAACTACACTACGCCTATTACACAACCCATTAAAGATGTGTCAATAGCCACAGTTAGCACCATCCATGTAAAAGAGTGGTACAACAATATCAAGGTGTACCTTCTACAAGATGAGCCCTAGAAACACTTAATTAATACTTAAAAGAATGTAGTACACAAACATTCATGGTAGTACATTATCATGGGTGATAACACACTATGTTCCAAATCCTACGATGGCATACTGCTAACCTACATAAGTGAAAATGAAGCAAATACAATAATTAAGTAAGTCCATGAAGGATTATGTAGAGGTCACATAGCACCTAGGGAAATGGCCATAAAAAACTAACTTCTAGGCTACTATTGACCTTACATAGAGATCAATTTCATCTAGAAATTCAAAACATGTGATACTTGTCAATGGCATAGTAATTTAATCCACATGCCACTAACTAAATTTCATACAACATAAATCATGTGGTCATTCTAATGCTAGGGCTTGGGAATCATTGGACCCATAACAGCTAAGTTCTTCACAAGGAATAACTTCATAATAATCACAATGAAATATTTTATCAACTGGATCGAAGTTATTCCCCTTAGGAAGATGACATCGTAGCAGGTTTGTAGGTTCATGTTAGATAACATAGAGATCCATTTTGGCTTACCCATGAACATAGTGACAAACAGTGGACCATAGTTTAGTAGCATTGAAACTAAAGCCTTTTGTGAGCACTTCAACATCAAGCAGTCCTTTTTCTCACCATACTACCCTTAGGTAAATAGCCAAGCAAAGGCCACCAATAAGGTTATCATTAACCTCCTCAAGAAGATGTTAAGCACTAGCAAAGGATGATGGCATGAGAAACTAGTCTATGCACTTTGGACCTATCCCATAATTCATCGAAAAATAATAGTTATGATGCCTTATAGCCTCATCTATGAATCTAAAGTAGTTTTGTCACTTGAATTGCAAGTTTTATTGCTCAGTGTAATCCTCTTGGGCATCATCGATAAAGGTCAAAATAATGAGTTGAGAACCATATATCTTGACTTAATACTAGAAGAGTGCATGCATACACTTGATCACATTGAGTGGTATCAAGAAAAGTAATGAAAAAAGCATCTTCACAACTAGCATCAGCACCCAATCAACAAAGGGGACCTAGTCCTCAAGGCTATTTGCGAACCTACAGAAAATTCTTAGCCAACTGGGAAGGGCCTTTCCTAGTCACTAAGGCCTACAACAAAGGAGCATTTGAAAGTTTTGATCATGGTTGAAACAAGCTTGTCAATCTAGTAAACCATTCACACTTGAAATCGTACTACATTTAGCATGCAATATCACGCATCAATGAAGCAAGGTAAGAACTCATCTACTATAATGTTAAACTAGCATAAAGGTACACTCTGACATTAAACTAGCATAGCTCATCATTTAGTCATGATGTTAAACTAGCACAACGCATCTGCTATGACATTAAACTAGCACAATCATCCACTATAACTATAAACTAGTAGTCCACCATGACTTAAAAATAGTAGCCTACTAGGACTCTAAACTAGCATAGCACATTTTCTATGATGTTAAAATAGCACAAAGCAATCTACTATGACCATAAACTAGCATAACATGGTCTACTAGGACCTTAAATAAGTAAATTTGTGGTCTACCAAGACCTTGAACTAGGTTTTTGATCAATCAACAATAGCTGTCTCCATCCTTCTACATCAAGTGAGCGAGCACACTCACAATCTATGCAACTTGTGTTACTAATGTGGCCTTCTACATTTTATCATCTATAGTCTATTTGCATTTATGTATTATGTTTTTTTTTATCTTCTCGAAGTTGTGTTTGCAGGATGAAGCCCTAGGTAGTTGTGCAAAGGCACATCTCATCACAGCAGCAAGTCAACACATTACTTCGATGTGCATGATTAGACTAGTTAAACCTCTCAAAAGTGTATATCCCTATTATCCTATTATATCCTATTCGCATCTACTCCTATATCTTGATATCCTTTCATTTCCCATGTAGAAAATATTGTAAACCTTTTTGATGCTCATGTGCTATGACAACATGACACCCTCTTCAAGTCAAACGATAGAACCCAAGGTGTACGTAATATAAGTCATCTTGTGGAAATNACTAGGGTTAAGCATAGTATTAGCACTTAGTAAAATTTACAAAAATTGGCCTTTTGCTAACTACGCTCTCCATGACTATGCTATCTATGCTTTGGAATGGTGTGCTTGGGGGAGAGCATAGTCTCAACACTTTGGAAAAATTTCAAGATTTTTTCCTCCACTTGACTATGCTCTAGGAAATTATGCTCTCTACACTTTATAGAGTGGTTGAGCACAGTTTCCACTTTTTGCAAAAATTTGTAGCTAGGATGTCATAGTCCAGATTTGGTGGTGTTTCATTGGCCCCTCTTTGTTGACGTCTAGAGAAGTGGCTTGAGAGACATTAACAAATAATAACTCTTCAGTTCTTGATTAGATGTCGCTACAACATGCCCAAAGAGTGTTGTGGATATTGGCATGCCAGATGGTAGCTAAGAAGTAGTAGTAAAAGGCATAGGTATGTGCTAGGGATAAAAGGAAAAATGAGGTGCAAACNCCAATATCCACAACACTCTTTGGGCATGTTGTAGCGACATCTAATCAAGAACTGAAGAGTTATTATTTGTTAATGTCTCTCAAGCCACTTCTCTAGACGTCAACAAAGAGGGGCCAATGAAACACCACCAAATCTGGACTATGACATCCTAGCTACAAATTTTTGCAAAAAGTGGAAACTGTGCTCAACCACTCTATAAAGTGTAGAGAGCATAATTTCCTAGAGCATAGTCAAGTGGAGGAAAAAATCTTGAAATTTTTCCAAAGTGTTGAGACTATGCTCTCCCCCAAGCACACCATTCCAAAGCATAGATAGCATAGTCATGGAGAGCGTAGTTAGCAAAAGGCCAATTTTTGTAAATTTTACTAAGTGCTAATACTATGCTTAACCCTAGTTAAGAGCATAGTTAGCCTCTCATGGAGAGCATAGTTAGCAACCAATTAGCTTCACAAATTTTTTCAAGTGTTGAGACTATGCTCATCCCTGGTTGGAAGTGTAGTCAGCCTCTTGGGGAGATCGTAGTTTGCAAAAAATCCATTTCCTCATAAATTCCACTAGTATTGGGACTATACTTATTCCCAACCTAGAGTGTAGTCACCCTTTAATAGATCATAGTTAGAAAAATACTTATTTTTTGTATTCCCTTTTGCCCCAAAATTGTTACACTTGACCCCATGTCAAAGTGTGGAGAATGTAGTCCTGCAGAGCATAGTCTCTAAGTTTTATTTTTCAAGTACCTTGTGGTCCTCTTATCACAGACACATGAAGTTGGCAATGTAGTCATAGTCTCATAGTCTTGTAGAGTTTGGTAGAGCATAGCAAAGCATAATGTCATCAACATGAATAGTACACCAGATGAATAGTAACTATGCTCAGTGTAGTCTCAACCGTTCCATCTACCACATGGTACATTTCTTGCTAATCTTAATACTATAAATACCTATGTCTTCAATGCAGTAAGGGTTGGACCTTGTATATGATCAAGGGCATATTCACAAATGAGAAATGAGTCGAAGCTGTAGACCACCACAAATCCCCTATAGTCCAACAGAACATGGCACTAGAAGTACGTTGTGGTGGCCAGCATGAAAGATGTAGACACCTTAGCAGGACATCAATCTTCATAGTCAGATACACTAGGGATTGTAACTATGCTATCCACCTATGCCTACTATACACTGCATACCCTCTAATCCCCTGTTGGTGTTAACTATGCTCAACCCCATTTGGGATGGCACTTTGCTTCATTCTCTCCATTTCTTTGCATTTTCTACACTTTATTTGCATTTTTCACCATTTTTACTACATAGACACACTTAAACTATGCTCAAATGATGGTCCTCATGCGTTGACATCATTTGCCTCAAAAAAACTCTTGACTATACTCATCACCTTCGGCACCTTTGACTAGGCTCAACCCCACTGACATTGCAACCACTACAAGTACCATAAACACTACTTGCATCCTTAGCACTTTCTTACATCAGCACTATAGCTAACCATGCTGCACCCTCATTGCATTCAATAAGTACTTGTTTGATTAGCTAGACTATTCAGGGCAAGCCATCTCTACCTGTAATAGGCCCTCATGTGGATTTGGGGCTAGGCTGTGCACTCATGGACCTTGGTGTTCTAGCCATCAACATTTTTGATCATTACAATACTATACAAGCAGTTAAATCAATGTGTGCTAGAGCTAGTACATCCCATGGGCATGGCAACTATGGAAACATTTTGTTGGCCTTCATGTACTAGGCTACAAGTTACCATCATTCTTCTTCAAAGGCCCTAGCCTATTCTTTTAATTCATGATGGTATGTTAATCTCTTAGCCAAGTCTAATACTACATCTTTTTGTCCATGGTAGTAGGCTTTAATCACCACCAATTTTGAGTTTGCTACATGGAGTTTCTATAAAGCATTTTTTCTATATAAAACTTTTTTCATATAATGCATAGGTGGTCTCAACTTGCTACTCTAATTCATTTCTAGGTTGACCTACTATTAACATGGCAAGGTTAGCATATCAAAGGTTAGTCAATTCCATTTATTCCTTTATGTCTTCAATCTATAGGTCTTTATTCTTTACTTTCACTTGATGGACTAGTGCATAACTATCTAGGATGGGCTACCAATCAGGATTTTGCATTGACATGGATGTGATGTAGGCTTTTTTCATCTAGATTTCCTTTTTGTTAATCTACTTATACATGCCAACTTGGTCCCAAAAGTGCTCTTTCAGCTTCTCATGTTTTTTAGCCTCATTTTGCCATGCACTTATCTTAATTGCAAACTTTTGGATTATGTGGACCTCATCCATTGAGAAGGTTCAATTCTCTTTGGCTAATCTACTAATATCTTAGTTAATCCTTACCAGTTATTCTCTTAACCAATGGACACTTTCCTCCAAGATGTTCTTCTACTTTTCTATCGTGGTCAACCTTACATTATCTATAGCAAGGTGTTTTTTTTCTTCTTGTGTGACAATCAATGCCTTCTTATGGGCATATGCCTAAGATTCAGCAACTAAGACATTTCATACCACCTTTTCCTTCTCTTTATTAGTAGCATTTCTCTATTCAATCAATTGATTTAGCTACTTTGTTTAGAATTACTCTAGCTAGTAAGGTGGAACAAATTAGGTAAGGTCCCATCTTTCAGCTCTTAGGGTAACCAAATCTTATTGTAGTCAATGCACATCTACTTCTACATGTTCCACCCTAGTCTTAGCCATGGCTAGCTTCTCTTTTTTGGTGATGAGGTTTGATTGAATTGCAATGACATCATGGGGAATGTCAAAAATGATTGTCATTACTTCTCCCATCTACAACAATCTATCAAGAACATCCTTATGGGCCACAAGAGCCATCAAAGTCCTAGTAAGCATTTATGCATCTCTAGTCCTAATCAAGTCCATCTACTATGCCTATCATATCCTAATGATGCATGACAAGTACTATGACACCTTCTCCTATTTCAACCATCACTTGAAAGGATGTTGTGTTACCAGAGTTTTTTCATAACCATTGGGATTCTCATCTTGATTATAATGAAATATGTCCTATTGTTGGATTAGAAGAAATAATGAGCTACATGACATCATTAATAACTTAGAAGAGGTTTGACTCATCCCTACTTCCCCAACTGATAGTTTCAACAGTTCTTTGCATATGGCTCATCACAAGTCGATAGTTTTATGGTGGTGGTAGTGGTGGAACTTGTGGCTCACATTACTACTTAGGATCTTTCTCTATTTCTTTTTCAAGTTCTATTTCCTTCTCTAGTTCTTGTTCCTCATCAAGGTCTTTCCTTAGTGCTACAAGTTTAAGCAACTCAATGAAGGAAGCATTCTAAGCCCTCCTAGGAATGTCATTTGTGTATTCTAGGATTCCAATGCACTTACAAAGCTTCTTGATCATGCAATAAAATGGAACGGTTTTATTTCCTACCTAATTTTCTTCGAAATTCCTCTAAATTTCCATGTAGTATAATTGGGGAAGATTGGCAATATATTTTTTCATTAATATCACACTCCCCCTAGCCACATATGTTGATATTTTGTTGAGCCCCTTGGTTGAGAAGAGGTGATATGTGCCTATCTTGAAATAGATCCTCTCTTCTAAAGTAAACTCATTATATGTCTTATTGTCCTTATTGTACATCTTCTTTAGCCATAAATTTCTTGTTTCTAGATCAAACCTCATGGATAGATGTGCTATCTTGGCCCCCACATTTGATAGATTCAAAGCTTCTATGAATGCTTTGACTGAAAAAGAAATAGTAACTTCACCAATGTTAACTATGGTACCTTCTTCTTTATTGTGCTAGAATTGGTATGTCTTACCAAGGTACCATTCCCCACTTTTTAAAATAATGTGCCATAATGGTGACACCGAGAGTTTCATTCAAACTACCTCTAGAGAAAATGGCATAAATGGAACAAAGTTCATTTCCATGATGACCATGATCAACATGGTTTTCTCCTGAATAGCTTCAAGGCATTCTGAGGACAACATGAGGCATTGTCCTTGCACTAGAGCTTGTGGTTCCATGGCCTCTTCTTGAAAAGACTACCTTATAGTAGGAGCCTCTTGATGAATGCTAAATGATTGGGCCTCCTACTCCTCATGCTCAGCTTGCTCTTCTTGTTGGCCTTTGCTACCTCTTAGGCATTTTGTTACATCGTGTGAAGGTCCTTCTTATCCTCCTCTTGTTTAGACCATCTGCAATCAATCAAGGGTTACATGTAACTAAGGTATTATTATTTATCATTAATAGGTTTATACCTTACTCAAGACCTTAGTTTCATTAAGTTCTTTACCTCATATAATTGTAGACTTAGAAAAATTTTTAGAAAAATGCTCAAAAGTGTTATTCTTCTTTTATGACCCTTCATAATTGGTTTCTTTTTCCTTATGTATGGCTTATCATGATGGTTATGGTTCCTTCAGTAAAAAAAATTGAAATTTCTAGCATTAATACAATTGATTTTTCATTAAAATAATTAAGGTTTTTAACATTCCTTCCCTTGTAATACCTTCCAAGTGATAGCAAATTTTGAAAAATTAGCATAAGTTTTCCATGCAAGCATCCTCCCTCAACTAAATTGAACACTCCAGGTTCAAATAGGTTTAAACAATATGAAAATTAGAGTGGCATGAATCAAAATATCATAAGTAAAAGTTGATTACATAGAGCTCTTAGTTCTGAGAGAAAATTTCAAAAACTCCCCTAGTTGCAAATGATAAGAATGGATTTTGGGGCACTGCAAGGATCATATATATAGTTTTTGTTGACATGATATCAAGTTTTTGACATTGAGTCCCAACCAATATTAGGTAGTCAATATTGGGGTACTCAAATTTGCATTTAATGAGGGTACTTAGCAAGGAAAATGATGCTCCAGGATTGGTTGGAAGATTTCAGGTTAAGTTCATAGTTCTAGGGTAAGTAAGAAATCATATTTAGGCACCAGAAATATTTAAAATATGGATTTGTGAACATTAAAAGCTTTGGAAGATGCAAGAAAAGGGGTAGTATACCTAAGGTGTGAAATAAGTTAATTATATGATAAGGGAAAGCCGTAAATTTAACATGTACTTGGAAGGTGAAAAATGATAGGGTTGTGTTAAACAACTACAAGTTACAATAGTTACACAAGTGGATCCTCCCCAAAGTAGGCTTTAGCTCATAATGCCCTTATATAACCACACCTAAAAATGTTTGTAGGCACTAAAGAGGTTGAATGCAATGCATACCTATGAAACAAAACACACATCTTAAAATCAAAAATTTGAGAAAATGACTTTATGTTACACAAAACCACAAGTTAGGATCATACAAATAATGAGATGATAGGGATTTTAGAAGGGATTTCAAGAATTGGTATGTGAGATGCCTTACCATAAGTAGAATGAAACCTTGTGTGTTATTAATGGTTAAATAATCACTAGCCCTTCTGCCCAAGATTCAAACCAAGTTCAAACCACATTCTAGTGACATTTCATTATTTCATCACTTTGTTTGACAACCATATGACTATCATAGTTGCAAGGAGTAGCATCACTTCGTGTTTTGTCCAAGGAAGAGTTTATTAATGGCATGTTTTTTTACTTGTTTGTTCATTTTTATAGTATTTTAAGAAGCCACAAACCTTCAAGCATGGGTACATGTCTTTCTAGTAGGATTCTCAAACATTTATTCAATGCTCTTTAATTTGACTCTTACTCACATTTTTTGTTAGATCTACAAGGATATAATTACAACCTTAGCAACATGATATAACATAAAAAAGTAGTCAAAGAGAATCTACAAATTCCCTTTATGTCACACCCTTCACATTCCCACTTGGTTCTTCACTTTTTTATTTAGGCATCATGATTATGAGTTTATTCTTAGTTTTGGTGATGGAAAAGAATATCATTATAACTAGGGTAAGAACCTCTTAGTAATGGAATGGATGGATGGATGATGTGACCTCATTATCCAAATAATCAATCCCTCATGAGTTGTCAACATAGGGAAAGCCTCACCTCATTGGGCTACATGATAATTTTATTTACAAGTGCAATTACTAATAAAGAAAATGGAAAAAGGTGAAAAATGTTAAAGATGATAGGAAAAATTATATCAAAAAATAAGAGAATGATAAAAAATTGTAAAACAAAATGATGAAGAACACCTATTAATTCTACATGTTAGAATGCGGTGTTTCCCCCATGACTAGGTGTTTGACCATGGAAAGAATTAATATGTGGATAGGTAGGCTTCATGCATCTATAAAACATTGTTAACCTTCCATTTTCAAGCCACTAGGTATCTCTTGGTTTAGTGGTGGTTGTGAAGACAAGTTCTTGTTCAAACACTTGGTTGTTAAATGTATGGTGGGTTAGAGTATGAGTTTTGTCCATGTTATGGATGTCTGACCCATGATTGCACCCTTGATCATGATTCAATATGCATGGATTCATTTGTCTTCCCACATTGCTATATTCATTACTTCTTTTTGGTGTTGGAGTAACAATGGACACTAGCCCTTACGTAGGTGTAGAGAATGTTGCAGTAGATTGACATATGTTGGTTTGAATGATGTGGTAGGTCCATAAGTGTTTTTCTTCTGCCTATGGGCTATCCTAAAGAAAGGTCATTTCTAAGTTTGTAGCAGGGACCTACTAGTATCAACATGTCTAAGTACATTTGTAGCACAAGTGGGATTCATTTGTTGTAATTGTGATGCTGAACCTTCCTGTGTTGTTGGTGGTAGCTTGTGATGAGGTGGAGTATGAGAATATCAAGGATAGTATGGATGGTAAGAAATGTGAGGTAGTGATCCTTCAAGGTATTTCATGGGTTAATGGTACTTGTAAGAGAGAATGTAGCAATTTGAAGTAAAGGACATAGATCTAGTTGAAGAAATAGGGTGTTGAACATAAGGGTATGGTTGGTTTGGTGATGGCCTCCCCCACAACTATGGGTTTTTCCACTACAATTGATGATAGTGTTGAGCCAATAATATGTCCTCCTAGGATAGTACAATTGGTGGTAAGACTATCTATAATTACTATTTGGAAAAAGAAATTACCTAGGCATGTACTTTTATATGAATTTTGGATTTACTGCAAAATCCCAATACTCATGTAGATGTGACATGATTAGGCAATGGCCAGTTAGGTGGTCATATGTTTAGATGTCAAATCTATCATCGTCATCCATGTTTGAGCCTATAGCCTCACTTTATTTAGCCATTTTCGTTATTTATTGATAAGTGTTCCTAGCTATTTCTTGGTTTTTCTTCCTCTATTTATTGTGATAGCCTAGTTTGTTTTGTGTTACCTTCTCCTCTATAGTTTCTATGAAAGTTGTAACTTTTTCATATATCCACTCTAACATCCTATCAATATTTGCTTCAAGTTCATCAATAGAATTTTGTATTAGCAAGGTTCGTTGCAGAATAATCTTATCAAGAACTGCCTCTTTCTCCTTACCATAAATATGGACTTGCTTCTTTTGAAGAGTTGGGTCCTAGTGATACTTCTCAACATTCTTCCATTTGCATAGCTCTCCTTCTTATTTTTCCACACACTTGATTAGCTCTTAGATTTGATAGGTTCATAGCCTATATAATTGACCTAAAGCATACATCTCAAAGGTATTTCTTGTTTCATTATGAAGCCCATCTCAGATGTGGAAAAGTCACTTTTCCTTAGAGAAACCATGGCCTAGCCATCTATTCAATAGAGAATAATATCTATCTAAGGCCATGTCCAACGGCTCATGTTATTCTTCTCTCCATCCTTAGATATGTCTCCTCAAGTTGGAAACCCTCTTATAGGTTTGGTATTTCTCATTGAAGAGTTCCAACATTGTGGACCACCATTGGATTGAATTTGATTTTAATGATCTATACCACACTTTGGCTCTATTGACTAGTGTCCTAGGAAAGAGATCACATTTTTCCACCCACTTTCAATGTTGTAGAAGGCATAGGCATCTTGGAAGGCTTATACATGATGTTGTGGATTCAAATACTAGCCTCCTGCAAATTTAGGGATATTGTTTATATGAAGCCTCAGGAAGCAACTTTCCCTATGATGCTTGTGGAGTATCTTAACCACCTTTATGATTTGCATCAGGCTTCTAGTAGCCAACAAGGATTCATCATCATTAGACATGTGATGAAAACTTCTATTCATTTGATTTTAACAATTTTTCCTATGTTCATTTTGACATCTTTGATTTTTCATGTGATTTTGGTTCCCATTTGTATTTTTACTTTGATGCCAATGATGAGCTTGGTCTCTATATCTACATTCATCTTCATTAGAACTAGACATTGAAGAGGAAGAGGAAGATGAGGAACTAGAAGGGTTGCCATGGCTTCTATGGTATTTCCCATAGTCCCTTGATTTATTCTTTCTAGTTTTTGAGGAGGTCCTAGTCCTCAAGGCCTCCCCTGGTTGAAGACTTACTTCATCACCTCTAGGGTTGTCTACCTTAGGTGAATGTAGTCCTTTAATGTTGATAGGTTGGTCATGAACATATGAAACCCCTACATGAGGTTGTTCACTCCAACTTTCTTCAACATATATGTTGTTAGTTCTTAAATAAATGTTCTCTCTATATAATTCATTATCACTTCCTTGTGAAAAAGACATTATTTTAGTTAATGATGTGTGTGATTTAATATTTTCTAAAAGATATATCGTTAATGTGTTTACAATGATCATGTATAATATAACTAATCTAGGTAACTAGCACCATCCCTAGTAACAGCGCCAATGAGAAGCAACAAGGTACCCCTACATCCAACCATATGAATCATAAGTGTTCATATGCAATTTGATCAAATTCCATAGATGGGACTAGTTATGCATGTAGATCATTATGCATTAATTGCAATTTGCTATCTTCCCACTTGGACTAGTGGTAGCTTTGTCATGAATGGTTTAGTCCAAAGTGACGCATATGATGATTGATGTTTCCTGGCCCTATGCTACTCCTAATGATAATAAAAAGATTAATTAATTAAGCTAACTAATAGTGGAACGTAAAATCTATACTAGCCTATGTCTAATGAGAATCCATTTCTAATCGTTTGTACACACCTTAGACTTTGTGTAACTACCATTGGGATTACCAAGCCTATGTTATTATGTGTACCAAACGATACACTGCTACGCTACCAAGTAATTATATGTAAGTGTTTGTGACTAGTCATGCTCTTTTTACTTTATGAAAACAATAATAAAGAGCAATAAATGGAAATATTATCTAAAGAAAATGATAAACATTTAAACAATTGAAAGTAATAATAAATCTGAGTTGATGTTGCAATGATGAAAATAATATCAATTACGACATCCAATTATGTCACTCAAATAAGGATGTTGTACACTCACTTAACATCACACTGCAGGTATGCACTAGAAGATGAAAAAACTTGGAATAAAAAATCTATGAAAAAGCTATCTAAAATCTATCAACAATCTCCTAATCATGCACCCAAGTATGGTATTTATAGCCTAGCATTAAAGGGGCGATATCGGATGCCCAACATTGAAGGTTGTGCTTTAATATCAGATACTCAATATCACAGCCCCAATATCCAATATCAAGGTCATGCAAAATATGATTCATCAAGCTCTATAACTCAACATTGCTTATGAAATCAAGAGTCTTATCATTAAGATAACACCTCATTATATAAACATTTATAAGTTATAAAGATTGAATTTAACTATATAATCATGCTCCATTAGAGGACCAATGATCTATTTGTAGTATCAATAGTAGCATTCACTTAGGAATGATCTTCAAGATGCTTAAAATGTCCACGTGCATATGAATATTGCATGTAAAATAAGTACATATGAATATTCCATGTAAAATAAATATATTTTTTTCATAATGACAACTAAAAATGCATATTTCATCTTATATTATTTTCATATATTAATAAAATATTTACTATGAAATCTTGCGATATCATATCTATGATATCATAGTTACAGTATCATAGCTTTACATATGTCATCATAGATGAGATATAGTGGACCATGGTCATGCCTATAAATACCAACCTACCATGATGTTGAAAGAATAAATTTTTGCTAATACTTAGCAAAAATCTTACATTTTTTTTTCATGAGTTAGAGTTAAACTGAATGCCTATAGTGTGGTGAATTATAATTATTTAGAATCTTTATTTAATTGGATTGTTCCTGAATATAATTCATGAATAACAATAAAGATTAATATTATTTTTTAGATTGCAACGATTCACTTAGCATAATTTTACTATTTCATGTTGTTTACATTTACCAAGTCATTTATTTTTGCTAATTCCTTTACTTTTTCAATGACTATTAGTAAGGTGGAATAAGTACAACTAGTTTCGAGTGTAAAGTGTAACTATTTGAGACCCCAAAAGTGACTTTTCTTGATTTTCTTAGTTGTGAAGTTGCTTGGTAATTCCAATAATAGTTGCATCAGCCTAGCATATGTACAAAAAACTAAGAATAGATGCTTATTGCCAATAGGATAGAATAGCTTTACATTTTCATTGCACTTAGACTTATAATTTATAATCATTTTTACCTTGTTGACACTTAGGATATTTTGAGATGAACAACAACAATATATCATATACCTCATTATGAGTTAAACCATACAATTTTCATCTCACTAACTATAAGTGAAAAGATAAAGATCATGAACTTAACATCAACTACTAGTATACTTACATTATCCATCTGTAAATTACAATCTTGTCATGCATGAATACTTGTAACTTATATGGTTGAGTGTTGAAGTATCCAACTTTTTCCAATGATAAACAGTTGGGTATTATAATACTCAACCATATAAGCCATAAGTGTTTATACCTCATGAAAAATAAATGTAAAATCATGATAATAAGGGTTATTATGAGCATAAGAAATCATAGTTTGCATCAATGCAATCCAATCTTCTTTACTGTAATCCTTGTCATGACTTTCATTGAAATTAATAGTAGGTGGAGATTTTTCTTTAGTTGTAGAAGACATTAATTATTTTAATGCTTAATTATGTATGTTTAAGAAATTCTTCTGAGTATGAGAGATGTACTTTGTGATGCTTGATATAATGAACTTTTCAAAATCAAATAACTAACAAATGTTGACACATCCCCAGAAATGAGACTAATCATGAGTAGTTGGGTATTCCAACAATTAATCATAAAAATCATAACTATTCACATGTGACCAGATTATAATTTGTAGATGAACAATATAAGTATAATAGTAGTTGATGCTAAGCTCATGATCATTGCCTTCCCACTTAGAGTTAGTGAGATGCAAATTGTATGGTTTAACTCTTAATAAGTTATATGATGTACTAATATTATTTAGCTTCAAAGATGCTAAGTTCCAACATGGTAAATATGATTATAAATTCTAATTATATGTGTAATAAAAATGTAAATTTATTCTATACTATTTGAAATAAGCATCCATTCCTAATTTTTCATATAGGACTTGGGCTAATGCAACTATTACTAGGATTATCAGGCAGCTTCACAATTGAGCAAATCAAGCAAAGTCACTACTAGGTTACCAAACAATTAAATTTTAAGCTTGAAACTAGTCATGCTTATTTAACCTTACAAATAGATATTGGATAACTAAAAAATTTAGAAAAAGTAAATAACTTAGTAAATGTAAACAACATGAAAAAGTAAAATTATGCTAAGTAAATTACTGAAGTGATGAAAAAAATCTTAATATTTATTATCATTTATGAATTTTGTCCAATAATAATTCACACAAATAAAGATTTCATAAAATTATAATTTGCCACACTGTGGGCATTCACTCTAACTCTAACTCACAAAAAAATTACAAAAATTTTGCTAAGTGTTGGTAAAAAATTGGTCTTTTGACACGATGATGAGTTGGTATTTATAACCATAACCATGTCCTACTACATCACATTTACAATGACATATGTAGATATATGATATTGTAACTACAATATCGTAGATATGATATCATAGGCTTACATCATATAGGACTTATCAAGCATCAAATAAAAAATTTTAGAATAACATAAGGTAACTTTAAATGAAATGTTTACACTTATAGCTAGACCAAATCAAAAATTTCCTTCACATGAATTCATCATCAATCTATAAACATCATCATAAAAATACCCATCAAGAAAAATATGTAGGTTCATTAGCTATTTTTTGAACATACCTATGGATCATCATCTGAAAGTTATTGAAAGTTTTGGGCCACTCCATACTTTTCTAGGCTTTTGTCCTCAAGAATTATTTCTAAAGAAATTTCAAATAAATTTGAAAAATTATCTAAGAAATTTAAGTTACATGCTTTTGTCATTTCTATTATTTTCTAAACATAGCTAAAGGCACTAGGAGGGGCTGGGGGGCATGAATCAAGGCCTTATAAAAATTTGAGTTAAATAGAGACTAGTAAAATGACTACTAAAAAGACCCAAAGAAAGTTGATGTAGAAAATAGTAAATATACATTGAGCTTTTAAGGTGGTTTAGCTAATAAATTGGCTAGACTACCTCCATCATAAAATTCTCCCTGGATCCTAAAAGGTAGAGTAGTCTATTAATCAAAGAAAATGACAAGGCTTCCTTTACAATCTTAGACTAAGCATAATCATTAGGCTCAAAGTCACAAAAATTTTCTTCCATAGAACAAAGAAAGAAAAATACTCTACCTTGTCTTAATATAGAGACTCAACAAGTACTAAGCTTTCTAACAAAAAGAAAATAGAGCTTTTATAGAGAAGAGATAGAGAGAGATATTGAGAAGAAAAGAAGCATAGAAGAAAAAATTCTAGTTTAAGCATAAAGGAAAAAGTTAAAATATAGAGCTAAGCTAGAAAGCTTAAATTTATAGCCAATATTCTTTTTAGCTATTTTTAAAGTCATTTTTCAACCCATTACTAATAAGCTAGAGAAGATTGAAAAGTAATAATTTGTAACCATTATCAATCCATTGGGAAAAGTAGTTGACAAAGAAGAACCTGTATCCATAATATCTTAGCTTTTAATATTGCATTTAATATGAGCACTAATAGTTTAGTAGATAAGGAAGAAAATTTTCATTTCATTTTTTATACTAATGGTTCCTTTACTTACCACAAAAATAATGAGCTCTTCTTGTATAAGGACTCTTTAAGCTTCAACTAACAACTGTTTCCTTTTTCATTTATGAGGTTTAGCTTCCTTTCATAGTAGTATAGGCTCTAGCTTTTATGTATAATAACTTCTTTTAATATAATATTATAACATCCCTTTTATTTTTACTAATTTGGCATTTTTTTTTCATTGTAGCTTGTATAGAATCAAAATTTTGTTCTAAATTGGTTCTACCTTTAAAAGGGCTATTAAAGCCAAATTATATTCTTCACTATGAGTTTTCCTTCCACTTAGGCTAACATGGTAATGAGAAATAATGAACCTTTTTGGTTCTTACAACTTTTCTAGTTTTTAAAATTTTGCTTTCTTATGCATGCAATATAGAAGCTAGCGTTGTAGAGCTATTTTGGAAAATATTTGTAGAATAAAAAACTAATTCTAAAAATTGGTTCTACAAGCTAATGTGATAAGGAACCTAGTAGAACTAAAAATTAGTTCTAAAGATTTTCAAAAAAGAAATGAGCATTTCATACAAGCTTGTGTGTATAGAAGAATAAAAAGCCACTAATGTGGTAGAGCTATTTGAACAAGCCCTTCATAAAATAAGAATAGATTCTACAAGCTAGTTTTATTTAATACTTTCTTTCTAAGTTGATATGGAAAAGCTATTTCTTGTTCTTTTGTAAAACCAAAATATGATTCTATGAGTTGGTTCTACAAGCTAATCTAGATTAAAATTCTTTTATGCACATGCTCTAAAACTATTTAAGCTCAACCTTACTAAGTCCTATGAATAAAAAAGAAGCTGATGTGGTAGAACCAATTTGAGCTATCTTTGTAGAGCTAAAAAGAATATTTGAGCTGAATTAAGATAAAAAATCATCTAAGCACATGTGATGTTGAGCTGGTAGTGTCACTCTGGACAAGCTAGTAGAACCAAAAAAATGGTTCTATAAATTGGTTCCACATGCTAATGTGACAAACAAATACTTCATTGTCAAGAATAATATGAATGCTCAAATCTGCATGAGATGAAAGATCCACTACAAAGTCAATCCTATACCCAAGCTCAAAAAATGCAATAATCTTTCCCTTTTGAGATTGGGAGAGCTTACAAAGTAAGCTTGAATGAGAGGAAGATCATGTATAACTAGACACATATGAATAGCCTAAAAAGTAGTTTCAAACTCAAAATCATAACACATATAAACTTAGCTTAAACATATATATTATAATCGAAGAACTTAGCAAGCCTTTAACAACAAGAATCAAGATTAGTAGGAGAATCATATATCTAGTTAAATATAAGCAAATAAACATCATAACACATCTTATAAAAATCAATTTTACAGCCCAATCAATTAATTAGGTATCACATCCAACTAATGATATATATGCAGATCATCCTTAGTTAAAAATACAATAATAAAACCTCTCTACTTAGAAAAAAATTCAATCAAGTAAAAGACAAGCTTAGAAACATAATATAAATGCAATAATATTATACAAATAATTAATTAGAGAATAGGATCTATCAAAGCACCTAATAGAGAATTCATCTTCACTTTTTTGGACAAAATAGCTTATACAGAATCATATCATTATACATTAACTCATCCCCTTCTTGTCAGAAAAAGGTGAAAATATCCCTCTATCATTAAATAGATTAATCATAAAACACAAAGATAAACATAGGAGATAAAAACAAATAAGAGGGATGCATAAGGAGCTAATCTTATTGATCAATGAATTATCAAGATCACAATAGAGATGTAATCATGAGAGAACAACTAGTTATACAAAGTGTAGACAAAAAATATATAAGGCATAGAATAGATTAGAGAGCAAAGTAATAAATTAGAAAGCATCATAGCTATGTGATGAGGCATCATGATTTGGCTACATCAATGGGATGCCATCAATGTGACCTCATCGACATGATCTTGTCGACACAGGGTTTGACCCATTGACATGTATCCATCAACCGGGCATCTTATTTCTGCCATTAAATGTGCACTATCCACTGCATTTATGGCATTCCTTTCATAAGTTTTAGTGAAGCTCTAGTAGAATGTTTTCTAAGTGTCCATAGTAGGAGTCAAAGAGTGCACAGATCTTTATTCAAGCATAGTTATACCTAAGCATTCTAGTGTGTGTGACGATAAAGACAATCTTTCTAATAAACCTTACAGCACTTTAAAATAGATTAATTATTTTGTTTATGCATTTAATATTTGAAGCAATTTCCTTAAATGTTTTTAAGTAATTAAGTAATTAATTAATTAATTAATTAAGATCAAATAAATAATGATTAATTAGAATACATAAATACAACCACTTTGAGCATACATGTAATGCTTGCTAATCCTAGTAATGCTTAAAATCTGGTAACCTAGTAGTGTTATGCATGTTTAGGATGTTTATGGTAAGCAGGAATGAATGCCTATTCTTTATTCTTTATTATTAGGTGACTTAAAACATCAAAGAATAAAAATGATAAAAATCATATGCCTCAATTACACTTAACCATACCCGTATACTCACAAGTGTAACTAGGAAGACAACCATTGCAATAGTTGATTCACCTCCTAGACCAATGTATGTTAAAATCTAGAAGTCCTTACACTTTGACTGGTTTGCATGTGAGCACTTGTGATTCATATGATTGGATGTAGGGTCTACTCACTACTCATCATTGGCACCAATATTGAGGACTTTTAGTTAGTAACATGTGCTATTTAGGACTTAGCAAAAATTATTTCAAATCATTGGAATAAACCTTAAAGTTGCAATCATTTAAATAATTATTATTATTATAGTTAAAGCACAGTATTATTTTTCTTTTAAGCAGAAATGTCTTCTTCTCATAGGTGCGATGAATCAAAACTGCTAGTGTTGCAAGAACTCAAAGTGGTGTGTACTCATCTAAATTTGTTTGTACCTAATTTCACCTTCATCCTACACAAGGATGAGTAGCTATAGTGGAAAAAAATGGAGGGAAATGTTATCTTGCTACCTGATCAATCTGTTTCTAAGATACTATTCAAAACTCTTAAGAGGCTAGGAATTCATGACCTTCATAAAGAATATGTTATGTAGGACCATGACTATTGAGACTACCATCCCACTAAAACATAACACAAAAGAGATCGACACCAGGAGAAGTGTCATGAAGCTACAAAGGGGAAATGATTCACTAATTCCTTATTCTTGCTAAACCAAAAATACAATGAGGATCCTCCCACTAGGGGTTCGCAACATAAAGATTCTTCATTCCTTAACTCCGATGAAGGGGGCTTGAACCAGAACTTAAAATCCACTATCAACAATCCTAGTTTAGGCAAAAGTGGAAGTCAAGGTGAGGCTCAGGCAAGTATCATGATGATGATAAATTTGATGATCATGGTCATGATAAGCAGAGAATAGGTGGAAACAACTCTGATGGTGGTGGTCCACCTCCCTCTTCATCCTTTTCATCTACATCCTCTTCTTCCTCTTTGACTCTAAGTGAAATTGTAGAGGACAAAACCATGGTGGAGGTGAATGGTGGGACAATAATGATCATAGGCCCCACCATAAACAAAGAGGTTCTAGAGAACATCATAGGCATCATTGAAACCATGATAATGATGAGCCTTTTCTTACAACTTGAAGCATGCTAAACATCACAGAGGCAGTCAAAATTCAAACTAGGCATGTGAAAGATAGCAAAATCAAGAGGTTGGATATGAACAATATCCCCAAATTTGAAGGGGGATATAACTTAGATTCATAGATTCATCTTCAAGCCTTTCACAATGTATATGCCTTACAGAACATTGAAAACTATTGGTAGAAACTTAAGTTGTTTCCCAAGATACTCATCAAAGAAGTTGAAACTTGATACTACCCTTTGGAGCTTGAAAGTTAATACTACTCTTTGGAGCTGAAATCAATTCATAGATGGAGTACAACACTTGAGCTATTCAATGACAAATATAAAAAATATTCTTGAGTCTCCAACTTGAGAAAGAAAATTCAAGTTTGGTTACAAGGAACACATGAACCCCTGAATGTAGACATGGGCTAGTATTATTATCTTTTGCACAGATGTCCTCACCATGATTATTCTCGAAAGGAAAACTTCACCATATCATAGATGGACTCTGATCAAAAATGAAAAATTTTACGAAACAAAGATTATCATAACTAATAGCCCATTAGATCTAAAGGCTTATTGAGCAGGTTGAGAAAGAAGAAAGAGAATTGAGAAAATAGGAAAGTGTTAAGGAATATAACTGGTACCCTTCCATCAAAAAAAGGGAGGTATGATTCTATGATAGTGAGGGGGAGACACCAATTGATGAAGTGATGTAGCAAAAAATCTTGCTGATTTAAAAATATGTTTTCAAAATTTCATCTAAGGTGGATAAATGTGGGAATATTTAAATGAAAAATTCAAAATATCTCTAAAAATTATAGAGGAATCCAAAGATCAAGCTAGTGATTGTGATTACAGGAAAAGAAAAGAAGTTGAACGTGCTTATTAAAGGGGTAAGGGTAAAGATGCTATAGTAGAAGAGGTTGTGGAGTCAAAATCAAATGATGGTGATGAATGTGACATCTACCAATATAAACATCCTAAGGGATGTTTACCTCTTGTGTCACACTTATAGGAGTCTTGAATGTATGCTCTGAATCCTAGGTTGGCAAGAAGACAATCATCTAGAAGATTACCTTATCCTTAAGGTAATCTCAAACAGTTCCACTAGCAACAAGAAGCTTACTATCCCAATGGAGCTCCACCACAATCATATGAGTAGTACCACCAATGGTAACATCCATAGTCATGGGGGATGCCACCACCAAGTTAGTAGTGCCCTTATAGGTAGCTAAATCCATATGGGTACTATGCTCAACAACCCATGTCTTTACATGACTCTTCCAATCATGCCTCATTCCAATCACTACTACTTTATGGAATACTATAGAGCTCATTCTCCATATTCTAGAAGGGACTCTCCATTCCCTTATCATCCTCCTCATCCTTCAACACATGTCTCTCCTCCCTCAATCTAGGTACCACCTACTACATCCATGCAAGATGAAATTCCCACATAACCATAGCAACATAACGTTACCAAGGTCGTTAGCTTACAACTGGTTCCTTTGTTGAGTTGTTCATAATGTAGACCCAAAAAAATTCCATTCCTTCAAACTAATATCCCTATAAAGTCCTCACTGACTCATGCAACTGTCCATCTTGTGTTTTCTTCATCCTCTACATCTATTTCTTTCAAGAACCCTTCAAACTGAATGCCTTCCAAGATCCATACAGTCATGTTAATCCATGATGTATCTAATTGGATCAAGCCTAGCAACCTTTCCAAGAAAAGAGCTAATCTTGGAAGTCCCCTCATCTACTTGTAGATTTTAAGGAATGAGCCATGCAAGGCTTTTCTTGATTTAGGTTCTAATATCAATATGAATTCTCATGAAATGTACAAAGCCTGGAACCTTTCTTCTCTCAAGAAGAGAAACCATTTAGAATTGGTAGATCAATCCATCAGTATTTCCTTCGAATTGATGAATGATATTGTAACTACTCTCTATGGGTGATCCTATCTTATCAATTTCTTAGTGATCAAGGTTGACAGCTACAAGGGGGACTTGCCCATCATTATGATAAGGACTTGTTTAAGCACTATTGATGTGCAAATGGGTACCAAATATATTTCCCTAAAAATTTTCAAGGAAAATGCTTTTGGAAAGATTGAGAAGAAAAGAGTTCCATGCATTACATACAGTGATGAAGGGTGCAACTATGTGCAAAAATTATGGTCTATCAAAAGCACATCAATCAAAGTATGCAGATACTATGCAAATGAATATGAAATTCAAAAGTACCTATATGCAACAACCACAAAGTAGTAGAGAATCCAGTGGCTAACAACTAATCCTAAAAGTAGCACACTTTGCATGGAACCAACTAAGAGCTTAACTTGTGTCTATCTTAAGGACATGAATGAACTAAAGAAAGTTAATTACCAACTCTCCAATGATGAACCTAAGGATATTTATTGGGAAGAGTTAGAAATACCTAAATATTTCAAACAAAATCCCCTACAGTTAAAACCTCTACCTACTGACATGGATTATACATTTCTGAAAAATGGCAAGCTGATGATAATCAATGCTAATCTAGCTCCTAAGAAAAAAAATATGATATTGAATGTGGTCAAAAAATGGCCAACATCCTTTGCTTAGTCATATTCAAAACTTGCAACAATTAATCCTAGGATATGTCAGCATCATATCTATAATAATCCTTCTATCATGCCAAAGAGGTAGCCGTAATGGTGGTTGAACCCCAAATTGAAGTAAATTGTCAAAGAGGAAATTGAACGACTCCTCAAGGTAGGGTTCATCTATCCAATTATGGATAGTAAGAAGGTTAGCCTTGGAGAAGTTCAAGAACTATGTGCTTGGATACAAGGTGTTTGTGCTACTAATCATAGTACCATTCACTTCTTAATGAACAAGCTAATAGTGAGCCCCTATGTCATATGGTGGCTAGTGATTTTATAGGAGTTCAATCTTACAATGGTAGATCAAAAAGGAACTAAGAATGTGGTTAGTAATCACTTGTCTCAATTACAATGGGATCACAAAGAGGGGAAGAGCCCACTCTTTGATTAATTTCCTGATGAACTACTCTTTGTTGATGTAATAAATGAATAAGTACCCACTGAGCCTACATGGTACAATGGCATCCTCACTTGTATTCTTAATTATGAGATGCCACAAAAGTTAGACCACTAGGAGAAATAATAGATTCTTTATTATGTTAAATGCTTCATGAAAATCAACAAACACCTTTACAAGGTATGTGCGAATGGCCTAGTTCATTGGTGTGTTCTTGATACAGATCAAATATGCATTCTCCAAGATGCTCACAAGGGTCCTTGTGGGGTCCACTATGCAAGGAGATGTATTACCATTAAGATCCTAATGGTAAGGTATTATTGGCCAAAACTCTTAAGGAATGCCCACAAATTTGTCCATTCTTATGAATGTTGTCAATGAGATGATGAGAAAACTGCTCAAATGGAGGGACCTCACTAGTGGATCCAACCACTAAAACCCTTTGGTATCTAGGATATAGACTTTATTGGTCCCATCACATCTATGTCAAACAAAAAGGCATACATAATAGTCATTGTTGACTATTATATGAAATGGGTAGAAGTAGCAACTATCACCAACTATACATCTTCCACTGATACTTGATTTGTACAACAAAATGTTGTAAACAAGTTTGGTATGCCATGAGCACTAATTTTTGACATTGGTACTCATTTTATAGGTGTTACTTTTTGTAATCTCATGCAAAACTTAGGGCTTGAACATAAACTAACAACACCCTACCACCCCCAAGCCAATGGTCAAGTATAGGTTACAAAAAGAAAAATCACTAAGATTTTAATGAGAACAATTAACAAATATAGGAGAGACTGGGCCTACTAATCTACATGGAAACTCCCTATAGACTACTCATGAGCTAGTGTATAGAAAACTTCCAACTCTTCCTATCCAATCCAAGCTCTATACACTTTCAATAGCCTCTGATCTTGATCTTGACCTTAGCCTAGCATAGAAAGAAAGACTAATCAACCTCACCATGCTAGATGAGAAATGATTGGTGGCCCTATCTTTGAATGAGGGTCACAAAGTATTCAACAAAAAATGCCATGACTGTAGGATAAGGAAAGTAAAATTTCAACCTAGAGATAAGTTCTTCTACTGGAACCCCACACATGTTCCTAAAAATACTAAGTTTCAAGCATTGTGGGAAGGGCCTTATATCATTTACGAAACCTTTCCTTTTAGGGCCATGTTGATCTTTAAATGTGAGAACCGAAACCAAAAATAACTAGTCAACATGCAACAACTTAAACCTTTCCATGATCCCAAGCAAGCCAATGTAAGCAATGCCTCATCAGATGGACATCCATGCTCAATTTTTTAGATCTTATTCTTTTAACTCAATCATGGGGAAGATGGTCATCCATGCTAACCAATTAAAGTGGCTCCTCAATTTTTGAACCTTTTTTTATTTTACACTTGTTTTTACACTTTCTTTGTTTTTATATCTTTTTGTTTTACACTATTATTCTTCCAATTTTTTTACAAAATCATTAGTAGGTTTTGACTTTCTTGAATATTTTACAATTTCTTTTATATTTTACTTTATTTTTTATGTGAATTTTCTTATTATTTTCTAATAAAGGTGCTTTGTTGACAACAGAACATAGTGATGTTGTAGCTATTTGCTAATCGTGGTTTGTACTTAATATTTTTTTATTGATAATGTCTAGCTTCCATTTTTGAATTTTGATGACTAATGACTAAGACATATTTCCTTTTTCATGGAATAGGTAGTGAGTCCATGACATCTGCCCTTCCATAAATTCTATGGTTTTCTTGTTTTAGAAGTATAAGATCCATTTTCATTAATGAAACATTAATGAACTTGTGACCTTGGTAGTTTTCAAACTTGGGAAGTATTAAAATGGTTTGAAAAGAATGTAACTTCAAGTGGATTCAATGCTCTTTGTACCTTTCTACTTGATTACAATTATGTTTTCATGGATTTCTTATCGTTTCATGTTAACCAATAACAGGAAGTTAATAAGTCTTTTCATGGTGTGGTTCCCATCCAAAAATTCATAAAAATAAAAAATTCAAAAAACACATGATGGGAATTCAAAGCATACCCCTTAGATAAAAATAACGGGCCATAAGCACTAGCTATTGAACTAGAAATACATGTTACCCATGCCTAAAGGTCCCCTCTAACTAAGGCCATTTGTGACTTACTACTTCTCTTTCATTCTCATATAAGTAACAATGATTGGTCTATGATAGCATTCTTATATCTCAAAGAGGTGGACTAGTCTTAGAGTGGTGATCCAAAGTCATTGAAAGAGGTTGGTTTTGATTTGGACTAAGGATGAACTTTGTTAGGTCATTTAACCATAATATCCACAATGGACTTCATGTGACGATGATTAGGAACTTCATTCCATCTTCTCTCTCATCCATCAATGCTTTCCATAATTCACCTAACTACTAGTTTTCATTTCTTGTTTGATGTCTTAGTTTGACATGTTGAAGTTCTTAGGTAGATTCTTCCATATTTTATCCTTCACTTTTCATAACCATTAATCAACTATGAGGCTCATAAGCTCCTTAGGTGAGGTTATGCAAGGGTAAAGAGGGCATGAGCCTACTATGCAGAGGACCCACTTGCATACCTCTTGGTTGGAATAGTTAAGTTCTTTATCCTTAGGCATTCCAAAAATTGAATCTTTTGTGTGCCACATCATGCATCCAACTATGCATTCCTTAATGTAATTTTCTCCAATAATATTTCATTCTCCCATTAAATTCTCTAATTTTGTGAATTTCCAAGTCCTCTTTTAGCATTTCATCATGTTCACAACTTTTTTGGCTCTTTGTACACTCCAATTTCATGCAAATATTCCTTGTAGTTTTTGAGATATTTAAAGTGAAAAATTCTCTAGAGCCCAAAAAGTTTCAAGAGCCATATCTTCCTAACTATTTGTTTGATCCACTTCATTCTTCAACCTTGTAGCTAACAAAGGTAAGCTCTTTTTCATGGGGACCAAAAACCTTAAGTTTCTGAAGAATTTTTTTTTGAAAATTTTCTAACTCTCACAAATATTTAACAAATAAATCAACATTAAAACATCAAATTATAAGATTTAAACTATTCTAATAAGCTTTGGTGACATTCTAAGTTTAAAATTATCAAAATAATAATAGAATAATCAATTTTCCATGGTCCAAACATAGCCTAAGTGTAACTATCCAATGAGAAAGGTACTTAAATGCTATAAGTTACACATTGAAATCTAATCCTTGGCTATGTTTTGACCACATATGACACCTAAGGGAAAGCATGCGTAGGAAGGAGGACCATCCCAACCAAGGAAAAAATGGCCAAGAATGCAAAGGAGCTAGGAACAGCCCCATGAGCAAGCAGAAACCCATGCAATAGGATCCCTTTGGAAGGAACCCAAAGTGCTATCTATTTGGCATATTCCTAAAGAAGTGGCTACAATAGAATAGTATCACAAAGATGAGGCACCAAACCCTAGACCAAACCATAAGGTTACCATGATAGAGGCTTGCCTCAAGAAAATCATGAATAAAGAGATCTAGATATCAATGCTCTAAGAGTTGAGCTTTAGACCTTTCTTAGAGTTTACACCTCTAAAAGTTAAAGTTCAATTGTAAAACTCTCCCATGTGGCCCACAATCACCAAAAATAGGGAGTGGTAAATTGAAGACACATACTTGTTCTAGCATAATTGGTAGATCAGCTCAATGGTCAAGATCAAGGACATTTTAGTGTGCTACTTGGTGAAAGCCATCATAGAGGCCCTTGGGTTACCAAAAACTTGGGCAAATCTTGTAGAAATTCTAATGCTGGTAGATCCTAGCATCAAGAATGAATGGATGCAATGGTGTTATGGTGTAAACAACAAGGATTTTTGTGTGTTAACCAAGGTAGAACATGCATATTTCAAGACTATGGCCTTTCACCTCAATCCAATGATAAGGCCAAGAAAGATCATAGCCTTCTCCATCCATGCATGTGTTGTAATAAGTAGTAGATTCCATGTCAGCCTTCCATAGCTGATCTATCTTAAGAGAGAGGAGTGGTTTAAAGAAAATGAATGTGGAAGGACGACACTCCCTTTCTCATGCCTCATCTAGAAATTATGCAATGTGCTCCATTTGCTTCTTGGGTGGATATGATAAAGGACAAGGTGCCTACCAAAGTCATCTATGAAGAGAAGAAAAAACCACAACCTCCACTACCTACTCATGAAACAATGCCAAAGTCCCATGTTGCTCTTAAGTGCATGCATGAGATCTAAGAGTAGCTCTTGTATGAGCAGGAGCAACAAGCAAGAATGAGTAGTGGTGATCTATCTATGTATCACCTAGTAATGACCCACCTTAATGAAGTGGCTTAAACTATTAGCTAGAAGTAAGAAGGAGGGCCAATTTTCTTAGCCCAAAGAATGCAACTACCCACAAGATGAAATCTTGATGCCTAAGAGTCCACCTTATTGATCCTACATTTCTCAATCCTACGTTGACAATGGATGAATCCTTCAAGTAGCTTGAAAACAAGGTCAAAAAGGTTAAGAAAGAGAAGGAGATAGTTTTCTTTGACTAGTCTCTAGCCAATGCCAAAAAATTCACCATTTAGAAGGACTTAGTCCAAACACACCATGAGAATGAAATTCTGACCATAGAAAATTATCACCTATGGAATGTTGATGTGTAGAAGTATCAAATGCAAGATTTTATCCATCAACAATAGGAGTAGATAGCTAGAGTAAATAATGAATTAAGGATATTGGCAAATGAAAATAGAAATATCTCCATGGAGGATGTTCAATCTCTTCTCCAAAAATTTGTGATAGAGATAGGTGCCTAGAAATATGAGGCTCTTCAAATTAAGAGAGTTAAAAACCATATAGAGATCAAGTCAATGTATAGAAAGAAATTAATTAAAAGAATATCCTGATCGTGAAGGAAAAAGTCAAGGGAGGAGGTGATATATAGCAACTTATCTTTGATGGGCTCAATGACTACAACAAATCAAAGATCTGCATAAAGGAGTTGTAGATCAAGGAGATGATAGAGTACATGGATATTTCCAATCTTCATTATGTAAATATGGCGATGCTGATTGCCAATGGGCCATGGTCAAAATTAGAGAAACAAGAGGCTAGCTCATACTTGCTATGCGCGGTAGAGCTCAAGCATCACAAAGACACCAAGCAGAAGCTTGAGATTACCAATGTCAAACTCAAGGGTCTTAAAGAAAAGCTCACTAATCAATGATCAACTGTTAAGAACTTGGCCAAGCAAATGAATGGCTACCAGAAGCTACCCAATGCACTCAGAGTGTTCAATATAGAAGGTAGATAGTTTCCTACATGGTTCATGAATGTTAAGAAGCTATTTCTTACAATGTTCTACCTGTGGAATATTTCTATTCTAGCCCACATTGATGAATCCATGTGGACTATCAATGTTTCTTAGAGTAAAGAGGAGAAGATGAAGGTAATGTTGGATGCCTTTTGTCTTCCACCAGAAGTTGTAGCTACCATAGGACAATCACAACTACCTCAACCATTGCATGCACTTAAAGTAGAAGAAGGTCCTTCAGAGCCTCAGGATCCTCCACTTCCTAAGATCATTTAATCTTCTCCAAATTATATTTATTATTTTTATCCTAGTATTCAATTTTGCTATTTTGAACATCAAAATTTTGTAAACAATGTAAAATCATATACTCAGGCACTTAGTTTTCTGTTGTGTTGTTTATGTGTTTGTTTTGTGTGTCAATAATCCCATACCTTGCCATATTTTGTAAAGAACTCAAGGACCAATTTTCATTTGACTGTGGGGCTATGATGAAGCATCATGGTTTCCCTACATCGATGGGATGTCATTAATGCAATCCCATCAATGGAATCTCATTAGCATGATCATGTTGACATAGGGTTTAACCCATTGATGTGTATCCATCAATACGGCACCCTATTTCCACCTATAAATGTGCATCATCTATGAAATTTATGGCATTCATTTCATAGGTTGCAGCAAAGTTCTAGTAGTTTTTATTCCTAAAATTTTGAATATTTTCTAAGTGTCCACAATAGGAGTTAAAGAGTGTACATATCTTTATTCGAGCACTATTGTACTTGAGCATTGTAGTGTGTGTAGCAATAAAGATGAACTTTCTAATAAACCTTGTAGCACTTTAAAATAAATTAATTGTTTCCTTTATGCATTTAATATTTTAAGTAATTTCCTTAAATGTTTTTAAGTAATTAAGTAATGAATTAATTAGTTAAGCTAGATTAAATAGCAATTAATTAGAAAACATAAGTATGATCACTTCAAGCATACATGTTATGCTTGGTAATCCCAATAACACTTAACATTTAGTAATTCAATAGTGTTATACATGTTTAAGATGTGTACAGTAAGTGAGAACACATGCTTATGTTAAGATCAATTAAGTGTTAGCTAGTTAGATTAATTTAGTAATTAATTATCTATTCTTTATTCTTTATTCTTAAAAGACTTAGGACATAAAAATATAAAAATGATAGGAATACAATGATTACAATAGTTGATTCACTTCCTAGACTAGTGTATGTTAAAACCTAGATGTCCTTGGAATTCGACCAGATCATACGTGAATGATTGTGATTCGTATGGTTGGCTATAGGGTCTACTCACCACTCATTACTATGGATAGTCATAAGAGCTTTTGGGGATCAAGAGGATTTTAGAGAGCTTAAAATAGGGTTGAGAAGAGAAAAGGCAAAGATGGATCAAGCATTAATAAACATTGAATCTATAATAGAGTGTGAAAGAAGTAGAGAGGAGTGGAAGATCTAGGACAAATTTAGAACAAAGGTGGAAAGTATTATGATGTAGAAATAATAGGAATTTATAAAGAGAAAGAGACTAAAGTCTTTAACATCCCAAATACTTGAAGAAAGGAGAGGCTATAATGAGTAAGATATTGAGACTCTATACTTCACCCATGACCTCTTGGGGTTGCTATATCCCCCAAGATTAGAGCCAAAAACATGATCATCCTCTAGTCATGACAACTATGAGAGAATGTATGAATCTATTGGATATCACTTTGAGAATTCAATAAACTTAGCATGGCCTCTTCATTCTTCTACTACATCTTGAAAGTATCCTACTTCCTTGCAATATAAGCTTACCTACTTCCCTTGCGATAAACCTCACTATCTTATAATAAATCCCTAAACTAGTAGTAAGAGTTTTAGAATCTTATGTATGTCCAAGTAAAAAATTTTGAAAAAATGAAGACAAATTCATTAGTATTATTTGTTGTATTTTCTTTTATGTTTTTAAAAGGATGTTGCATTTAAAATAATGATATGAAAAAAAGGAGGGGTTAGTTTGTAAAGTGATGTTTATGTGGAGATGCTTTTTATCCCACATGTGTTAGGATTGGGATTTGGTCCTAATTTTTTCTTATAAATAGAAGGCTTGGGGTAGCCTTTAAGTGTGTGTTTTTGATGTAGAAGAATGTATTAAGGTTTTACCTTGGAGAGAAGAGTTTAAGATCTGAGATCTATTGGAGTAACAGATTGGGTGCTTGGGAAACCTATAAGGATGGCTTGTGTCCTTAAGATTTGAGTAGAATAGAAGGAAAATTAGCATTGTCATGGATGTAGGGTAAATAGGGCCTAAACCACATAAATCTCTGTGTTCTTGTATTATTTTCTCTTGTTGTTTTCATTCTTCTTTTACAGCAAACATTTTCTAGAGTTTACAATGGTTTTTTCAATGATTTACAACATCTATTTGATCTGCTATAGCATGATATTTTCTACCTTTAATGTTTTATTCAAATCTACATTGTTCTAATAATTTCTCCAGAGCTTCTCTAGTGTATTTTCAAATTTGATTTACTAATTGTTTTATTGAAACTATCTCTTCTAATTATAATAGCTAGTATTAGAGCTATATCTAAAGAGATGGAGAGGCTGAAAACAATGTAAAGATTGGTAGGAAAGAATTGGAACATTTAGAGCATTTTGATAAAGGTCGCTTTAGCACAAAAGGAGTGTCAGTAGGCCCTAGAATCCTCTCAACCAATGGGAATGTCAAATGCTAACTGAAGAAAAATTAAGACTAAGGCATTATCTTTCATTCATCCAACCCTTAGCAATGAGACCTTGGAATCAACTAAACCTAATGTGGATCCACATGATCTGTGGAAAACATTGAAGAATAGGTTTGATAAAGTATCAGGGTTGAATACCTTTCATATGTAACAGAAAGTTTTTAGATACTAAAAGAGATTTGATGTGTCTTTTCAAGATCATTTGAATGAGTTGATGGGAAATTTGAATAAGTTGGAAGAATATAAAATTGTTATTCCAAATTTAGTTAAATCCTATGCTCTATTAGATTCCTTACCTGATTCCTAGTCTACAATTATGACATCTATTACTACTTCTATATGAGTGTTTCATCTATGAGCAGGTCTTGTCTACCCTTCAGGATTTAGAAGGAAGAGTAGATGAGTCTACTGGATCTAGAAATCTTTATGTAGTAGAGGAAAGAGGAATAAGTAGAAGACATTTTTCAAGTAGGAGGAAAAATAGGAATAGAGGTATATCACATGGCAAAACTCAAACTCAAGAGCGTTGGTTCTATAATAAGAAAGGTCATTTGAAAAAGGACTACTTTGCATGGAAACCACAAAAATATAAAGAAAAGGAGAAGAAGTAAAAAAAAAAAAAGGAACATCAAAGGCAAATTCAATTGACAAAAATGTTAGTTTCTTAGTTCAAGAACTACATATAATGGTGGTAGATGGATGTAATAGTGAGATCTAGTTGATTGACTTAGGTGCCTCCTTTTACATTTGTCTAGATAAGTCTAGTTTTACATCCTATAATGAAGTTAAATCTAGTCTTGCATATGTTGCTAATGGAAAATCTTTAAAAGTTCTTGGAATTGGAAGTATAAGTCTCGAACAAGTAGGTATTCCCAAGGTGACAATAGATAATGTTAGACATGTTCCTAAAGTCACAAACAAGCTGATTTCAATTCCATAGCTAGATGATTCATGTATAAATTTCAATAGTGGAGGTGGACATCGGAGGATTTCCAAGGGAATCATGACCATTTTGAAAGGAAAGAAGGAGGGCATCTTATATACATTGATGGTAGATTCATGCAACTCTTTTGCAACAATTTCTGATGTAGAAAGTTCTAAAGTGTGGCATAGACGTATTGGACACACTGGCTAGTCAAGCTTAAAAGTACCTCAAAATTAATCTCTCATTCTTGTATTTTCTTTTGCCCAAACTTATTACAAAGCCTATTTAGTTGGAAAATCTAGGAGAGTAAACTTTCATAGGGATCTAGATAGCAGAAAGAAAAATAAGTTAGAATTATTCTATTATGATGTTTATGATCCTGTGACTCCCATTTCTCTTGGTGGATCTATTTATTTTGTAACTTTCATAAATGATTGGACAAGAAAGGTTTGGTTTTATATGATAAAATCAAAATATGAAGTGTTTTCAGTTTTGAAAACATTTGTTGCAAGAGTAGTAAATGAAACAAGTCTAAAAATAAAATGTTTGCAAGTTGATAACAGTGGGGAGTACACTCCCAAAGCATTTGTTGATTTCTAAAACAACAAAGGAATTAGGCACATTCGTACCCCTCCTAGTACACCACAAGAAAATGAAGTTGTTAAAAGATGCAATAGAACATTCTTAGATTGTGCTAGAATGATGGTTTCAGGTGTTGGCCTACCGAGATGTTGTGGGGAGAGGCAGTTAAGACTACAACATATTTGGTGAACAAGTCTCCACATTATTTAATTGATAATGCTCTTTTTAAGGTTTTTTGGAGATGTAAAGACATTTCATACAATCATTTAAGAATTTTTGGATGCGATGCATTTATGCATATTCCAAAGGAGAACAGAACTAAGCTACAGGATAGGGCTAAACATTGCATATTTGTTTGATATGAAGAAGATGATTTAGGATTCATAATTTGGGATCTTGAATTGAAACATGTAGTGAGATCAAGGAACATTAAATTTAGAGAAAATGCAATGTTTAGTGAGCTGCAAATGAAAGAAAAAGACAACAATGGCTTAAATAGCATGAGAACTCCTTTTAGGATGACTGAAGAAGTTGAAAATGATGAAATTCATGGATTTTCCATATCTAGAAACATTGGACAACATGCTAAAATTACATGGAAGCAAGCTAAGAACTCAAGAGAGGAAGGAGAAAATGGAGGAAAACAAAGAAATCATGAAGAAGATGATGAACAACAAGCTGTAGATGTGTCTCATTAGGTTAGAAGGTCAACAAGAGCTACTAGACCTCCTGATAGGTACTCTCCCTCACTAAATTTTGTACTTTACAGTGATAGTGATGAACCAAAAACAATGGAAGAAGCCATGACATGTACTGATGCTAAAAAGTGAAAGGTAGTTATGAATGATGAATGGGAATCACTCCAACAGAACAAAACATGGTAGCTGGTTTAGTTGCCAAAAGGGAGAAAACCCTTGGAGTGCAGCTAGCTATATAGAATTAAAATAGAGGCCAATGGAGAAAAACATTTCAAGGCCAGGTTGGTGGTGAAAGGCTATGTAGAAAAATGAGGCATAGACCTTTAAGAAAGTTTTTCTCCAGTGGTAAAACACTCTTCTATATGTTTAGTGCTATCTTTGGTGGCATGCATGGACTTAGAATTGGAACAACTTTACATAAAAATAACATTTCTCCATGGAGATTTGGAGGAGAAATTATACATGAAACAACCAAAAGGGTATGAAAAACAACAAGGTTAAGGTTTGGTTTGTAGATTGAAAAAGAGCTTGTATGGTCTTAAAAAAGCCCATAGGAAGTGGTATAAAAGGTTTGATACCTTCATGAAAAAGCTAAATTATCAAAGAAACAATCTAGACCATTGTGTGTATTTTTCTGGAGATGTTTCAAGTAATTTTATAGTGTTGTTGTTGTATGTTGATGATATGTTAATTGCTGGAAATGACATGGTAGAAATAAAACATCTAAAACTGGAAATNGAGATGTTTCAAGTAATTTTATAGTGTTGTTGTTGTATGTTGATGATATGTAAATTGCTGGAAATGACATGGTAGAAATAAAACATCTAAAACTGGAAATGGACAAAGAATTTCCTATGAAGGATTCTGGATAGGAAAAGAAAATTCTTGGAATGAATATTTATAGGGATAGAAAAAGGAAGAAGCTATGGATCAGTTAAGAAGATTACATTAAAAGGGTTCTAAAACATTTCAACATCAAGGATGCAAAACCTATAAGTACACCTCTTTTAGCACAATTTAATTTATCAAAGGAGAACTATCCAAAGTCAAAAGAGAACTTTGAAAAGGTGAAAAACATCCCATATACTTCTGTTGTACATTTCATTGATAGATGTCATGGTTTGTACACATCCTGATATTGCTCATGCCATTATAGTAGTTAGTAGATTTATGACCAACTATGGGTGGAATCACTGGTTGGTTGTTAAGTAGATTTTAAAATATTTAAAGGGAGAAAAACCATATTTCTTGTGTTTTGAAGATGCTAATATTCACATTGAAGATTTTGTAGATGCAAACTTTGTTGCTAATCATGATACAAGACATTCCACTACAGGGTACACATTTATTTTTGGTGGTGTAGTAGTGAGTTGGTTGTCATGTCTACAACCACTGGTAACTTTATCTACAACCGAATCAAAATATGTAGCCCTCACATAAGCATGCAAGGAAATTTTATGGATGAAGAGATTCTTACAATCTCTTGGATTAAAACAACAAAGGTATGTTATGTTTTGTGACAGTTTGAGTGTAATCCATCTTGCAAAGAATTTTGCCTCTTATGCCAGAATAAAACATATAGATATCTTATTCCACTTCATAAAAGAAATCATAGAGGATGGCTTGGTGCATGTTCAAAAGATTCATACAAAGCTTAATGTTTTTTATGCTTTAACAAAACCGGTGATAGCTGAAAAACACATTTTCTATAGGAAGAAGCTTGGGGTAGCTGAAGCTTAATTAAAAGTGCACATCTCTTGAAGGCTGGTTGGATTTGTCCTTAAGGGTGATTTTGTTGAAAAAATGAAGACAAATACATTAGTATTATTTGTTATATTTCCTTTTATGTTTTTAAAAGGATGTTGCATTTTAAATAATAATATGGAAAAAAAAAGAAAAAAAAGGTTGCGGGGGGATCAATTTGTAAAGTGATGTTTATGTGGGGATGTGTTTTATTCCACATATGTTAGGATTGGGATTTGGTCATAATGTTTCCTTATAAATAAAAGGCTTGGGGTACCCTTTAAGTATGTGTTTTTTATGAAGAAGCATTATATTGAGGTTTTACCTTGGAGACAAGAGTCTGAGATTTAAGATCTATTGGAGTAACAGATTGGGTGCTTGAGCAAGTTATAAGGATAGCTTGTGTCCTTAAGATTTGAGTAGAATAGAAGGCAGATCAACATCCTTGTGGAGGTAGGGTAAAAAGGGCATGAACCACATAAATCTTTATATTTTTAAGTTATTTTCTTTCACTATTTTCATTCTACTTTTATAGCAAACATTTTTTGGAGTTTACAATGGTCTTTTTAGTGATGTAGAGCATCTATTTGATCTACTACAACATAATATTTTCTTCCTTCAACATTTTATTCAAATCTACAGTGTTCTACTAATTTCTCCAAAGCTTCTTTATTTTATTTTCATATTTGATTTGTCAATTTTTTTATTGAAACTATCTCTTCCAATTATGAAAAAAAACTCACATCCAAAAATGTTCTTAGATATAGAAATCTTTCTTTATTTAAATCCTTTGTAAAAATATCTATTGTCTCTTCTCTATATGAAATATATGATAATTTTACTATTTGCAACTCTACTTGATCTTTGAGAAAATGATATTTAATCTTAATATATTTGGTTTTTCCATAAAATTAGGACTTCTAGAGATAGAAATAGCTACATTATTATTACAAAGATTAATTATTAGATCATAGACTACTATACCAAAAAACTTTATTAATTCCCTCATCCAAAGAATCTATGTGCAATAGTGTGAGGTTACAAGATATTTTGCTTTAGTTGATGATAATGTTACAAAGTTCTACTTTTTACTTAGCCACGGTACTAGTCTATTACCAAGAAAATGATAGTTTCCACTAGTAGATTTTTTATCATATTTATTTCTTGTTCAATCTACATTTGTAAATTCTTGTAATTTAAAGCTTTTACTTTTTGGATACCATAGCCCATGACTAGCTATGCCTTTTAGATACCATAAAATTCTTTTAGATGCAATCAAGTGTGATTCTTTTAGTTCTAACTAATATCTAGAAATCAAGACTACTGCAAAAGCTATATCTAGCCTTCTAGCCGTAGCATAATGTAAGCTTTCCATGATGGATCTATCTAGTTTAACATTAATATTTTTTCCACCTTCATCCTTATAAAGGTGTACATTTTTCCTAAGAAGAGTTTCATAAGGTTTAGCTTCTATCATGTTGAAATTCTTGAGCACTTGTTGAACACATTTTATTTGAGAAATGAAGGTTCCATCCCTAAGTTGTTGAATATGTAGACCTAGAAAATGAGATAGCATCCCTATTATAAATATTTTAAACTTTGATTTCATAGCTTCAAAAAATTATTTTCTTAAACTTGGGCTTGTTCCTCCAAAAATTATGTCAACAAGATAAATATGAGCAACTAAAAAACTTGTAGTATCCTTTTTAATATAGAGGGTACTATCCATAGTGGATTTTAAATATCCATTTTTAGCTAGATATGAATCAAACTTAGCATGCCACATCCCAAGAGCTTGTTTTAAGTCATATATTGTAGCTGATACACATGATTTTTCTTTTTAGTATCAATAAATCCTTTTGACTGTTCTATATACATTGTCTCTAATATTTCTCCATTTAGAAATGTTGATTTTACACTCATTTGATAGAGCTTAAATTCATGGTAAGCTGGAAAAGCAAAGAGCATTCTTATCAATTCCAATCTTGCAACTAGAGCAAATGTATCTTGATAATCAAGTCCTTTTTTACTACTAATCTTGCCTTATATCAGGTTACTTCAACATGCTCATTTAGCTTGTTTGCACAGATTGACCTAGTTGTAATAGCATTAACTTCTTTGGGCCATGGAACTAGCTTCCAAGTATCATTCTTTATAATTTTCTCCATCTCTTCATCCATGGCATTCTTCCAATCCTCATTTCCAAGAGCTTCCATAACTATTAGAGGAACGGAAAAAGTAAGATAACATACTAATAAGCCATGATCTATTGTTTTATCTCTATTCCTCCTTGTCCTTTGTATAAGAAGTGTCCTACAAAAATCTATAATGGATCTCAACCTATGTGTTCTTCTCCTCATGCCATCATTAGGTGTAGCCACTTTTTTTATTTTGTGCTTCATTATTTGAGTCTAGCTATTCTTCATCAATCTCATCAACTTGTTCAAATGGCATAATGCCATTATTATTTTCTTCTTCATTTATATTCCTACCTTTCTCAACCATATTGTTAGTATCTTCTATAATTCATCAATCTTAACATGAGATGTTTTAAAAATCTTTATTGTTTTTAAATTTAAGCAAAAATATGCTTTTGAATGACTAGAATATCCAATAAATAAACCATTTTCACAATGGCTATCAAGCTTCTGAACATTATCTCAATTCTTAATATAGCATTTTTTACCAAAAATTTTGAAATATTGAACATTAGCCATTTTATCATATCATATTTGATAAGGAATATTACCATTATCAACTCTTACCAAACATCTATTGATGATATACATAGTTGTTCTAGTTGCCTCCTTCCATAGATACTTTGGTAGATTCTTCTTGTTCATAATTGATCTGATCATCTTAGATGTAGTTCTATTTTTTTGCATTACAACACCATTCTTCTCAAGTGTTCTACCTAATGACAATTTGTCTCTTGATACCTAACTCTCTACATAGCTCATAAAATTCATTTGAGGTGAACTCACCTTCATTGTTCCTCCTAATAACTTTGATTTTAAGCCTTGTTTTAGTTTCAACCATACTTTTATATGTCTTAAAATGTGTAAATTCATCAGACTCTTTCTCAATACGTGTTATCCATGAAATTCTAGTATAATAATCAATAATAAGAAAGAAATATTTAATGACATCAAAACCAACTATATGGAAAGATGCAAAGACATCCATATGTAGTAATTCAAGCTTATCATTATAATGAAAATTCACAAGTTTAAAGGTAGCTCTAGTTTTCTTAAAATGTTGGCATGTAGAAAATACTTCTTCTAGATGACTTACTTGAGGAATTCCTTTAACTCTTTAAGCCTTGATGAGACCTTGTATGTTTCCTAAGCTTAAGTATTCTAGTCTTTTGTGCCATAACCTAATACTACTTATCTTAAAAATAAGAGTCAAAAATTGAGATTGTTCATTTATAGAATATAAATTATTTCCTATTGGAGTAACATAAGCTTTAAAATCCTTTACTTTATTCTCCAATATACATTTCTCATTCATGAAATGAATATTATAACCTTCTCTTGAAAGTTGTTCTAAGCTTAACAAATTATAATGTAAGCTATCAACAAAATAAATATTATAACCTTCAAGAAAATTATTATGAATTTTATCTAAGCTAATAGCTTTCACCACAACTTTACTTTTGTCATCGAACCTTAATTTCCATCCATTAAAGGGCTTTAGTGTGATAAATTTTAATATATCACTAGTTATATGTTGAGAGCACTGACTATTAGAAAACAATTTCTCTAGGCTATAAGAGCTCTTTAAGGCTAACTATATGAGGAAATCTTTTCTATTGATTGATCTTCAAACTTATTATCCTATTTTATTATTTCTTCAAAATCGCTTAGTAGCATGAAAATAATGCATATTTTCATAATAAGAAAAGTTACTGGTTCTATAATTTCTTGGTTTATGACCTATCATTCCACAATCAAAATAATATCTTTGGAAGAAAGTAGTTGTTTTTCTTAGGTCATACCTAATGATTGAAATTCTTAGAGAAAGAAGATTATCCTTACCTATTTATGAGCTAATGGTTGGTGATTTTGGAGGCTGTGTTTAGACATTTATCTTCTAGGTTGATACGTTTATTGAAGATTCCATTTTTGAGGGTCTAGACTCATAGCCAAGACCCCTCTTCTCATTTCTTGATCATTTGTAATTGATAATATCCTTTATCTATTTTGAGCTACAACTAAACTTGTTGAATAAATTAGATGTAAATTGAGTAACATTATCTTTCATATCCTTCTTTAGCAACAACAGCTCCTCTTTTAGCTTTAAATTTTCTTATTCAACAGATTCAAGCTTCATCTTATAACTCTTGATTTCCTACTACCTTTCTTTTGAAACTTTATTTAATTTTACATTAACTTTGATCACCATCTCTAATTGCTCCATTAGCCATCCTATATGTATGCCCTCAATTCCTTTGTATTCAATTTCAACTATGTCTAATGAGTTTGGTCAATCCTCATCTTTCCTGAAACCTACAATCTTAGTAGTACTAGAAGATTCTTGCCCATTTGGATTAGTATATATAATGCTTTGAAAATCATCATCTACATCATAATCTTCAATCATGGCTAGAAATGAAAATAAGTCATGTGTAATAATATCAATATCATTAGTCATTATATCGGCATAAGCAAAATGAGAAAAAGAAATTTCTTTAACATTCTTGATTTCTATACTAATTTCTAAATGCTCTAATTAATTTTATATATAAACCAATTAAGCTATTAATTTATCAAATATATACCAAGTATTATTTGGCCTAAACTTAATCATTTGATTTTTTTGATTTTCTTCATCTTTCTTCTTCTTTGAACACTCAGTAATCATATGACCTATTTTACCATCATAATAACAAGAAAAATATTTTATTAAATTCTTACCAATATTCATCTTTTTAAGCCTTCTAAGATTTCTAGTAATATTAGTAATCTTCATATCAAAATCTAAATATGATGTTGATTATTCCTCCTTATATTCATTTTTTAACTTCAACTTTGAAGGCAATTTTCTCCTTTTTGCAAGAAATACTAGCTCCTCCTTTCCTAATTACAAAGGATGAAAGAATACTATAAAGCTCAGCTACTATTAATTTAGAAATATCTTTTTCTACTTCTATGGATGAGACCTTTTCTTGAAATCAACTAGGTAAAATAGACAAAATTTTATGGTATATTATATGATCAAATTGTGCTTCACCAAGCATAGACATCTCACTAACAACTTCATCTATTCACTTGAAGAAATTACTAATGTTTTCATTCTCTTCCATCCTCAAAGCATTAAAACATGCTCTTAAAATCAATAGTTTCAACTTCTTTACTTAATCATCTCCTTCATAAAGAGTTTGAAGATGCTCCATCATTTCTTTGGCTAATTAAAAGTTGTTAATCTTCATACACACTACTTTATCCAAGTCATAGAGCAAAGCATTCATAGCTCAAGCATCATAAACAACATTATTGGTTTGTCTATTAATTATCTTTCAAACATCATCACCATGTGCTAGATATGTATTTATCCTAAACTTTCATAGAGAATAATCCAAGCCATTGAATCATGGAGATTTATTAGATGAGAAGCCTTGATTCTACATTATGTCCAAGACAATGAAAAAGTATAGCATAGACTATTAAGTCAAGCGGTGTTAACTAGGCTCTAATATCAATTGTTATTTCTTGGATGGAGTGAAAGGGACTCGAAGGGGGTAATGAATCATAACCTTATAAACATTTGAGTTAAAAAAGACTAGCAAAAAGACCAATAAAAAACCCCCAAATAAACTTAATGCATCATATATAACACTTAAGTAGAAAATAATTAATGGAAACTACGCTTTTTAGGTGATTCAGTTGCTAGATTGGCTAGCCTACCTTCATCATAAAACTCTCCCCAAATCCTAGAGGGTAGAGTAATCTACTAATTAAAGAAAATTATAGTATTACAATGTTGCCTTGATGTCATTTGACACCCTAAGGAATTCACTTAGATCAAATGGATCTAGGGTGAAAGACCTAGGGAATACACCTCTAAACAAGCAAGAAATCCTTGGAAGGTGGCAAGAAACACAACAACTTCTTAATAAGAGAATACACCTCAAGGAGAAACTCTAAACTTTGAATGAGGACTTAGCAAACAAGTATGCAAGAAACTTTGTAGACATCGTCAGTGGAAGGGAAGATGATGTATCTACAACAGGCACCTCATCCCTAGACCCCTCATGATCTGGTACAAGGTTTAGCTAGCCACCATACCAAAACTATCCAATCATAGTTGCCTACATATCTGTGACCACTATAGAATTAGGGCCATGTAGTTCTTCAAGTGAGGGTAGTATGAAGAGGAATTAGAAATGGATGCAACAAGAAGATTCCTACTACTAGCATGGTACCACCAAGTTAGGATAGGTTTTCTAACACTTGAGTGCTACTCAAGGGTACCTCAGAATGTTTCATGGTCCTCAAACCATGGGAAGAGGCTAGAAAAACCTCCTTCCTAGGACATCTCTCAAAATCCTCCCTTGCACAAAAGAAGTGACATTCCTAGAGTAGAGCCTAGGATGACTTCAAGACCAGACTTCAAGTATGGGTTTAGAGCTTCTTCAACTTCAAAAAGTTCCTCAACTGAACTAATGCTAGGTTTGATGGAAGGTACGAACCCCAACACTTGATATGTCCTTCCATCCAAGGCCTTGCATGAAATGCAAAGGATACTTAAAGAACCTAAAAAAATTTCCTACTCTATGATAAGAGGGATAAGTTCAACCCAAAGGGCCAACATCTCTAAGGCATCCCCTAGATCCATCTCTTATTGGGTACATAGACTTGTCTTCTTGCATAGACCCATACCTATGTAAGAGGACATTCTCTTCTTCCACATGTCTAGCTAAGTTCTATCTTGAATGGCATCTTGACATCCATTGATTCCCTTGATTTTTTTTCCCATAAATTTTTAGAGCTCACTAAGACTACTTTCACCCCTAGTAATGGACTTTTAAAACCATAACCAAGAGATAGAACATGCTCTCAAAGGGCAATGTCTCCATATGCAACTCAAGCTTGCATGAACTCCAAGTCCTACCTCTTGCATTAAGACCCATGGGGTCTCACTGTTCTAGCCATCTATGTACTAGATCACCATGTCTATACCATCCATATATTTTTCTTTTGTTTTCCCATATCAACATTTGTTTAAGCTAGTATGAGGGAGTTGAGCGTGATCTCCCTTTGAAACAAGATATAGAGGCACATCTCTTGAATCTAACTTTTCCATCCACAAACACATTAGCACTACAATCCATATTTCATCATTCAACACTATCCCATATTCAATTCAAGAGATAAAATCCAAATTTTATTTGAAAAAATTCTCTAAGAGGCTTTCAAAGTATCTTGACCCAATCTATCATTGACATCCTTTGAGGTTGTCCAACATCAAGAATGCATACTCAAGTGCTTAGGCAAGTGGAGGATGGGTTGGGCAACCAACCCCAAGATAGTCCTCTATACAAACATCCCATGCCAACCACTAACACATGGTCCATTACAACCACTATGTCTAGTTTATGAAAAAAGGTCAGCTGCACTTGTAGCTTATGGTCTATCCTTCCCACTTTAAGAGATGGGAGAAGCATCATTTTATGAATACTTAGTCCAAGGAAGCATGTAGAATCACTCCCAAGGACAACCACTACCATTAATTTTCTAAGGAACCTCTAGGTTCCTAGAATCTAAATTTTCCTACCATACCAAGAACAACTGCAACTCATGATCAACACCTTTCATTGGATTTTTAAAGTAGAAGGGAAGATCCTCTTTGTCAGGTTTCCTCTATAAATAGGGACAACACCCTAACTATCATAGCCATGATACTTGCCCAAGTAGTCCAAATAACTAACATAACCATATCATCAAATTGCTACCAGTTGAGGAAAGACATAGATTCATGGGTCTTACCCACATTTAAATTTACCTCAAAGCTCAACTTGATAAGCCAAAGAGTTCATTCCCTCATAATTCCATAGATAGGGATTCTATTTCACCATGGGAAGTCTAGGTTTTTAATTCATATATACCAATCCATCCCATTTACGATAATTATGGTGCATAAGGCCACACCACTACCTATTACCATCAGGCCCAATCAATGAACTTGAGAGTCAACAAAACTAGTTTACCCATAGGATTAGATCCTTGCGATAATTTGAAATTACAATGAATTGGCATCACCATCATCAACTACTAACCCAAAATAATTCATGATTCATCCCCAAACGGTTTACAATAACGGAGATCTACTAGAGAACCCCAACAAGGAAGTCTCTCTAGAGGCTTAAAAACTAAGAGAGAGCACATATGATATCATGTTGCTTACAAGAGAAGAGATATACACATCAAGGCTACATCAACCACATGGCCTCACAAGGGAGATTCCATGATTTCAATTATGGTAACAATCTCCTATCTCTGAAACTAGCCCTAAGAGCTCAAGCACATGGGACCACTACTTGGAACAAGCCCAAACATCAACTACTTCTAAATCCCATCTATGGAATAACTATCTTAGTATAACCCACATTATTCTTTTAGAAACCAAAGAGGATATCCATTGGAATGATGAATGACCATCTCATATGACCATAGAATCACTAGGTAATAGAGTGATCGGTCACACTATCCAACTAGATAGGTTAGGATATTGAAATAATTAATGATACACTAGAAAGGTGATGTGACATACCAGAGACATGGAGTGATATACCATAGCCCACAAAAGCATCATAAGCCCCTCGCCTCACCTTGCCCCCCTCTCAAAAGTCATGAGAGCACACCATAGCACACAAAAGCATCATAAGCCCCCTAGTCATGAGAGCATAGGCTGAAGGGCTTTTCAACACATAGATGTCCATCATGTAGGGCCTCCCAAATGAATCCATGTATGCATAACTATAGTACCATTTTTTCAAGGATGGACCACCATCCCAACCCTTGCCAAAACTACTCCAAAGATCACATCCAACCATGAGGAAAAGAGTCTAGGTATTAATACCAAAAACTCAACTCTATCCCATAATCAGTCATGATAGCATCACCTTGGATTTTAATATCTAGTGTTTCATTTCAATTCACATGGCCACCATGAACCACTTAATATCAAGATTAAGTTCATCAAACCAATTTATTTGAGTTTTAGGCTACAATCCATCATCAATTACCCATGAATAAGATTTCTACCAATCAAGGAACCCAAAAGGAAGAGTTTCATAACTTATCCTATCTCAAATATGCTCACCAAAGGACATATCAGCATGGCATGCCAAGATCACTAGGAATACAAAGCATTAATTTGGAAGAACCATGGTGACAACATTCCCTAGCCTCCTTATTACAATATTGTTACATAAATAGGATTTTCCATAGGGCTTTTAGAATGTCTCATATCAAAGAACAAAGATCTCTTTCAAACATAGAGAGGAAAGTGCTTCAAGGATAAGCATAGGAAAATACTATACATAAAGTTTGGCCTTGTCACAAGATGTTTCACATGCCTACAATAAGAGGACAAGCCATTCACATAAGGAAACAACCACTAGCACTTCTATGTGCATGATCTATCACTAAATACATCACAACATTACAATCAAATCTTACATACTCAAGGGTAGAAATACATTTGGTAAGCATAATACATGACATTCTAGAATGCTACCTAGGCCTAGGAGGCTATAGGATAAACTACCCAAGACCATCCTAAGTTAAATGGTTTATGCCACTAGGAGAAACACCAAAGTCACATCATTCTATTTTGACAAAAACCTATCTCTATCTCTACATGTACATGGACAACTATCATACTACACCCACTACAAGACTACCATCAAAAGAGAATGAACTGAGACACAAACATAACAATCAAAAAATGTAGAAGACCATCTAAGAATCCACCACTCGTCACAATGGGATCACAAGGCATTGGATACTCCTAGGCAATCAATATTTGTCATGGCCAATGATACTATTCTATGCCATTTACTAACCCAATATTTGTAGGGTCTAGGATGGACCACCATCCTATGTTAGTGTCCACCTAGCACTAAGAGGAAAACAAATCATGATGCACCTGCTACTTCATCACAACAAGGATACTAATAAATCCACAACCCAATGTTGGGATTTAGAGACCATGTAACTAATTCATGAAGGTCTCAAGAGCACATATTTTTCCCATAGAAATAGTACTCACAGAATCAACTAAGGTCACCACTGGCTTCATCTTTGTACCTACACTACTTGCAAGTCCACAAAAATAGCTTAGAAATAGAGTTAATAGGAACAATATCAACACATCAACCTCATATACAACCATCAAGCATGATCACACAATAGAGAAATATCAATCTCATAACATCATAAAGAGAAAAACCTCAACAACACACCATAGAGATCAATCATGAAAAACATGATGGATCAATTAGATACACTCACACAAAATAATTTATCATGAGGCACACTAAGAGAGAGAGAACTAGAACACTCTCAAAATTTCAAAGATTCATATACAACAAATGTTCCCAACCACTAACACTAGTTCCCACTAAGATCAAAATCTCAACAAATTCACAAGAGGCATGGGCTCTAGAAAATCATTATCTCAACTTGAAACATGAGGGAGACCAAGGTCTAGCCAACAATAGGTCTCAAAAAAATTCCAATTCTCGCTATGAAGAGAAATATCATAAAGGATGTGTCCACAAGGGAAGACTCTCATCAAAAGAGATGAGCTCTTAACAAGAACCATCAATAGGATGACCTACTCTATAAAATTTCCAGAACAAAATTCCCAAATAAATGTCATCATTCAAACAAGTGATGCCACAAAGCCAAGGATAACACAACCTGCTTAAACAAGAACATGCAATACTAAAAGGATTTGTAACAAGGGCAACCATGGCCAAAGCATAAGGGGTTATCAAAACAAGGATCATAACAATTTAGTCTTGGTATGGNGTATTGCATGTTCTTGTTTAAGCAGGTTGTGTTATCCTTGGCTTTGTGGCATCACTTGTTTGAATGATGACATTTATTTGGGAATTTTTTTTNCATAATTTGAAAATGCAACCAAGCAAAGACACACCTACATAACTAGACAAACATACAATCATAAACATGAGCATACGAAGTCTATTGAAAATTATCTTTATCCATCCAAAACAAGGCTCACCATGAGCATGTGTCCAAAGGCCCTCCATCCTGAGGTACTTGGAAACTACCATGTCCTAGTTTATAATTTCACACTCATTGTATCTAAGGTAAGTTTAGATGCAAGGATTCTACATCCTGCACAAACTAATGAGTCATCTTGATACATTTCATATAGGTGGCGACCAAAGCGAAGACAATCCCAAATGAACAACTAGAGACCAAAGATAAGAGCTCCTTGAGTAACAATAATTTATATGTTGCCAATAGAACTCTTCTTTTCCATATCAAAGTAAAGCCATAACTAGTCCAACCATAAGTAAATTAGTGGAGGACAACACCATAATGTAATCATATACATCCTTTAGAAGAAAAACATAGATTGGTTGCTCACACCATAGCATCAGCCCCATAATGAAAAATCTTAAGAGTCGTATCTTAAGGAAATTCTTCAAAAAATACATGAGGATATGATCCTATATCACCAAGATATATATCTAGAAGAACCATAAATACAAAACCTTGATGGTATAACATTGTTGAAGGGTACATGCTCATCACAACATGATACAAAAGCACTTTGATGCCAACTATAACAATGTTACCCTAATGTTGTCTGGCATCCCAAGAAATTCATTTAAATCGAATGGATTTGAGAAGGATGACCTAGGGAATGCACCTCTAAATAAGCAAGTAACCCTTGGAAGGAAGCAAGTAGCACAATAGCTTCTTAACAGGAGAATACACCTCAAGAATAACCTCTAAACTCCAAACAAGAACTTAGCAAATAAGTATGCAAGCAACCCTATAGACATCATCAATGGAAGGGAAGATGATGTATCTACAAGGGGCACCTCATCTCCAAACCCCTCATGATCTAGTACAAGGTTCAACATGTCATTACACCAAAATTATTCAATGATAGCTATCTACACATCTATGACCACTATAAAATCAAGGCCATGTAGTTCTCTAGTGTAGGAACACCTCTTTTGATCCCCTTATTCTACCCTACATGTTATGTACATTTTTGTGTTAATTTTGTTGAGAATGATTCTTGTATGTTTTGGCATGTTTCGAAGTGTTTTTGGCTCATTTTGATGTGTTTAGGAGGTTCTAGCATCTATGGGGACTTTTTGGGAGGCATCCAGAGGCTCCCATCATCAAAATGATCACTTTTATTTTTAGCACCATCAGGATAGATGTCTTTGCAAAAAGAAAGATGTCTTTTCAAAGACATCTTTCCTAAAGTGAAGACAGCTCTATTCCATAAAAGGTGTCTCCTAAAAATAGTAGATGTCTCTCCTAAAAGCAAGGTTTTCATAGTAGATGTCCCAAAAAAGTTAGAGATGACACAAACCCATGGGGAAACATCCAAAAATGTTATTCCAGCAAAGCTAGAGATGACTCAGACACATGGGAAAACTTCCAAAAATGTTATTCCAATTTAAGAAATAGTCAAAGAAAGATGAAAATAGCCAAAGAAATATGGAAATAGCCAAAGCAAGATGGAAACAGTCGAGGAGAAGGTGAGAAGACTTGGGAAATATTTAGAGAACCTCAAATTGAGTTGAGGAAAGGTTTCTAGGATTTTTACCTTCTAGTTTCTTATCAATATTGATGTATTTGACCATTGTTAGTGCCTCAATGCCAAGGACTATAGTGCCAAGTGCCAAATTTCAAACATCCCAATATAGGGAAAGAGAGAGAGCTCTTTAGGGAGGAGAGCTTGTGCAACAATAGAGCTTAAGCAAGGAAGTTGAGTGATAGGCAAGGAAGAGCACTTGAGAGAGGTTAGGAGCAGCTCTTATAAGTGGCTTGTCTTGAGCTTGGACTCCATTGTGAGAAATTAAGGATTAATAGGGGACAAGTGTGGCCTATAAGATCCTTAGAAGAGTTTTGAGTTGATCTTGGCTCCTCATTCTTGATGCATTTTCTATGTATTTTGAGAATTATCTTAATATAAGGAATATTTTCTCTATTTTATTTTGTTATTCTTATTTTCTAAGCTAGATCTACTTGGAAGTTGTGGATTGGATCCTATTGGGGTCTATCAAGGTGCAACATCCCTGTACCATTCTCCAAGTGACGATAGTATGAAGAGAACTTAGAAAGGGATGCAACAAGATGGAGTCTTGTTGGTAACTTAGTACCAGCTAGTCGAGATGGGTTTTCTAACACTTGAGTGCCACTCAAGGGCATCTCAAAGTGTTTTATGGTCCTTGAACCATGGGAGAAACTAGGAGAACCTCCACCCTAGAACATCTCTCATATATGATGCTTCCTTTATAATCTTAGACTAAGCATAATCACTAGGCTTGATGTCATAGAAATTCACTTTCACATAATAGGGGAAAGAAAATACACTACCTTGTCTCAACATAGAGGCTCAAGAGTTACCAAGCTTTCTAAGAAAAAGAAAATAGAGCTTTTATAGAGAATAAATAGAAAGAGATACTAAGAAGAAAAGAAGAAGCATAGAAGAATAATATCTAGTTCAAGCACAATGCCAAAAAATAGAGTACAAAGTTAAGCTAGAGAGCTTTAATTTATAGCCAATATTCTTTTTAGTCATTTTTAGAATCATTCTTCAACTTGTTGATAATAGGATGGAGAAGAGTGAGAAGTAGTAAGTTGGAATCATTATCAATCTATTGGGGAGAGTAGCTGAAGAAGAATAAGTTGTATCCATTACATCTTACCTTTCATTAGTACATTTGGTATGAGCATTAAAACTTAAGTAGAAAAGGAAGAAAACTATCATTTCATTTTTGGCACTAATAATTTCTTTACTTCTTGCAAAAATAATAATCTCTACTTGTATAATAGATCTTTAAGCTTTAACTAATAATTTCTGTATTTTTCATTAATAACGTTTAGCTTGCTTTCATAGCCAATCATACTTTAGCTTTTATATATATTATAACTCCTTTTAATATAATCTTTTAAAACCCCTTTTATTTCTACTAATGTGGCATAAGTTTTCTAGTGTAGCTCATTTAGAATCAAAATATGGTTCTAAATTGGTTCTAGTTTTAATAGAGCTATTAAAACTAACTTATATTTTTCACTATGACGTTTCCTTCCACTGAGGCTAACATGAAAATGAGAAAATACAAAGGTTTTTTATTCTTATGGATTTTCTACTTTTTAAAATAAGCTTTCTTGTGCATGAAATATAGGATCTAATATGGCATAGCTATTTTGAAAGACATTTGTAAAACCAAAAACCAATTCCAAAGATTGGTTTTATGAGTTAATGTGGCAGGGCACCCAATAGAATCAAAAATTGGTTGTTAAGCCTTTTTCAAAAAGAGATGAGCTTTTTATCCAAGATGATGTGTATGGAAGAAGAAGAAAACAAAATGATAACATGGTAGAGCTATTCTAAGGAGCCTTTCAGGCTACCAAAAATGGTTCTATAAGCTCATTCTCTTTAATTCTTTCTTTCTGAGTTAACATGGAAGAGTTATTTCTTATTTCTTTGTAGAACCAAAATATGATTCTACGAGTTGAGCCAGATTAAAAATTATTTTATGTACATATTCTAAAACTATTTAAGCTTAGCTTCACTAAGTCCCATTAATAAAAAATAATCTTATGTAATAGAACTAATTTGAGCTATCTTTGTAGAGCTAAAAGGAAGAATTGAGCTAGATTTTTTAAAAAAAAAAACTATTCAAATGCACATGATGCTGAACTAGTAGTGTCATTCTAGGCAAGCTAAGTAGAACCAAAAAATGGTTCTGTAAATCAGTTCTATATACTAATATGGCAAACAAATACTTTCTTATGAAAAATAAGATGAAAGCTCAGATCGTCACAAGATAAAAGCTTCACTACAAATACAAATCTACAACCAAGCTCCAAACATGCAATAATTTGTAATCATTTCTAAGCTTATTATAGTTTCAAGAGCATTATTGATTAAATATTTCAATTGTTTTCTATATAAAGAATAGAAATTTATGGAAATTATACTAGATGTCCCACTCATGTCTCTATCCTAATAACATCCTAAACCTGACAACCTTCTAAACTTGAGAAATTTTGTACAGCATACATTTCTATAAGAATCTTTAATTACAGTTATAGTTACCATGAGTCCTTCATGATTCTTCATAAAAATTTTTGATTACACCCATGATTCAGAGTCTTCTCAATCATAATTCTTACTATTGGAATCTTGTGAAGCATAGGCTAATACATACCTATAAGGCCATGATTCAAAAGTAAGGAACTAGAGAAAACTTAGCAATTCTTATAGCTCAAGACATATTAAACCAAGAAAAATATTATTTGGAACTACTAAATCTCCACAAATAGTATCTTTTCTAGTATAATGAATGTTTTTAGCAAGCTTTATGAGAACCATCCAAGCTAAGGTTTAACTAAGAGAAAGGAATAGTAGCAAAATCAATGTCCACAAATGCATAACTTAAACCTTGAATCAAATAAAGCTATCATGAAGCCCTAAAACAAGATAAGGCAGAGAAAATGTGAGAAATTAGTAGCAAGTAAAACATAGAAAATAAAGGTTTGTGTTGATTCATAAGTTGTTTTTATCACATATATTTTATTTTAATGTGAGAAATCATTGCTACATATAATTTATTTATTTATTGCAATTATATGAATCTTTATTACATACAAAAACCCATAGGATCCATTGGATAAATATTACATTTTTATAAAAATAAAGATAAAATTTACAAAATGACCAAACACCAATGGGGCATCAAAAATAAATCATATCAACTTTTTTGCTATAACATTATAACACTATCTCAAATGAGTAGTAACATATAAGTCATCTTCAAGGGCTCCTAATCTACACAACCTACACAAATGTGCTTTTGTTGAGGGATTTGAATCCATCTTTCACTTTCAATTCTAAGAAAATGAGAGCTTAAGCTAGTCTTTGGTATAATCATTAAATGAAAGTAAGAAAGTGAGATGCAATATCCAATGGTTACATCAAAGCTTCCATGCTACTCATTATAGAGTTGATGATGAGATGCTAGTCCTCTTCTCCCTCTTGTCCCTCTAGGCTACATTAATGTAGATTTGGATGGTGAAATTCATTTCCAAATTCATCCAAGTCTAGTTGTGATTTGGTGTAAAGGGATCCTAAGCCAAGCTATGGATTTGGTGATGGACTTCTACTTCTACTGTTGTTGGATTTTGCTGACAAAATAATGATAAGGAGTTTTTGCTAAGACAAAACAATGCAACATCAAAAGCCCTAGCAACTTTCTCCTCACTAGTGAAGGAACCCAACTAGACTTTCTCCTTAGAATAGGGAATTATAAAACATTGTAGATTTTCCAATGTTAGTTCCATGCCTAGATACAAAAACAAGAGGCTTGACACCAGATTGATAGCTAAAGCCTTGCCAACTCTCATGGATGAGTTTCTTTTTCAAATTTTGTTGATTCTAGAGCATTCCCTAGATGATATGTAGAGCAATCATAATGTATGATGATTTAAAGAAACTTAAAATAAACAAAAAACTAACTTTTTATAGAGGAAATGATAAAAAGAAATTCTGGTAACCAACCCCATTGAGACAAGGCTAGGATGATGATGATGATTAGGGATCTTTGATTTCTACTTCCCTTCATCCCCATTTTCTAAGCCTCATCCTTTTAAAATTAGAAGGCAACTGTTGTTGCGTCTTATTTGCATTTGGGCTTGGTGGGTTTGTCATTATTTTCAGAAATTCAAATTGAAATTTTACTCTAGTACATTAAGATCCTCCTGAAGCTACTGAACAAACAGCTAAAGATTCATCTAAAACTTTAATGTTCATTCACGATAAGTGTGGGTCCCTTCAACAGGAAGCCCATAACACATTAATATATAAATAAATAAAAAGAAAAGGAAGGAAAGCTACCTGCTAAGCCAACCAAAATTAGCCACTCACATTGGCTGCTAAGTTAGGCATCCAAAATTAGTTGTCCATGTTGGTTGCTAAGTTAGCTAGCCAAAACTAGCTACCCAAGTTGGCTACTACATTAGGTAGCCAAAATTAGCTACTTGGGTTGTCTACTAAGTTAGGAAGCATAAGGCATTTTCCTTGGGTATAAACCCAAGGGAAATGAAAAATAGGTACAAAGGTAGATGAGAAGCTAACGACTGATGAGTGACGAGGTACCCCTACATTCAACCATACAAATATGAGCATGTATGCATGATCCAATCAAACTTCACAAATGGACTAGTTGTAGCACCTAGACAATTACACATTGATTGCAATGTGTTGTCTTCCCACTTGGACTAGTAATTGCTTTATCACATATGGTTTAGTCTAGAGTGAGGTGTATGATGTGGTCCCTACTACTATGCTACTCCTAAGGACAATAAGAAATAACTTAATTAAGCTAATGAACAATAAGAAATAAGATCTAAGCTAGCCTAAGTGTGAAGAGCATCTATTCTTAATCATCCATATACATCTTGGACTTCGTGTACTACTTCTAGGACTACCAAGCACACATTACTTGAAGCACTACTCAATATGCTACTAGGTTATCATGTAGTTACACTTAAATGTTCATGATTAAAGTGTACTTATTCCACATTACAATAGGAATAGTAAATGACAATAAAAGAAATATTAACTAAGAAAATAACAATAGATAATAAATAATTGAAACAAATTAAAAGCTAAGTGAATGCTGCAATGATGGAGTAATCTCAAACTTTATTGCTGATCATGTGCATGTCCAAGTACATCACACTTGAATAAAGGTTCCATACAATTACAAACATCACACTGCAGGCATGCACTTGGGAAAAAACTAAAAACTGAAAAAAAGGACTAACTCTAAAACTGAAAAAAGACTTTACCCAAAAGACTCCTTCACTATGTGCCTAAATGCTATATTTATAGGCTAACATAGGAATCATGATATCATGTATACAATATCATATCTAGGCTATAATATCACATACCTGATATCATGTACCCAATATCGAGGCTTGGCAAACCAAAACTCATCATACCCCCACAACTGAATAAAAACTCGTCCTCAAGTCAAAAAAATGAGGAACAAGTTCAATTGATTACAAACAATGGATAGGTATGGGATTATTGAATGACATGGACTATTTCATGCTGTAGTGTAGGATTAAATAAAACAAAATTTGGACATCAACACAAAATACAAAATTTTGTAGAACTCATGTAGTTCCTAGTGGTGGTGGTCCTCCATGGGCTTCTTTCCTTTATCCTGTACTTTAGGCTTTTGAAATGGATACTTTTGAGGGAGTGCCTGAATTTTTTCCTTCTGAGGATCATCTATTGTCCATGGTAATGTTCTAATGTTTGATAGAGTTTGCATCTTTAATGGACACGATAGTTGTGAAAACATTTGATTAGCTTTGACATACCATGCCACAAATAGTTATCATTCCTCCTCATAGGCTCTAGCTTTATTTCTAAATTCTTGATAATCCACAAGCTATCAAGCCAATTCTACTGCTAGCCTTTACCACCACTAGTTTAGAGTTTGCTACCTCTAGTCTATGCAATGTCTTCTTGTGTCCCACAAACTCTATCTCATATTTGGCATAAGTGGGACCTACCTGCTTCTCTAGCTTAGTTCTCAGGTGCCCTACTATTAACATGGTCAAGTTGGCATATTGCAAATTCACCAACTCCATGTATTCTATGATACCTTGGATCTACAGGTCTTGAATTTTCAATTCTGCTTGTTGGAAAAAGGCATAAGTATCTAGTATAGCTTGCCAATCAGTGTTTTGGGCACTAAAAGAATTAATGTGATCCTTAGCCATATAGATCTCTTTTTCAATGATTTCCTTATACATCCCCATCTAATCATGAAAGTGTTCCTTTAATTTTTTATGCCTCTTATCCTCATTTTTCCACATGCTTATTTCAATGGTTGTCTTCTAGAAAATGGTGTGTACCTTCCCCACTGAGAGGGTTCTATTTTCTCCAGCTAAGTGACTTATATCCTGGTTGACTCTTATTCATTGTTTGTGCATTTGTTGAAAACTTTCCTTAAGAACATTCTTCTATTTTTCAACTATCATCAACCAAAGATTTTCAACAACAAGGAGTTTATTCTCTTCTTGTAAGGCCTTGAGAGCTTTCATATGTGCATATGTCTAAGCTTATGATTTTGAAGCATCCCATTTAGCCTTCTCTTCTTCCATTGCAATCCTTTTATTCTCCACTAACAATTTATTTAAGTGCTCTATCCTAAATGATTCTAACTAATCGGCTAGAACAAGTTGGGATGAATCCCGCTGTTCAACTTGTAGGGTGAAAAACATTTCTTGGAGTCTCCACAACTCATCTTCTACATATTCAACCCTAACCTTAGTTATGATCAACTTTCCTTTAGTGGAAATGAGGTCTAATTATGCGACTGTGACATATTAGGAGATGACAACCAAGATCATTACATGTCCTATTTGCAAAAAGTGATCCAAAGGATCCTCATGTTCTGTAGCAATCATTGAGGTACCAGCCAAAACTCAAGCATCATATGCTCCTATGAAATCTGTTGATGACACAACAAGGACATTAAACAATTTTTTGATGTGATCCATGATCACCTCTGCTACTCTAGCTACATCTTGTTGTTGCATGACCACCACTATGGCACCTTCACCAGTTTCTAATTGTACTTGGAATGATGCAGCATTTCTAGAGATCTGTTGTGACCAATGTGATTCCCATCCTCCTACTTGAATTATGATCTCACCCCTTGCAAGATCAATTAATATGATGGGTTTTATAGCATCATCGATCACCTTGAAGAGATTGGCCTCATTCCTACTTCCCCAACTGATTATCTCTATGATGGCCCTAATATGGCTCATCGATAGTCGATAATCTTGTGGTGATGATGGAAATTGCTACTCTTGCTAGCTTGTGGGCTACATGATAGTCCCTGCTTCTTATTGTTGGCTAAGCCTTGTGTCTAGAAGTTAGCTAGGCCTTACTGTCTGAGGTGCAATGGGTCCAACCATCTATCCTTGTTCAGGCTTCAACATCTCACCAACATCTTTTCTTGGTGCTTGTGGCTTAAGTAATTTAGCATATGAAGCATTTTGAGCTTTTCTAAGGACATCATTAGTGTACACTATAATTCTAGCATGTCGACACAACTTCTTGATTAGACATGAAAAGGGCAGTGCAAACTTTCCTATCTTCTATTCTTCAAACCACCTTAATATTTTTCTTAAATACAAATGAGGAAAATTGGCATCAACCTTGCCCATCAAAATTGCACTTCCTCTAGCCACATAGGTAGAAGTTTTGTTTAACCCCTTCATTGGAAAAATGTGATAGGTGCCAGTTTTAAAGTAAATTCTATCTTCAAGGGTTAATTCTCCATATGTCTTGTCTTCTTTGCCATATGCCCTTTTTAACCATACTTTTCTTGCATCTTCATCGGAGTGAGTGGACAAATGAGCAACTTTGGGCCCTATATTTGGAAGATTTAGAACTTCCATAATGGCCTTTGTGAAGAAATCAACTAAAATTCCACCAATATTGACAATGGTGCCTTCTTCGTTTTTGTGCCAAAATTGATAGGTTTCATCCAAATACCATTGTTCACTCTCCAAGAGGATAGGCCATAATGGAGATCTCTTGAGTAAATCCTTGACTAGTTTAGGGGAAAATTCAGTAAAAGGCCCAAAATTAAGTTCCACAATCATGGCAAAGGATGTGGACCTTTTCCAAATGGCTTGAACACATTCTGGGGACAACGTGAGATGTTGTCCTTATTTAGGTGCCCTAACCTCTCCACCTTCTACTTGGCCAGATTGTGCAATGACAAGGATTTCTTGATGGATATTGAATGATTTTGCCTCATATTCTACATGTTTTGCATAAGGCTCTTGGCATTTGCCTCTTCTCGGGCATTTGGCTGCATCTTGAGAAGGTCCTTCCTATTTTCCTCATTTAGGGATCATTTGTAATCACACAAAGATTGATTGTTAGTAAGGTTATTTAAAGAAATTCAATTATTTCATACCTTACTCATTGCCTTTGTTTAATTCTTTGCTTAGTGTTATTTCAAAGTTAGAAATGTTTTAAGGAAGTTCCCCTAAAAAGTTTTAATGTTGGGCTTGATTTGCTCAGGTGACTCCTATAATAATTTAAATCATTTGCATGAAGGAAGAAAATTAGTTTGGCATGAATTGTTAAAATTTCCTAATAATACTTACCCCTATGATATCCTTCAAGCGATAGCAAATTTCAAAAAAGTTATGCGCAAATTCTACCATACCCCTTCCCCACAACTAAGTTAAACACTCTGAGTTTAAGTAGGTTCAATCAGAAAAGAGATTGGAGTGTCAAAGAGTGAAATATTGATGGTTGAATTTCAGACTCTCAAATCACTAAAAATCGTGGAAGAAAATTTGAACAACTCCCCCTGTGTCAACTGTTGAAAATGACTTCTATAGTGTGTGGGGGCTCCATATATATACTTTTTATAGACATGATATTGCATACGTGATAGCACATACCTGATATCACGTCAAACCCAATACTGAGTACTGAATATTTTATCCTATCCCAAGTAGGTTACTTAGTAAAAGTGATGATTTTTCAAGTTTAGATGATCAAAAATGAAGGATTTGTCCTAAATGTGAAAAGTCTAGGATAATGTCAAGTGGAAATTAAGGCACTAAAAGTGTAATGGAGTGAAGTTATATAATGAAGCTCATTGAAAAGGATGAGGAAAAAGGACATGTAATGGTTCTAAGGAACATTCGATTAACATGATGACAAAGCAAAGAATAGATTTGGCAATGGAGTACTCAAAGGGTATAAAATGATGTGGTAATGTGCACCAATACAAATTGCAAAAGTTACACAAGTTGATCCTCCCCAAAACAAGTTCCAACCTATCATCCTCTTGCATAACCATGCCTTAAATGTCCATAGGCACTAGAGAGGTTAAATGCAATCCACACTTATGCAACAAAAAACATATATGTTAAATACCACTACGATGAGGTATGAATTCTATGCCACACAAGACACAAGTTAGAAGTACTTGGACTATGAGATGAGATGAACTGTAGAAGAGATTGTAGAGATCAGGACATGAGGTAACTTACCCTTGGCACAATGAATCCTATGTGGTATGCGTGATTAAAGTACCATTAGCCTTTCGGTCCAAGATCAAAACCAAGTCCATACCTCTGATCAGTGACATCACATTGTTTAGTCCCAATGATAGAAAACACCATAAGAGCATCATGACAGCAAGGTGTATGATCACTTGGCATTCTATGCAAGGGAGAAGGGATTTGAATTTGTTTGTGGCACATTTTTCTTGTGCTTTTCTTTTCTACTTCATTTCTTTCTTTTTTTCTTCTTCTAGTCACTTTTGCACTTGGTCTTTCCCAAAGGTGATCTAGAGAAGCTGCCAACTTTTAAGCATGGGTGCATATCTTTCCAATGGAACCCTCCAAAATAGCATTGAGTTCCTTTATTAAGTGCCTTTATTACAACTCTTACTCCCATTTCTCGTTAGATCTACAAAGATCTTAGTACAACAAAGTTGCATGATAGCACATACATATGTCACCAAAGAGAATCCACAAGTCCCCTTGATGTCACACCCATGCCATTCCCTCTTAGTCCATCACTCTTTGTTCTAGGCATAATGGATACTAAGTTACTTTAAGTTTTGATGATAACAAGAATATCATCATGCCCATAGTAGAACCTCTTATTAATAGAATGGATGGGTGGATGTTGTGGGCTCGCTATCCAATTAAATAATCACTTATGAATTGATAACATAGAACAACACCTCAACTAACCAGTTACATGAGTATTTTATTCACAGATGAGACTACCCACAAAAAGATAAAAAAAAATTGGAAAATGAGAAATTAGAAAACAAAAAATTGTAAAACCAAAGAAAAGGAAAAAAATTTACCAATTTTGTTTTTTAGAATGGGGGTATCCCCCATGACTAAGCCTTTGTTCATGGCAAGAATTAATAAATTGAAAGTTATGATCCATGCATGTTGGAAGTATTGGAATTTGGTCATATCCAAACCACTAGGTGTCTTTTGATGTGGTGGTAGGAATGTACTCAAACTATGGTTCACACACTTTATTAAAGTAGGAATATTGGGGTAGGTTATAAGATGTGGTCATGTGATAACAAGCTAACCCACTATGGCACCCATGACCATAAGATGGTATGCAAGGATCAATATGTCTCCTCACATTGTTATATTCATTAGGCCACATGGTTATTGGAGTATTGATTGGTGATTTAGATAAGATAATAAGAGGTGTTGAGTTTGAAGAGGAAGATGCATCATAGTGTTGGAATTTTTCTAAGTTGGAGGATGCAGTGGTTTTAGAACCATGTTGTCTCTTTTTACAATCATGCCTAAAGACAGAATGCTTCCAATGTTGTGGAGGATTCCCATTGCTATTGGCAGTAGCAGCACAAGTAATTTTTGTTGATTGGTGCTATGGTGCAAAACCTTCTAGTACAACTGGTGGTGATGTAGGAGGAGGTGAAGAATGCGAATATTAAGAGTAAGGAGTATAAGGAACATGAGGTGGTGATCCCATAGGAGATGACATGGGTTGATGATACTCAGGAGAGTGCTAATGATGAGGTGAAATAAAGGATGTTGATCTAACTATAGAAATAGGGTGTTGAACATAATAAGCACTTGGTGTCAGGTGATACAAAGGGTGTGGCCAATTTGGCGATGGTCTCCCCCACGATTGGGGGTTTTGCCACTATAGTTGAGCATAGTACTTCTAAACAAAATCTAGATGTAACATGTTTTACCGATGCTTATGTAGATGTGACAAGATTGGGCATTGGCCTTTTGGGTGATCATACAAGCAAACATCGCATTGATACTTATGATTGGTAGTTGAGTCCTTATCTTTATTTTCTTCAACCTTTCTTTCTGATTGTCAAATGGTTTTTTGTCTTGTTTCTAGGTTTGGTATCCTCTATTTGTTCTAGTCATCAGAGTTATCTTGTCTGGGTATCCCTCTAATAATATCTACATATTCTCTACATTTTTCATGCACCCACTCCATCATCTTTTGATCTTTGCCTCAATTTTATCTAGTGATTTTAGTATTGGCAAAGATGGGAACAATTCCACCCCCTCATGGTGAGCTAATTTCTCCTCTTCATAATTATGAACCTTTGTTATTTCAAGAGTTTGGTCCTATTGAAATCTTTTAACATTCTCCCATTTGGCTATTTCTCCTTCTTCTTTTGCTACCCACTTAATAAGCTCTTGGAATTGATGGGTTTGTAGTTCATATAGTTAACCTAAGGCATACATCCGTAGGGTCTCCCTTGTTTTATTATGAAGCCCAGCCATGATGTAACACATTAGCCTTTCCTTGGAGAATCCATGGCTTGGGCATTTGTTTAGCAATGAGTAATATCTTTCTGAGGCCATGTCTAAGGGTTCGTGTTGCCCTTGTTTCCACTCTTGGATCTGTCTCCTCAAGGCTGACACTCTTGCATAGGTCTAATATCTTTTGTTGAAGAGTTTTACCATTGTAGGGCAACAACGAATTGAATTTGGTTTTAAATACCTATACCACACTTTTTCTTGGCCAATGAGTATCATAAGGAAGAGCTTAAGCCTTTTCCACCCATTCTCAATGTTGTTCCATGCATAGGCATCATAGAAGGCTTGTAAATGATGTTGCGGATCTAAATCATAGCCTCCTAAAAACTTAGGAAAGTTTTTTAAATCAAGCCTGGGTAGATGGGTTTCCTTGCAATGCCTATGAGATATCTGAATGGCCTTTATTATATGCATTAGGCTCATAGTGGCCAACAGGGGTTCATTGTCGCTAAATAGGTTGTGAGTTTGTGAGTTGGGACAATGTTGTCTATGTTCATGTTGGTGTTCTTGAGTTTGCCTGTGGGTTCAATTTTTATCTTTACATTGACCCCTTAAGGAATAGTCATCAGCTTCACTCCTCAATGTTGAAAGAATAAAGGAAGAGAGGGAGCTGAAAGACTCATCATGACTTTTGTAAGTCACCCAATCATCCCCTGATGTACTCTTGCTAACCATTGAGAAGATCCCAGGCCTTACGGCCCCCCTCATTCTAGGGGATGTCCCATTTTCACTAGAGGTATCTAAGTTGGATTACTAAAGTTCTTGAGTATCATTGGGGTGTCTACGAACATATGAAACTCCTGCATAAGATTAAGTACTCCAAACTTCATCTTCATCATAAATTTCATTGGTTATGCAATGAATTGCCTCACTAGACGTTGCATTATCATTGTTTTGTGAAAGAGACATTGTCATGAATCATGTGTGACTTAATTGAAATTAACTTCTTTATCTAAAAGATATATCATTAATACCCTATTACAACGATCTTGTATGATATAACTATTCTAGATAACTAGCATCATCCTTGGCAATGATGCCAATGATGAGCGATGAGGTGCCCCTACTCTTAACCATACGAATACAAGCGTGTACACATGATCCAATCAAACTCTGCAAATGGACTAGTTGTAGCACCTAGATAGTTATACGTTGATCACAATTCGTTGTCTTCCCACTTGGACTAGTAATTACTTTGTCACATAAGTGCGATGAGCATCCATCCTTAATCATCCGTACACATCTTGGACTTTGTGTACTACTTATGGGATTACCAAGCACACATTACTCAAAGCACTACTCAATACACTACTGGGTTATCACATAGTTATACTTAAATGTTCGTGATTAAAGCATACTCATTCCCCATTACAATAAGAATAGTAAATGACAATAAAAGAAATGTTAACTAAGAAAATAACAATAGATAATAAATAATTAAAAGAAATTAAAAGCTAAGTGAATGTTGCAATGATGGAGTAATCTCCATCTTTATTGCCGATCGTGTGCATGTCCAAGTACATCACACTCGAACAATGATTCGATACAATTACAAGCATCACACAGCAGGCATGCACTTGGGAAAGAACTGAAAACTAATTAAAAACTAACATAAAAGACTAATTTTAAAACTGACAAAAGACTCAACCCAAAAGATTCCTTGAGTGTGCGCCTAAATGCTATATTTATAAGCTAACATAAGAATTACAATATCATGTATACGATATCGTATCCAGGCTATAATATCACGTACCCAATATCAAGGCCTCACAATCCACAACTCATCAATGACCAAAGTGAAAAAGAGAGGCCAATGAGAGACACACACAAATAAGCCTTGTGAGCTTAGGTTTCTAGGAATTTTTTTTAAAGGGGTGTGAGATTTCTTTTTATTATTGTAAGAATATTTTTTCTTAATAGTGTGTGTCAATTTTGTATACATCTAGTAAGTAATTAACTAAATAGACATTTTTGTATTTCTACTATTTATTAATGAAAGAATATTTTTTTGGAGATTGCCCAAGGAAGGATGAACCAGACGGAGTCTTGTGTTATTGGCTGTTATTATTTTGCACTTTACTTCCGTTGTCTACTTTATTAGTTTATATCCTTTTAATACACAAGTGGTAAAATAAAATACTGCACAATCAGTTGGTGGTGTTGTGCCCTCTTTTTCCCACCAATTCATTCATGCAATGATTCTATAAGATTCATGAATGAGCAAAATCTATGAATACAATGAATGGAGAAAAAATGAGAAAACTAATCAACGAATGAATTCAAATAATCAGTTATACCAAGTCAAAAGCGTTGTCTGCGTGTCGTTGTAGATATTTGTCTGGATCATTGTATTTTGAAGCACGAGCCCGCAATGCGACCTGAAGTCACATTGACCATTTTTTTTTTTTTTTTTTTGGTAATTTCAATGTTCAACTTGCTTGGCAAACTCTTCACGGGGCTTCTGTATTCGCCGAACTCTGTAGTCAAATTTAGAAAAGCGACTGTGTAAATAGCGTTTGAAGAATCTTGAAATACCATAAACTTACTACTACTAAGTAAGAAATAATGGCAATGACTTGGCCATGGGACCCTTGTTGCCGAAAGGTATACAGTGCAACAATGGCCCCGGTTCAGAGTTGATTTTCAATAATTTTTCATTGATGTGCATAACCCGAATTTTTCGTCGTGGGCGGCTGCCTTCGGATGCGTGCATCATACATTCCTGAGTGCGCCTGTTTTTAAGTTCAATCACTTTAGTTTAAAGATAATGAAATCCTTGATTTGATTGATTACACTAAAGCCATGTTACATAGGCTGGATGCAGTGAAATCATTGATTTGATTGATTACACTAAAGTCATGTTGCATAGGTTGAATTTTTGGTTTGTGATTGGATGAAAACAATAAGGTCTTAGTTGAGTCGTAAGATTCTTAACTTAGTAGCCTACATATTGGGTAGGAATTGAGGCGTGAATTGAGAGGTTCATGTTCCTTGTCACCTAAGTGAATTGAGAGGTTCATGTTCCTTGTCACCTAAATCTTATCATCCTATGAGTTAGGATTTCATCCCTATCCTTTCAAGTGTTTTGATTTTTTATTTATAATAATATTAATTTATTTCTTAAAAATGAAAGAAAGCCTAATCTTTTTTTTAAAATGAGTAGGTTGATGTAAGAATTTTGATCATAATGCAAATTACCTAAAAAAGCACAATTTTACAAGGTATAGCTAGGGCACCTTGCATATAGGTATGACTAACCTAGAAATAATCTTAGTGGAAAAGTTAAATGACCCATAAATCAACTCAAATAAAAAATTAAGTTAAGAATCTAAATTATTACAAGAAAACAAGAAACTTAATGAAGTCATAAGCTATAATAATGGTACATGTTACAACAACAATGATGGTAGTAGGTAGCAAGTAGTGAATAAATAGCAACAACATAACATAGAAATATAAACTTAGAAGCATAACCAAGTAGACCAACAACTTATAGGTAACATTAATAAGCATTAAGTAGCAACAAACAAAATCAACAACATGCAAGTAGCAATAATAAGAATATTAGGAATGAAGATGAAAATGAAGAGAAATTTTTTTAAAAAAATATGAATAAAAAGGAAAATAAGATAAAGCACCAAAAAAGAAAGATAGAGAAGGCTTTGAATGCTAAGATCCTTCCTTTTATAGCCCTTTTATTTGCTTTTGGGATTTTATAGCCCTTCTATTCCTTCCTTCTAGTTTTCTTCCTTGATAAAAAGGTATGAAAGTCATATGTGTATATGTGTGTGTGTGTTTTTTTTCTCTTTTTCTATGGAAATACATCATGATCTCTTAAGTGATGTTGATGTTCAAAATTTTCCTTCAAATATTTTTTTTAATTATCTTTATCTCCTTATTTCTCTTCATGGGTGTTGAAGCAAATAAACAAAAAAATCAATATATTAATTATTTATTGAAAATATCTTTAGATTATTATTATAAGGTAAAGCTAAAAGAAAACCAAAGTTGAGGTCCTACAAGTGGATGACCTCAGATGTAACATCAAGCCCCAACCAAACCAAGCAAAACAAACAATGCATTCTTAAAACCTCAATTATCCCCATTTATTAGATAAACGTTTCCTATTTTGAATGCTAACAATATAGTATACTATAGATGTTAAATGTATTAATGCTAGATGAATATGCATACATTTTTCTTTTCTATTTTAAAGAAAGATAAAAATTAAAGACTATTAGAAATTTACCTAATGAGTTTTAATTCAATGCTTTAAATATTCTATCAAGTGATGTGAATAGAACAAGGTAATTTCTTGTAACATTTTAATACATTTGTTAGCAAATTTGAATATGGGACCCTTGGTAATTTCAAACAATGAGAATCAAAATGACAATTCTTTTTAAGATAAAGAGGAAAATAAAGTACTCTAACTTTGTACCATCATTATAAACTTAAGGTACAAGCATAATGAATTATTGTTAGACATGAGAAAGAATGTACTTAACATTCTAATAGCTCAAATTCTTTCCACCACATTGCAAATCACTCACACTAAGTTATCTTGTCATAATTTAGCACAAATCACAAAACTATAAAGATAACTAAAAAACATACATGTTTTTAAAAAATGGAATTCAAAGGAGAAGGTTTTTGTTGGGTGTTTTTAACATGAAATATTTTAATGGTAGTAGTAGGTTCAAGTTTTCTTTTTTTCCTTTTTTTTGCAAAATACACTAATTATAAGGAATTTTTTCTTGATGGGCAAAAACTAATGTGAAACTCTTTCATTTCTAAAAATTATTTTAACAATAGTTGTAGGTTGCTTTGAAAATAATCGTAGGTTCTTTTTATTTTTGGCAAAAATGCTAGTTACAAGAAAAAGCTATTTTGGATCATTGAAGTTTGGAAGGTAACTCAACATTCAAAGGAGGCATTTAGATGCAAAAGCTCATCTAGGTCATATAGATCTAAATCCTTTTAACTAAGCAACATGAATCCTTATGCATTAGTCTTTATTATTTTTTGAAGCATCAAATTCAATCTAACTCATTCAACATGACTGGAAAAGTCAACCCAACATCTAAAGGCTACATTTAGAACCAAAAACCTCATTTAAATGATTCTTGGTCAAATGTTGGCCCAATATCTAGAGGTTGAATTTAGAACCAAAAAGCTGATCTAAATGATTCTTGTCAAAAACAAGACTTAGCATTTATAGGATACATTAAAAATCAAAAAGCTCATTTGATTGAAGCTAAGGAGAAGAAAATTTAAAAGTTCATTCCAAAAAAGAAAAAAAGATGTTAAAAAAATATTTTCTTAACTTATGGGAAAATTTGACTCAACAAAACATTTATAGGTAAAAAGATCATTTAAATAAAAAGCTCTTTTGAATTAAAATGTCATGTCAACATCTAGAGTAAACCATTGAGAGGAAGAAAAGCTCATCCAAATTGAAAAACTCTTCTAATTCTAAATACCACATTAGCATTAGCGATTAGAGGAACCATTTAGAGGCCAAAAGCTCATCTACATGACAAAGATCTTATGATTCTAAGTGTCGCATTAGCTAGTTCATAAAGAAGCCAAAAATCTAGAAAAGTGATAATTACCAATTTAGCATTTAGATGAGCTCTAAATGAAAAAGGTCATCTAGATGCATAAATAAAACCCATTTTTTCTTAGTTGAAAATATATGTGAATTGATTAATGCAAAAAAATATTAAATATATTTTTTTGAAAATAAAAATCAAAGATGTTATGGCAAAGGTTTATGAAAATTAAAATCAAAGATGTATGATATACAAGCTCATCATATTTACAAAGCCTTGCAATAAAAAGAGCTTCATTTTTTTAAAAGCCAAGCTCAATCCTATGATAAAAGTTTATTTATAGGTTTTTTTGTAAACCATCAAACTATTGTTAAAGAGAAGAAAGCTAGAAATTATAAACATGGTTAAAAGTAAAGTTCATTATAAAAATATAAAGCTATAAGTACAGAGAAAAGCTCACCTAGATCATCAAAAAGCTACATCAGCAGCTCACAAATAAAAAGATGTTTTCAAATAGAGCTCTAATTTTTAAAGGAAAGGAAGCTTAAGTTCATAAAAGCATATTAGATTAAGCAAATCCAATTGGCAAAGGTGGATCCTATACTACAAGAGCTAGTAGAACACATTAATAAATATGTTAAGGACATAGAGAAATAAATAAGGCTAGAAAATGTTTTTAACTTAGAAGCAAGTTAAGCTTATTGTTTCCCCAAGAAACTCAAGACTATTAGTACCAAGATGAAATCACATATTGTTTTCTGACTTTGATATACTTTAATTCTTAGTGCTATTTTATATTTAAAGTAATAATACATGTATTACAATAAATATAACTTCTTCTACTTTAGCTTCTTTCTTGTTAATAGATTTGTAATGACTTGGAAAATGGCTATTCTACATTGCATCTTATTGGATGCCAAATTGTACCATGAAGATGCTTATTGGATTTCAAACTATATTAGGAAGATGCTTATAGGATGCCAAGGAGCTTGAAAACATGGTAAATGTTGTTAAATGTTGAACTTGATGACCTTGCTCAATGCTTTCATAGCCAAGATGACACTGACGCTCACATCAATATCACCTAACAACACTTGGTTAAAAATTAAATCCTAACCTCTCAAACTACCTCCAAGGCTATCAAATCTACCATTTGATGCCTTGAAAATGATGTTGATTAGTGGCTAGAGAGCCTGAGAGGCCAAAACTAAAGTTGAATTGCATGTGTTTTACATGTGAAAAATGTTTTACTTAAGTTCATCCTAGTGGCATAAGTAGTAATGCTAACATCAACTTTAGTGTCAACATCAAATTTAGAAAAATCTTGCTTCTTGGGATCTAAGGTACACTTGCCAAAGTTTCAAATTTTGGTATCTATCATGTTAAGAGTCTTGTAGATGAGTTATTTAGGATCCTAGGGATTTAAAATTTGGGCTAGAAAATAGTTTTTGTGTAGGTGATGTAAGCATGGTGGTCCAGGGATAACATTGACACTACATCAACATCACTTCTAACACTTACAAAACTTTTCATCCCTGAATTTTCTAGGATCATTGAAATTGATGCTCATATGCTTAGTTATGAGTTAGAATAATCATTAGAGATCTCCAAAGGCTAGAAATGTATCTTACAATGCTATATTTAGGCCATTTTGATACATAAACTTGGATGAAACAATTTCAAAATCATACTTAGTCTTGATTACTAGCAAATCAAAAAAATCAATATAGTATATGGGACTACTTACAAATTCTAAATTTAATATTAAGTATCATTCATAGAAAGAAAATGTAATAGTTGATACTCTTAGTAGGAAGACTAAAAAGACAAATAGCTTGGTTGTGCAATTCAATTTAATGAATAAGATTATCAAAGAATAAAATTCAAACATTTTGTGCAAAGAAAATATTTAAAAATTAAGGCAAATTCCTTTTGATCATTTTGAAAAAAAGAATTATAGTTTAAAGGCAAGTTATATGTACTTGAAGCAATAAGACAAATTTTATTGAAGGAATTTTATACTAGTGGACATCATATGCATCTTAAAGATGATAAAATATTACAAATTTTAAGAAAATACTATTCATGATCCAAGATGAAGTAAAAGATAGCTAAATTCATTTATAGAGGTTTAATTTGTTAGTAGATCAAATAAAACCATCAAAATCCATGAGAATTACTTCATGTTCATGATATACCCCAATGGAATTGGAAGATCATTAGCATGGACTATATTTTAGGATTACCAAAGACTAGGAGAAAGTTTAATGCTATATTAAGAGTAGCAAATATGTTAATAAAATCATTGAATTTTCTTGCCACTCATTTCATTGATACAACCAAGTATATTATGAAGTTATTTATTAATGAAATTGTAATATTACATGTAATTCAAGTTGAGATAATATTTGATTGGGATCCCAAGCTTACCTTTAGATTTTGGTAAGTCTTTCAAGAAAACATGGATACCAGCTTAAACATGTGTTCTTCCTATCATCCCTAAATAGATCGATAAACAAAATAAGTAAATCAAGTTTTAGAAGATATGTTATGAACTTGTTGATGAGTGGTGGAGCAATCTCAATACTTTACCATACAAGTCACAAGTGCCAACACACAACTAGATCATAATCCATGGATGGACAATGTTATTATGCTAGTAATTGATGTTAAGTTCAAGATCACTAGTAATTATGCTAGGATAGTAATGTTAAGTTCATTGATGTTAAATTGAAGTTATGTTATTATTGCTCTAGGCTAGAGTAAATTTACATTACTATCATTATCTAGACTTAGGACTAAATTTCATTTCCAAGTATGTTTATCACTAGGAGTAATCAAGGCTTCACAACATCAATTATCATATGCCTCAGTTTGGACTAAACCATACATGACAAAGCTACAACTAGTCCAAGTTGGAAGACAACATCCTATGATCAATGCTTAATGATCTGGATGCCACAACTAGTCCCATCCACAAAATTTAACCGAATCATGTGTGAATGTTTGTGATTCATATGATTGGATGTAAGGATACCTATTGCTCATCATTGGCGCCATTTTTGGGGATGGTGCTAGCTATCTAGATTAGTTATATTATACATGATCGCTATAAATGTATTAATGATCTATCTTATAGAAAAAATTAATATTTTAAGTCATGCAGATTATCAAACAAAACCATATCTTCTTCACATAGGACCAATAATGCATCATATGATGAAAACACTAGTAAAAGAAATGATGGAACTTATACTGAGAAAAAATGAAGCAACCACAAGCAGGGGTTTCATATGCTCAAGTAGATCCTTAATACACTCAAAGACAATGTTTGAATAATGTAGAAAATCCTATAGAACATGGAATATGTCCTAGAATAAGGAGGGCCTCAAGGCCTAGGAACTCCTACAAACCCAAAAGAGAATCAATGGACCATAGCAAGAGATATAACATCCATGGCGATTCTCCCAGACCTCCATCTTCCTCTTCCTCTTCCATGTCTAGTTTTGACAAAGATGAACATAGGTATAGAAAGAGAAATATACTAAGGGGTCAAGACAAAGATAGAAATAGAAATATATGAGATCATCAAAATAAGCATAGATGATATCATCATAATCAGATAGACAAAAATAGAAATTATCACCACAACATTTTTGATGATGGTGAATCCTTGTTGGCTACTAAGAACATGATATAGATAATAGAGGTAGTTAGAATACCCCACAAGCACCAAAGGAAAAGTCACATCAAAAGGCTTGATATGAATAACATTCCTAAATTTGTGGGAGGCTATAATTCTAATCTACAACATCACTTACAAGCCTTCCATGAAGCCTATGCCTTGTAGAACATTGAGAGTGAGTGGAAAATCTTAAGCTCTTTCCTAGGACACTAGTAAATGAAGCTAAAAGTTGGTATAGATCATTGGAACCAAATTCAATTCCATGGATAGTTCACAATGCTAGAACTCTTCAAAAAAAAATACCAAACCTATGTGAGAGTGTCCAACTTAAGAAACCAAATTCAAGAATGGAGGCAAAAAAAACCTAGATGTGGCCTTGGATAGATACTATTCGCTACTACATAGATATCTAGGTCATGATTTCTCTCAAAAAGAGTAGCTTTTCCACATAATAAATTGGCTTTGTAACCAAACAAGAGAAACCCTTGGGATTTATGCCTAAGGTTGGTTATCCAAATTGATAGCCCATTAGATACAAAGGCTAATCAAATAGGTGGCAAAATAATGAGAGCTATGTAAATGAGAGAATGTAGAGGAATATAACTAGGATCCAACTCTTTAACAGAAAGGGGTCCATATCTATGATGAGGAAAACGATGCAGCTCTTAATGAGGTGATTTCAAAATAAACCTTGCCAATACAAAAGTCTATTACTAAGCTTAAAGTAAGGATAGATAAGATGTGGGAGTTGATAAATGAGAAAGTCACAACCTACATGAAAACCATAGAGGAGAAGGTAGCGCAAAACAAATCAAGTGATCAAAATAAGAAGAGGAAAAAGAAAAAAGAAGAAAATAGGAACACTTATCAGCAAAAAGGAAAAATATCTATAGTAGAAGAGGCTATAGACTCAACCACAGAAGAGGATGATGGATGTGACATCTTCCAATATGACCATTCAAAGGGTTATTACCTAGTTATGTTACATCTACAAAATTTTGGGGCATTTTCTTTGAATCACAAGGTCATACAAAATCAAATGCCTAGGAAATTACCCTACTCACGAGGTAATTATAGAAAATCCAACCACGAATTGTACTATTTCAGTGGAATTTCTTATAAACCATAACATCACTATGAACCATAGTGGAAAAACCCATAGTCATGGGTGATGCCATCAATAAGCTAGTAATACCCATATTGATAGCTAAACCTATATAACTACTATGTTCAACAACCTATTTCTCTAGATGGGTTTACTTCCTCTACCTCAAATCACTACTACCACTCTTCCAAATATCATCGATCCATAACATCCTCTATGGGATCACCATCTCAAACCCCTTATCCTCCTCAACATCCTCAATGTTCTCATACTTCCTTCCACCATATTTCACCACCAACAACATAAGGAGGATTGACATCATAACATCATCAAAAGAATGCCACTTATGCTATGAACATACAAGTAAATGATAATGTTAGTAGATCTCATCAAATGTCTCAAAAATGTCCTTTCTTTAGGATAGTTTCCACACATGGGTATAAAACTCATAGACCTGCTAGCTCATCAAAACCAGCACAAGGCTAGCCAAGTGAAAAATTCTTCCTCACCAAAACAATGTCTCCTAATCCAACATAAGAGCCAACACCCATTACCACTCCAATGCAAAACATATTAGATGAACCTATCACTCTAGAGAGACAAGTAATTCCATGCATTACTACTAAAAAAGAGGGATGCAGTCGTGGATCAACCTTCTAGAATGTCAACATAGTCATTCCACCAACCCACAACAAATATGAAAGACAAGTGCCTGCCTGCACAAGAGAGAGAAAGGGTCACTAAATCAAAAAACACCTAGTGGCCACAAACTGAAAACCTAAAATTTTCTAAAACATGCATGGACTAATCTAAACCACTTATTAATTCCCATTCTAAGAAAATGACCCCAACTAAGAACTTACAAATGAAAATACTAAACCATAATCATACCCCAATAGAAAGAGAAACTAAGGACTTAGATGATCAAGATTCAATTGCCATCAAGATTACATGGGACAATAACCAAAAAACTAATTCACTAAGGATGATAAATGAGAAACCTCAAATGTATGATCTAGGGGAACTAGGATCCATTTTCTGAACACACACCCATGAGTCTAGTCATGGGGGAGATACCAATCATGATCAAGGAATTAATAATCATTTTTTAAATTTTTTTGTTTTACAATTTCTTTTTGATTTCTAATTTTTTGTTATGCCTTTTCAAATTTCTTACTAATTTCCACATTCTTTGATATATTTTCATTCTTTTATACTTTTCCATTTCTTAAACCATTTGCAATTCTTTGATATTTTCTACTTCTTTTTAATATTTTTCATTCTTAATATATTTTCCAATTTTCATACTTTGTTTACATATTACTTGTATATATTTCTATTAATTTTGAATAAAACACATTAAGAATAAAGTAAGATGTAGTCCAAATAAGGTGAACATTTCTCTATGTTATCAAATCATAAGGGACTGATTATTTGTATAGTGATATCACATCACCCATCTATCCATTCCAATAAGAAGAGGTTCTTGCCATGGTCATAATGATATTCTTTCCATCATCAAACTAAGGATAAAATTGTGATCATTATGCCTAGATAGAAAAGTGAACAACCAAGGGGGAATGTGAAGGATGTAACATTAAGGGAACTTATGGAATCTCTTTGACCACTACTATATGTTCTATCATGTTGCTAAGGTTATAATTATATACTTGTAGATCTAAAGAAAAATGGGAGTAAGAGTACAATAAGTGTTGCCTTATCATGTCACTAGAAAGACATGTTACCCATGCCTAAAGGTAGTCCTCTGGTAAGGCATGAGCAAAAGAAAATTTGAAAATATAAGCCACAGATTTCTAACATCTTGATGAGAAGCAAGGTATCCCTACACCCAACCATACGAATACGGGTGTTCACGCACAATTTGGTCGAACTCCGAGGATTAAGTTCTTATGCATCTACACAAAACAAGGATTATTTATGCAATTGTTGTCTTCCCAAGCTTACTTGCAAGGCTCAATTATATGGTTAAGTAAACTTGAGGTATGTGATTTTTATTCTTTTATGTTTTATTTTCTTGATGCTTAAAAGAGAGAAATGAGGCAATTTAATAACTAATTTGATTTAACTAGTTAACTATTCTCTAACTAGTCCTAACACCAACACCCATTCCCACTCTCTAGACACATCCTAAACTAGTGTAACACTACTAGGATTACCAAATGCTAGTAGTTATTGGGTTACCAAGTGTTCCCACGTATGCTCAAAGTGGTCATGCTGAGTGTGCTAATTCATTAGTAATTGACAATTAATAATTATATGAAATAACATTAAGTAACTATGAAAAGCATTAAATAATAGTAAATAACATGAAATGTAATAATTAAGCTATTCTAAATATTGCAAGATTTATCACAAAATTTGTCTTTATTTTTGGTCACAAGGTGTGCTCAGGTATGCAATGCTCGAATAAAGATCCATTCACTTTATGACTTCTACTGTGGGCACTTAGAAATAATTCTAACTCTAGAATAGAAAAACTACAAGAATTCGGCTAAGGACTAGAAACTAATACCAAGCCAAGTGCCCCAGTATCTTATTTATAGGCAATGAGATAGGCTCCAACATCACATGTCCGATATCACTTCGGTACCTCCGATATCGCTTATTCTATATCAGGGGTCCGATATTGGGGATCTAATATCGGGGGTTTGATATCGTAACTCATCATACCCCCATGATTGAATGAAAACTTATCCTTGGGTTCCTTACAAAATATTTGGAATGTATGGGATTATTGACTAAATGACAACTGACAGTGACATGGAATGACAAACTCAAAGTGCCCAATGAATGGATTGACAAACATATTACAACATTGGTATTATAACCACTGTGGTGAACACTATACATAAATGACATCTAGATCCTCATTTGACAGCTTGGAGAGAGAGAAAAAAACAATTTAAGAAAATGAGGTGCATTGCTGTCGATGTCAAAATTTTGCACATCGTTGTTCATCCATGGCCACATGATTAAGTGTGTTCCTTGTGTAAATGCTCCAGCTCTAGTCCATCCTGAGTACTCCCTCCTATCCCAGTCCATTATTCATGTGATCACTATTTATACACACAACACAATCACAAATTAGCAAGGATAGATCAGATATAATGTAATTGATACCTTGACTTGATATGAAGCACATTGGCTAGGTTGTGGGTATGGTAGATACTAGGTTAAAGGTTTGTAATTGATAACTACCCAAGGTGTAGGGGTGAGATAAGTAATGAAATAGAAAGACTTGTGATAGGCCCTCATGACTAAGAGCAAACCTCTAGTAGCAATAGGGTGGAAAACAAAAGAAGAAGAAAAATGAGAGAAATAACAATGGTGAATCCAATAAAACAAAAAAAATGGATGTCATGGATGGGGTGAAATGAGAAATAGTTGATTGCAAGAAATGTTTAAAGGAAAGAACTTAATAATTGCACCAAAAAAGAGTGCCAGTGGGTCCTCCCCAAAGTAGGCTCATGCCCTTTATGCCCTAACAAACCCACAAAATGAAGAGTCTATAGGCTTTTGGAATGACATATGGGAACAATTATTACGAATTCACCCATGAGAATTTACCAAAGAATAACAATGTGTTGACCAAAATATAGACTAATCATAAAATCAATAATGATGTGGAATATGGGAAGAGAAGAGAGAATGGAATGGGATCCCAAAATCAAGGTTGTGTAAAGTCCCTTGTGTATTGTGTGGTTAAGGTGACTTAATAAAATTCATTCCAAATCCAGATTAAAACTAACCACATCCAATGACCTCGCATCAACACACTTGACCAATCCATCCTCCTAAAGAAACAAGAATGCTTTTACAAAGCAACTACCATTCCAACAAGAGAAGAATAGAGAAGCAGGAAGCAAGAAATGGCCTTAGTTAGAGGGAACCTTCAAGCATGGCTAACAGTTCTTTCTAGTGCCATAACCAATGGTTGTAGCCCATGTTCCTTTATTATGTCTAAGGGGTGTGCTTTGAATTCCCATCAATTTTTTTATTTTTTCTATTTTGAGTGAGAACCACACCATTTAAAGACTTATTTAATTTAGTCAACTTCCTAATATTGATCAATAGCGGAATGGTTGAGACCCATGAAAAACATCCAAGTACTCAAGAAAATGACCAGTACAAATGCAATGAATCCCCCTTGAAATAACACCCTTTTCAATCCATTTGAATCTTTCCTTGGTTTGAATAATACCAAGCCATAAATTCATTAATAAGTTTTCTTAGAAAAAGGGACAGTACAGATCCAAAACCAAGGGAGGCCATAGAGTTAAGTGGATGAATGGATGATGTCAACTCATTGCCTATTTTATCAAAAGAAACCATATCTTAACATCACATTGAAACTCAAAGGTAAGAACCAAACATTAGTAATCAACACTATTATAGTACAATCCACCATCATGAGCACTTATTATATGATGAGTGAGAGTAAATCAAAAAAAATTTAATAGAGAAAGAAATGGTAAAATGTTAACAATGGTGTAAAAAAAAAACTAATAAATATGAAAAATGTATAAAAAAATGTGCAAAAAAAAAAAACAAAAGAAACTGAGGGTTTAGAATGACTAGAATTGACGGCCATCTCCCCCACAACTAAGTGAGAAGGAGGAGATCTAAAATAATAAGTGGGGTTGTCCATCAATAGAGGTAGTGCTAGTACTAGCCATTTTGGACTTGTGGAAAGGTTTGGTTTGCTAGATATTGATCAATAATTTCTTATCTAGGCTTCTAGGCTTATAGCCCCTCAAGAAATAGTTTCATGAATGATATAAGGCCCTTCAAAAAGTGTTTGCAATTTAGTTCGTTGTAACACATGTGTAGGATTCCAATAAAGAACTCTATCTCCTAGTTGGTATTTGACTTTTCTAATTTTTAGATCATGACTTTCTTTGTTAAAGCCCTTATGTAGTTCGTTGGATGATAGGACAGCTAATTGATTTTCATCTAGCAAGTTAAGATTCATTAATCGTTCTTTTTGTGATAGACTGAGGTCAAGGTTAAGGTCACATGTTGTAGATAGTGTATGGAGCTCTGCTTGAATAGGAAGTGTTGGAAGTTTACTGTACACTAACTCATACGGAGAGTAGTGTATAAGGAGTTTCCATGTGAAGCGGTATGCCCAAAGAGCATCATTTAGTTTGGTACTCCAGTCTCACCTATATTTGCTAATGGTTCATGTCAAGATTTTTGTGATTTCCCTATTAGTGACTTTGACTTGACTATTCACTTGAGGATGATATGGTGTAGTTAGTTTATGCTCAACTCCTAAGCATTGCATCAACTTCCAAAAAGTTGCACTTGTAAAATGTGTACCATTATTAGAAATAAGTACATGAGGCATGCCAAACTTGTTTACGATTTTTTGTTGAACAAATCTTGCAGTGGTAGATGATGTACAGTTGGTAACAGTGGCTGCTTTTACCCACTTTATAAAATAGTCAAGAACAACAACAATGTATGCTTTTTAATTGGACATCGGTGTAATAGGCCCCATAAAATCAATACCCCATATGTAAAAGTGTTCTAAGGGTTGAATCCATTGTTGTGAACCCTCCATTCTAGCAATCATTCCCCCATCACGTTGGCAAAATAATGGGCGTCCCAAAATAATGTAGGCCAATAATATCTTGCAAGAAAGATTTTAATGGTTGTTTGTCTCCTAGCATAATGACCCCTACAAGGGCCCTCATGAGCATCTTGGAGAATTCATAATTGATCTACATTGGGAACACACCATCAAACCAAGCCATCAAAACATACCTTGTAAAGGTGTCTGTTAATTTTCATGAAATGTTTGACTCAATGGAGAAACTATTATTTCTTTTTAATATCTAGGCCTTATGGTGTTTCTTGTGTGAGAATATATGTAAGAATGCTACTATAACAATTTCTATTTGTGGGTGTTTGATTGTTTATTACACCTGCAAAGAGGATTTCATCAGGGAAGTGATCAAAAATTGTGTATTTTTCCCCTTTGTTGTCACATCATAACTAAGATAAATGATCAGCAATAACATTCTCAGTGCCTTTACAACTGATCATCATAAGATCGAACTCTTGCAAGATCATGAGCCATCGTATGATGCAAGGGCTCATTGTTGGTTTATTCATAAGGAACTGAATTGCACTATGATTCATGTGTACAAATATTTTATAGCCTAATACATAGTGCCTAAATTTTTCTAGTGTAAGCACCATAGCCATTAATTCTTTTTCTGTTGTGATGTAGTTGAGTTATGCATCAGCAATACTTCGACTTGCACAGTGAATGTAACAAGAAAATTTTTGATCATCTAATTGTGTAAGTACGACACCTAAAGAATAATTGGATGTGTCAGTCATTATATGGAATGATCTAGACTACTCAATAGCTTGTAGAATGGGTGTTCCTATTAGCTTCTACTTCAAGGTTTGGAAAGCTAGCTCACATTCCTTGGTCCATTCAAAGGGTACATCCTTTTTTGTTAATTCTAACAATAGTTTTATGATCTTCGAAAAGTTCTCAATGAAGTGTCTATAATAGCCCATATTTCCATGGAATGATGGTACATCTTTTATGGTTTCAGGTTGACAAGTGATTCCTTGGATGACTTTAATTTTCTTAGGATCTACCTTCATCCCTATATGTGAAATTTTATGCTCTAATACAATGCCCTCTTAGATCATTAAGTGGATTTTTTGCTGATTGAGCCTTAGGTTGGTTTCAACACATTGTTAAGTACTTACTCTAATCAGTCCAATGCTTATTCAAAGTCTACTCCTTAGGTGGAGAAATCATCCATAAAAACCTTCATACCATTCCCTATTTGCTGTTGGAATATACTAAGAACCAGACGTTGAAATGTTACTGGGGCATTACACAAGCCAAATGGCATCTACCTATATGAAAATGTCCCCCAAGGACTTGTGAATGTAGTCTTGGATTGGTCTTCTAGTGCTATTTGAATTTGGTTGTACCCACTATAACCATCTAAAAAACTATAATAGCAATGCCCTGCAATGGTATCTAAGACTTGGTTAACAAATGGCAATGGGAAATGGTCTTTAAATGTTGCCATGTTCAATAGCCTAAAGTCTATACACACCATCCATTTAACTCCCTTTTTAGGCACAATGACTAATGGACTAACCTATTCACTATTAGTAATGGGGTAGATTAACCCAACCTTCAAAATTTGTTCAATTTCTTCTTGAACTACTTGCTTAAGCTTTGGGTTCATAGAGGGATCAGTGTAAATTTTATGTTGGCATATCCTAGGATCTATTTTGATTAATTTGGGATATGACTAAGCAAAGTCTTTCGACCATTTTTTTACCATATTTAGCAATCTTTCTTTTTGTTGAGGAGCAAGCTTAGCATTAATGATTACCAGTTTTCCATTCTTGAGAAATGTATACTCCATACCGGTGGGCAATGATTGTAACTTAAGAGGCTCTTGCTTAAACTCGTCAGGGATTTTCAACTTTCCCCAATTGATATTTTTGATGTTAGGACTTGGAAGTTGGCAATGGACTTGCTCTAATGTATTTATGCTATCGATATAAGCACAAGTCAAGCTCTTAGTTGGTTCCATGCATAAAGTTGAATTGCTCTCTTAGCCAGCTGTCAACCACTAGGTGCCTTCTTGTCTTGTGGCTACTGCATACAAGCATCTTTGTATGTCAATTATTTGTGCACACTGGTTGCATGCAGGAAATCTTAAGCATTGTACAAACCAAGACTTCTGCACGTAGTTACACCCTATGTCACTGTTTGTGATGCATGGAACTTTCTTCTTCTTAATCTTTCCAAACATATTTTCTTTTGATATTTCTAGGGAAAGATAATGTATTCCTAGGTGCACATCAATCGTACTCAACCATGCTCTTCCCATTATTATTAGGAATTTTCCCTTATAGTTGTTAACTTGGATCACTAGGAAATTGACTAGATATGACCACCCATAAATAGTGGTGACAATGTCCACCACTAGTCCTAATGGGATAGTGATGAACTGGTCAACCAACTCGAAACGAATGTTACTCTTTTTTAGCGGAGGTAGGTTCCAAGCTTTGTACATTTCTTGAGAGATTAGGTTAACACTAGAACCTGAATCCAAAAGAGCTTTGAAAGGCTCATTCCTAGTGATTTGTAAATATATAAGAGGAGTTCTAGAATTAGATAATTTCCTAGGAAGATGAACAGCTTTAATCCAATAAGTGATGGTGTGAGTTAACATGATAGTGTGCATGGAGTGTAGTTTTTGGCTTGAAGGAAGCTCCAAAGATTAGAATGATGGTGAGGTATTTGGAGAATTAGCCGCTTGTGGTTGTAAGGACTTGGTTGAATTGTTGGTTCTAAAGAAAGGTCTTTTCTTTAATTAGTTGTCCAAACCAACAGTAGGTTGAGGATTGATAGCCCTTATAGCATTTCATTCCTATAGGTGGGTAGGAAGCTTGCCCTGCATAGTTGGAGTAGGTGGTAATGGAGCTTAGGGTGGAAGAGATGCAAACAAATGAGAGGGATAGTACATATGTGGAACATCACCCCAAGGAGAAGAAGTTTTATAATACTTAGGGGCCTAGTAGTGAGGTTGAAGAGCAATGTGACTAGTAAAGTTACATGGAGAGATTAGTTATTGAACATAATACCTGTACGGGTTATGTTGATGGTAAGGATACTATTGATGCGGTGGTGGCATTCCCCATGATTGTGGGTGTTTCCACTATTGATACTATTCATTTGGTTGTGGTGGAGCTCCACTCCGATAATATCTCAAGGGTTGGTGGAACTTCCTTGGGTTACCTTAAAGATAAGATAACCTTCTAGGTGTTTTCCATCTATTTAATCATGGGTTTAGTGCATACACCCCAAAATCTTATAGATGTGACACCACTGGGCAACATTTCTTAGGATGGTCATATTGGAAAATATAACATCCATCAACATTTTCCATGTCTAAATCCACAACCTCTTCAATGACGATAACCTTGCCCTTACTGTTGTTACATGTATACTTAGCTTCTTTCTTTTTCCTCCTCTCTCTGTCACTACTTGATTCTTTAGACTCCTCTACTATTTCTAGGACAGTTTAAAATTTGTTGTCTATGGAGTTCCACATCTAATTGACCTTTGCCGATACTTCTGATGTAAATTTTTGAATGGGCAAAGTATTTTTATTTACCATCTCTTTAAGTGGTGACTCTTCTTCATCTTCACAAAATCTAATTTCCTTCTTTTGAAAGGAAGGATCTCTGTTGTATTCCTCCACACTTTCTCCTTTCCTCAACTTTCCTTCCTCCTTGGCAACTTGCTCCAATAATATTTGTATTTGATGGGCTCTTAGCTTGAATAACCTTTCTTAGGAATAAGTCCCAAGGGTTCTTCGTGTTTCATACCTAAGCCCATCTACGAGCTAGCGTAGTTGTTCCATCTGCTAGTAACCATGGCTAGGACAATAATGTAATAATGAATAAGACTAGCCCATGGTAGCATCCAAGGATTTATGTCCTCCTTGTTTCCATCCTTGGATTTGCTTACGTAGGTTGGACACCCAGGAGTATATTTAATACTTATCATTGAATAGTTCTAACATAGTACTTCATCGATGAATGGATTCTAGTTCTAAGGACTGATACCAACTTTCTACTTTCTTGATCACTATCCATGGAAATAACTTTAATTTTTTCCACTCATTTTCTATATTTTTCAAGGCACATGTGTCATAGAATGCTTGTAAATGGTTTTGGGGCTCAACATTGTATCCCCCTTCAAATCATGGGATGTTATTCATGTTTAGTCTTTTGATCCTATTGTCTTTTTGGTGCCTTGTTGGGATCCTAACAGCCTCTGTTATATCTAACATACTTTAGGTGGCAAGTAGGGGTTCATCATGATCATGCTGTCTATGGTGTCTATGATGCCTATGTTGTTTCCTACTCTTCCTTATTTTGTGATGTGTCTCTCTAGACTACCCTCATTCCCTTTCTTGATTGTTTTGTTAATGATCTCTATTTTGCTTATCCTTTTCCTCATGGTCTTGCCCTTTGTGACTATATTTAGATCCCAAAGGAGAGGGGGAAGGAGATGATGAAGGTGAAGAGGAAGAAGGATTGGCACCATGAAAACGCCTGTCACCTTTTCTTTGGTGATCGCAGCCTTGATCACAGTTACAATCAGAATGTCCATCATTGTCATGTGTTCATGTTTCTTTTTCAAAACCTTTGTGTCCATTGGTACCAAAACCTAGGTTACTAATAGTTGAATGAAGATTCTAATACCCAAATCCTTGACCAAAGTCAATGAGAGGAACATCATTTTGTGGAAAGCCTCCCGAGGCAAGTTCATCATCCTCATTTTCACTTAGGACATATGGGACATCCTAAGATCACTTCCCCTTCATGGATTTGTAATGTCTCTCCAGTTACAAATCCCTTTGGAATTGTGCCTCTATGGGTTGATAATCTCTCAAATCTTACTCGTGCACAATGTACTCCGATTGTAAGTGCTACATACCAATTCATGTGATAGCATGAAGAATCATGCTTGGGATTGAGCGGTTGGGAGGTAATACTATGTTACCTTCTAAATCACACCATTGCAACTATTCATCCTAGTGGTGGTTAAAGGTAAATTTTGGTACATACTCATTGGGATGAGAGTATACCAAGAGAAACTGTTGAGGTACTAGCATATTGTCTTGTGCACTCCACCTTCGATTGTTCATGGTGTCAAACCTAGGCGATGAAGCACACTCATAAGAAGAAGGATACATGATTGATTATTCAATGTGCAATATTATTTTTTAATGATTGTAGGATAACTAACCCTAAGGGTTCATTCCAATGATGGAAGGATTTCCTAAGTTCTAATCAACACACAAACAACAAAATCCCTGGCAACGGCACCAATGATGAGTGGCGAGGTACCCCTACGCCCAACCATACGAATACGAGCATTCATGTGCAGTCTGGTCAAACTCTGAGGATTAAGTGCTTATGTGCCTACATAGAACAAGGATGACTTATGTAATCATTGTCTTCCCAAGCTTACTTTAAGGCTCAATTGTATAGTTAAGTAAACTCAAGGTATGTGATTTTTATTCTTTTATGTTTTATTTTCTTGATGCTTAAAAGAGATAAATGAGGTAATTTAATGACTAATTTGATTTAACTAGTTAACTATTCTCTAACTAGTCCTAACACCAGCATCCATTCCCACTTTCTAGATTCATCTTGAACTAGTGTAACACTACTAGGATTACCAAATGCCAGTTGTTACTGGGTTACCAAGTGTTCCCACGTATGCTGGAAGTGGTAATGATGAGTGTGCTAATTCATTAGTAATTTAAAATTAATAATTCTATGAAATAACATTAACTATGAAAAGCATTAAATAATAGTAAATAACATGAAATGCAATAATTAATCTATTCTGGATGTTGCAAGGTTTATCACAAAGTTCGTCTTTATTTCTGGACACAAGGTATGCTTAGGTACATAATGCTCGAATAAAGATCCGATCACTCTATGACTCCTACTACAGGCACTCAGAAATAATTCTAACTCTGGAATAGAAAAATTGCAAGAATTTAGCTAAGGACTAGAAACTAATACCAAACCAAGTTCCCTAGTCTCTTATTTATAGGCAACGAGATAGGCTCCAACATTGCATGTCCGATATCGCTTCGGTACCTCCAATATCGAGGGTCCGATATCGGGGATCCGATATCAAGGGTTTGATATCATGACTCATCATGTATAAAAGATATTATAAAGGGTAAGTACAAGGAGATAATAAGAACCTTAAAGTTAATCAATCAAACTAAGGCTAGAAATATTTAGATAACACTCTTAATAGACTATATCAATTATTTTAGGCCATAATAAGTAAGGAAAATGATAGAAGGTCATAAGTAACTAAAAGATATAATACCTAAGGGGTTTCTTTTTGAAAAATTTTCAAACTCTACAATCGTAATAAGATAAGAACTTGATCTAACCAAGGATATGAGCAAGGTAAAGAACTATTAAGAATTGATAGGAACACCCTAGTAATTTCAAGCCCTTTTTGATTGCAAATGGCCCCAAAGAGGATACCAGAAGGAGAACCTTCCTAACACAAGAGCAAAAGACCAAGAGACCACAGGAGAGGCCAAGCAAGGGAACAAATCCCACAAGCAGAACATGTAGAGTAGGAGGCTTAATCATACAACATTCATTAAGAAACTCCTATTATAGAGTACTTAACCCAAGGAGAGGCAAGAATTCCACAAGTACCTAAACAAGGATAGTACCTCATGTTGTCACCAGATTACCTCCAAGCCATTCAAGAAGATCAATCATGTCCATAATCATCATGGAACTAAATTTTGGTTCCTTTATCAAATTTTCTCTAGAAGCAACGAAGACACAACTCCAAGCATCTCCAATATGGCCCACACTAACCAATAGTGATGAATGGAACTTAGGAGAAACCTACCAATTTTGGCAAAACAAATAAGCTAATGCTATAGTGAAAATTAAAGGAGTCTTTACGCCATACTCAATAGAAAGGACATATGGAAAAAGAAGACAAAGATAGAAGAGGAGACACTTTCCACAAGCTTGACAACAAATGGAAAAAGCTGATGGAAGAGCCACTACCACCCCAAATATGAACTACATCAAGCCACTTTAATTTTTTTTTTGTTTTGTCATGTAACTATGTCATTTTTGTACGCACCACTATAGCACTCAGAGTTAGTCAGTAGTTAGAGTCAATTAATAATCCCATACATTTTCAATATTTTGTAAGATACTTGTTCCTCATTTTGTTCACTCAAGGATGAGTTTTCATTTAGTTAGGGGATATGATGAATTATGTTCTTTAGTGGCTAAGATATCTTAGCTCTGATATCTTAGCCCTAATATCTTGGCCTCAATATTTTAGCTAAGATATCTTAGCCCTAATATTAGATCTAATGCTATGTTATTGGATATTTGATGTTGCAAGATGCTTGCCATCCTATAAATACAACACTTGGGCACAAGATCCAAATAATTTTCATTCTAACCTTAGGTAGACTCTTGCAGTTTTATTTCGTAGTTTTAGCACTTAGTAGTAAATGCTTGTAGTATGGTGTTGTGCAATTGTATGGTATCTTTATTCTAGTGAAGTGTACTTGGGCATAGTTCATGTCTAAAAATAAAGATCGATATTTCTTTTCATCATTGTAGCATCCACTTAGTTTTACTATTTTACTTAGCATAGTTTTTACTATTTTATTAGTTTAATCATTTACATTTCCAAGTATTTTACTTCAATTCTTCATTAGTAAAGAGGAATGAGTATGAATGATTTCAAACATTTAAGTATAATAATTTGGTAATCCCAGTAGTGTTATTTCTTAGTTCGCCTAGTAGCATAACACTTGGTAACCCAGTAATGGTTACATGAGCCCAAGATGTGTATGGTAAGCTAGGACCAAATTCTCATCACTCTAAGCTAGAGTAGACTTACATTACTATAATTACTTAGAATTAGGACTAAATTTCATTTGTAATTATGTTTATCAATAGGAGTAATGAAGGCCTAAAAACATCAATTATCATATGCCTCACTTTAGACTAAAACATATGTGACAAAGCTACCACTAGTCCAAGTGGGAAGACAACATCCTACAATCAATGCTTACTAATCTAGATGCCACAACTACTCCCATCCATAGAATTTGATCAGATCATGCATGAACACTTGTGATTCATATGGTAGGACATAAGGGTACCTGCTACTCATCACTCATCCTCGAGTTCAAATAAAATGAAGATAACATCCCTTAAAAGAGTGGAAGGTAGATTTGACTTGACATGACTTACTAACTATTTGCATGACCCAGAATGCCATAATGGTGTCTTTAAAAAATATGACATAGCTACATGAAAATATGCAATGAAACAAAAAAAAACAAAAGTTGGAGTAGCTTGATATAGCTCATGTTCTAGACGATGGTGGCTCTTCCATCAACTACTTTCCTTTATCCTCATGCTTTTTAAATTAGTATATATTAAGGAGTGCTTGAAGCTTTTCTTCCACTATCTTTGGGTCATGTACCATCTATGATTGTTGTGCAATGTTTGATGGAGTGGTTATATCCCATGGGCATGGTAGCTATGAAAATAGTTTGTTGGACTTTACATACCAAGCTGCAAATTTTCATCTCTCTTCCTCAAAAGCTTTGTCCATCTTTCTTAACTCCTAGTAAACTAACATTCAACATGCCAAGTAAGATGCTACATCCTTCTAGCCCTAGTAGCTATCTTTAACAATTTTAAGTTTAGAGTTTGTCACATGTAATTTCTATAATGCATCCTTTCGATCAACAAACTTCCTCTTATACATTGGATAAATTGATACTGCCTACTATTCTAACTCATTCTTAGGCCTACATGTTGTTAACATGGCTAGATTAGCATACCAGAGGTTCACTAATCCCATGTACTCTATTAAATCTTCAATTTATAGGGCTTTATTCTTCACTTCAGCTTGGTGGACATGGGTGAGGTTGTCTAAAATTGGCTACCAATTTGGGTTTTTTGCAAAAATTAAACTGATTTTGGCCTTCACCATCTGGATCTCTTTCTCATTTATTTGTCTGTACATGCTGACTTGATCCCTAAAGTGTTCTTTTAGTTGATCATCTTTCTTGGTCTCATTTTGCCACACAATGATTTCAATTGTGAACTTTTGACGAATGGCACATACCTCTTCTATTGATAGGGTTCTATTTTATCAGGTTAAGAAAATCATATCTTGGTTTACATGGACCATTGTTTTTGGATTTGTTGGGTGCTCTCCTCAAGAACATTATTTTATTTTTCTATATTTTCCAACTGAGCATTATTAGCAGCTAACTATTTATTTTTTTCTTATAAGCCTATGAAAGCTTTAGCATGTAAATATGTTTGTGCTTTAGCAATAGATGCATCCCACACTACCCTCTCCTTCTCCTTCTCCTTCTCAATTTTCATATTATGGTCAATCAACCTTCTCACATGATTGGTTCTAAATTACTTAAGTTCATATGGCATTATGAATTGTGTTGGATCTCTTTTTTCAGCTGTCAAGATGACTAGCTTCTCTTGCAATCTCTACACTTTATTCTCTACATGCTCAGCCCTAGTTTCAGCCATGACCAACTTTCTTTTTGTAAAAATAAGATTAGACTAAATTGCAATGGTATCGCTTAGGATATCCAAAAGGTTTTACATTACCTAGTCCATCTATAATATTCTGTCCATAATATCTTCATGCTCCACAAGAGTCATTAAGATTCTAGCAAGCATTTGAGCATCCCATGCTCTAGAGATATTAGCTAGTGACATAACATGTACATTAAAAGACTTCTTGATGTCGTTAGTGATGACCTCTGCAACTCTTACTACATCTTAGTGTTGCATGATTACAAAAATGGCACATCCATTAATTTCAAGCATGACTTGGAATGATGCAACATTCCCAAAGTTGTATGCAATCATCCTCTCTTCCTACTTGGAGTGATACTTCCCCATTATCTTGATCTATGGATACTATGGGCCTTATGGAGCTTTCCCATACTTTGTACAAATTGGTCCCTTCTCTTGGTCCCCAACTTATTATTTCTACAATATGCTACAAATGGCTCATGGATGATCAATAATCCTACAGTGGTGGTGGAACTTGTTATCGTTGTTACTATTGTTGTTATTTTTCAAGTTTTGGTTGACTACTAGGTCTTGCTTATTGTTGCTAATTAGTAGCTAAAATGCTAAAGATAAGGATGATACTTATAGCTCCCTCAATGCCTATTGGTTTTCCTACTTGATCCTCCTTTGGTGGCATTGGCTTGAACATTTTTGCACACAAACCATTTTGGGCCTTCCTAGGGACATCATTGGTGTATCATAGGATTTCAACTTGTGTGCACAACTTCCTAATATGGCGAGGAAATGAAAGTGTTATCTTCCCTACCTTCTTTTCTTTAAACCACCTTTAAATCTTGAGGAAGAATAGATGGGCAATGTTGGCATTATATTTTCCCATTAAAATGACACTTCCTCTAGCCACATATGTGGATATCCTATTGGGCCTCTTTGTCAAAAAAAAGTGGTAGGTGCCAACTTTAAAATATATCTTTTCCTCAACTGTGAGCTCACTATAATCTTTGTCTTCTTTACCATATGCCCTTTGTTACCATAATCTTTTTCCATCAGTATCATATCTTGTTGAGATCTACATGACATTTTCTCCTTCATTTGGGATGTTGAGGGCCTTAGGGATTGCCTTCATTGAGTAAGGCATTGAGGCTCCTTCAATTCTTACTATGGCATGAACTTGCTTATTCTACAAAAATTGGTACATTTTTCTAGGTATCATTCATTGTTATTGATTAGTGTGGGCCATAGAGGAGGTGCTTAGAGTTGCATCATAACTACTTCTAGAGAAAATCCCATAAAGGGATCAAAGTTTAGTTTCATAATGACTGTGGACATTATAGAGTTTTCTTGTATGGCCTAGAGGCATTCTTGTGATAGCATGAGCTAATGTCCTTGTTCAAGTACTAGTCGAACTTCTTCCTTTCTTTGGGCTGAGTTCTTGGTGTCAAGAGTTTGTTGATGGATGCTATATGATTAAGCCTCCTACTCTACATGTTCTACTTGGGGAGTTTGTTCTTCTATGTGGCCTCTTTGTCTTTTTCTCCCATGTTGGAAATGTTCTTCAACTTTTAGTCTCTTTGGGACCATCTATAATCAATAAGGGCTTGTACTTATTAAAGTGTTTTCATCAGTTCTTAATAGTTCTTTACCTTCCTCATACTCTTGGTAAGATCTTATTATGATTATAGAGTTAGAAAAATTTTCAAATAGAAACCCCTTAGGTGTTATATCTTCAGTTACTTATGACCTTCCACAGTTATCATTTTCTTGCTTATTATGGGTTTAACTAGTTCGTATGGTCCATTAGGAGAATTAATTAATTCCTTCTAGCTTAAGTTTTATTAATTAACTATAAGGTTCTCATTATCTTATATACTTACCCTTTATGGTATCTTTTGGGTGTTAGAAAAATTTTAGCTCAAATTTCCTTATGTCAGCATAGTGTATCCTTCCATGACTAAGTTGATCACTCCAAGATCAATAGGATTCAAGAATTTTGAAAATTAGAGATACAAGGGCAAAGTTATGGTCTTTGGAAGTTAGTGTGCAAGAGCTCAGAAAACAAATTGCAAAAACTCTCTTATTGCAAAATGAGGAACTGAAAAATTTCACTAACGTTCATGTGTATAGATACTATTTTTATATATGTGACATCATAGGTACTATGGCATCACTATCAAAAATTTCAAAATTTCATTAATTTTCTGGGAAACGAATGAGTCAAATGGAATGTTTGGAAGATGTGGAGATTTTCCAAAGGGTCTTGGGCCATTAATGATGCATAGTTTCAAGAATTTGACATTCAAAGTTCATGAAGAAGGAATCTCTTGCAAAAAAAGTTTATTGGATGGATAGGAGATGGGTTATGAATTTCTGATGTACATAAAGATTATTAGATGTTATGGAAAGTATTTATTAAGTTTGGATTGTTTTGGAAGGCATAAGATGATGTGGAATTTCTTGTTAAGTATGAAATACAAGAGTTATACAATTGGGTCCTTCCCAAAGTAGGCTCTAGCCCTTAATGCCCTTGTATAACTACACTTAAAAGTGTCCTTAGGCAATCAAGGAGTTGAATGTAAGACATACCTAGCTAGAAAAATACACATGTTAGTATTGCTAGATTGGGAAAATAACACTATATTATACAAAATCACAAGTTATGATTAAATATACAATGAGGTGAGATGGACTGTAGAAGGGATTGCTAGAACTAGGTCGTGAGGTATCTTACCATAGGCATAATGAATCCTTGTGTGTGGTCTATGGTTAAAGTAATCATTAGCCTTTATTTCGAGATTTAAACTAAGTCCAAACCACTTTCTACTAACATCACACAACCCCACCTTTACATTTTTGCTTTATATAAGTTAGCATTTGGTAAGGTCAATTTTGTATTTAATTATCAAACATCATTTTGGAAAAATAGTTGCCTAACACCTTTGCATAGTTTTGGATATAATATTAATCATTCAAAATTTATAATAATGTTTTATTACTATGTTTTTTAGCTTGAACATTAGGGCTAATGAACTATTAATGCTTACTGAATAGGTTAGGTTATACATACATGGCATTTAAATTTTATAGTGTAATTTATTCTTTAATTTTTTTCTAACCCCTCTTCACACATATTTTTTGGATGCCTACTGTTATAACTATTAATTTGTTTTGGCATCCTATAAATTTTATTAAGTTATGACTTAATTTTCTATGTATTACCTTTCTAACCTAAGATTAGATTAGGGGATGTTACATTCAAACTTCTAAAATCTCTCTTCTTCTTTTTCTATAAACTCATAAGTCTCTTCTATCCCTCACCTCAAAAGAAGTATCAATGAAGGGTAAAGATTTATTTGTAACATGTACCCTAGATACATGCAAATGTATATGGTTTCTTTTACTACAATATTATACATTGCTCCATGAACAAAAACTTGTGTTTGTAACTTAAAATAAATTTTAGTCTTGAAATCACATTCCATATAGTTTTTTTTTTTTTTGCAAAACATAAATTTCAATAATATAAACAATGTAGCTTCAAACTCAATGAACCATTAGTCAAATCTTATATTTTTTTATCTTAAACATACTAGTAAGATCATATTTTGGTGGCAAGGTTTCAATAACGAGGGTTTTAACATTGATCTGAAGTAACGAGGGATCTAACATTAATATAAAGTGCAATGCCAATAGATTTAGTAAGTGATCCTTCAAGCCGAACCACTCTTCCTTTCCTTTCTACGAATTTCCTGATGATTTATATAAATCAATTATTTATGAAGTTTTTGGAAGGTATGTTTTTATGTAAATTTTGAGTTATTTACCTCATTCCTTAAATTTTTTGAATCATTTAAATTTGGTTTAGAAAGATTGATATTTAGATATTTTCTATGCTCATTATTTGTCAAACTTATTTTTGCTGGTAGAATTTGTTAATTTGACGATGGTTTCTAAGGCCTTGATATTGGTGTTTCCAATCATCATCATGCTTTATTAATTATTCAAAAGATGACTCCCTCTTTCAATCTAGCATCACCTAAATTTCAAAAGGTTCCTAGTTTTATTGAATTGTGGAATATTTGATTAATTTTTTAAAAATTTAAAAGGAATATAATCTTTCATATTAGGCTAATCAAGCATTTGGAAACCCTCACTATAGCTAGTACTTTTGCAAAATTTAATATATGCTTAAAGTGGATCTTGATTTGCCTAAGCTAGAATGTCTTCTACATGCTAGTGGAATTGATTATGTGGAGAAGGTTGTTTATTAAAATCTTCAAACATTATGTCACCATTATCATCAAGATTATCACATATTTGATTCATGTTTTTTTATTCTCTAAAAAAGAACAATGTAAGCACATCAGTAACAAGTTATTGTAAATGCTACTAAGGTTTCTTCTACAAATGTTATAGATCTTGCTAAGGTTTTTTCTACAAATGTTGCAAATCCTAGGATAATTTTTTTTCTTAATGTTTCAATAGTTAGCCTACCCTTTTCTTTTACTATTGTTCAACAAAATGTAACTTCAATGATAACTTTGATAAAATTAGTTTCAAAAAGTTCTTCAATGACTAAGGAGAAACAAATATATGTTCTTCAAGTTTCACAAAACCCTATTGTTGATTCAAATTTCTTTTAATTGGTACTTCATAATAAAAAAATGTAGAGAAAGTATATCTATTAGCAATTACATGCCAAATCTTTAGAATAAACAACATATTCAAGATATTTTAGTTGCTAATAATTTGTTTGTAGCTATTGGTAAAGACATGGAGATGATATCTTTTGATAATGTTGATTTTATTAATAGGGTAAGGGCCTTCTCCCCCTCCATCCAATGTTTATCCTTTAATGGAATGTCCAATGTTCTACCCAAGAAGAAATATTTTTTAGTATTGGTTGCAAGGATGAAAATCTAAGAAGTCATCCTAAAATAGTTAGGGCTTTTGTTTTTATTGATATGGAGTTTCTCTTCTCTATAGTATTCCTTTAATTTTGTACTCTATATTTTTATTTTTCATATATACATATATATTTTGGGTTTGGCACCTAATATTTCAAGTAATCTTTTAACTTATGGCACTTTTTAAAAAAGGTTATTGTAACATATATTTAGATTCAACTAAATATGGGGGGTGTCGGACCCCAAAAAGAGAATTTTATTAATTAAATGAGATAAACTACATGATTAACATCTAAACATATTGATGGATAAATAGGGAGAAGAACAATGACAAATGCGGATGTTGAAGGAAAACATCTTATACATAACCCTTCATAGGGTGTGGGAGTACATTCCAAAGAGCAACCTTATGCTAGGAATCAATAAGAACTACGAGTTAATAAGACCAGGAGAACAACAAAGAGCTAAAAATGCTCAAAATTATGATAACATAGTTNCCAAGAGAACAACAAAGAGCTAAAAATGCTCAAAATTATGATAACATAGTTCGATGTAGCAGATCGAGATTGGGAGGAGTGCACGAGTTGGTGTATCTTCTCCAAGGCTGCAAACAATAAAACAACTAATTAGTATCCAACTTTAACTTAGAAGTAGGAGATAAAATTTGAAAATGCACAAGGCGAAGAATTTGAGATTTTTCCATAATATTTAAATGGTTAGAGTTGGACGAATTAGTGTTTTGGAAAAGAGCAGTGCATCTACGCTTCCATATATAGTAAAGAATGAGGGGCCTAATAACTTTCCAAAGACACTGAAGGTCAGTAGAGGGGGTGGCCAGAAAGCTGAATAAAATATCCTCATGGGAAAATGTGCACAAAGGAAAAACTTTAGAAACCCACTCCCATGAAGACTGAGTGAAAGGGCAATGCCAAAAAATGCGGACAAAATCATCAGGACCTCCACAAAGAGGACACTTAGGGTTTGAAATCCCAAGGTATTCACAACATTTGCCAATAGGTAGGCCTTGATGCAGGAGGCACCAAAGAAATTATTTAATTTTTGGAAGAGCCAGAAGGCTCCAAACTCGTGAGAAGAGAGAGAGCCAAAACTGTTCAGACTCTTCTTTGTACCATGATCGATTGCAACGATTAACAATCATAGAGGAATCATGTAACAACTAAAAGGGCACATGTGGTTTATAAGGTAGAAGGTTCGATCCATTAGTCCACTGAAAACCATGGAAGAGACTAAGAACCAAAGCATCCAAGTGCAAATATTGATGAATGAAATGATAAAGTCTATCAAGGCAATGGTGCATAATTTTGGAAGCCCCATATAAGTTTTCGAACATATCCCAAGTAATCCACTAATTGGTGAGACGAAGACATCTAAGGGAAACAACTCCCTTTTGAAACCAGATGGTGGCTGTCCTGGCATTTGAGGTGGCTAGAGGAGCAGGACATAGGGGCAGCCACCAAGGGAAAATCTTAGAAAGAAGAGTAGGATTGATATGAATATTATTCCAATTCACATGAGAATGTAAGACCTGCCAAGCCTTCCAAATGCTTTTGAAAACATGTGTTCTAGGAATGATAATGTCATGAGGAGAAAGGATCCAATTAACAGGGTGGATACCCTTCCAGATAGACCTATTCTTAGGGAATGCTTGTCGAAGCCTTAACTGAAGGAGATTCCCAATAATATTGGGGGCATCCAGGTGCTGAACCAACCACTTAGCGACAAGGGTGAGACCTTGCTTAAAGGAGTTCAAAAGGCCCAATCCGCCTTTGTTCTTAGGAAGAGTTACTATATTCCAGGCTACACGATGAAAGCCTTTTTGGGAGTCCTTAGACGACCACATGAAGTCTCGAAATAAACGTTCAAGCTTTTGATAAGAAGCATGGGAAGGGGCCCAACATGACGAATAATAAACATGGGTAGAGGCACAAATAGACTTACAGATTAGATACTTACCGGCGAGGGTGAGGGGTTTGGTTTTCCATTTTTCAATTTTTCTTTGAATTTGAGAAAGTACTTGGTCCCAGAGCTCTGACGTTGGGCCTCTAAAGTGAAAGGGGATTCCCAAAAGCTTAATGATCTCATGATCTTGAGTATGCTTCCAACTATAATTGGGCAAGTGACTGTAGTTGTTGGTGAAGCTATAAACAAAAGATTTACGCCAATTTATAACAGATCCAGAGAGGGAGTAATATTGCTCTACTCGAGACAAGAGACTCTGCACATTATCAGCATTGTTTTGAATAAGGAAAAAGGAGTCATCAGCAAAATGCATATTGAGGAGCTCATGTTAAGGAGAAGATAGATGAACCTCAAATAAAACATTGTTTTGAATATCCAAGCTGATTTGATGACAGAGAAAATCAGCAACAATGATGAAGAGGTAAGGAGCAAGAGGGCAACCGTGCCTAACAGACCGATGAATAGAAAATGGAGAAGTGATGCCGAAGGTAGTCATGATTTGCGCACTAGCATCTGAGAATAAGCATTCAACCATATGAATGAACTTAGGGACAAAACCCAATTTATCCATGATTTGGATAATGAAGTCCCACTTAATGTTATCATAGGCTTTAGCGTAGTCAAGCTTCATTAGGAGGATATCCTGACCCTCATCCTCAGCCCACTTAAGACCTTCCCAAGCAACCACCACGTTATTTAGTATGTATCTTCCTGGAACAAAGCCATTCTACTAGGGGGAAATAATAAGGGTAAGGATTTTCTTTAATCGCAAGGCCAAACATTTCGCCCAAATTTTGTAAACCACATTAAGTAAGGTGATAGGTTGCCAATTGGAGATACAAGTAAGATCTCCCGATTTAGGGAGAAGACAAATAATCCCTTGGTTTAAGATTGGTTCCAAAGAACTAGTAAGTGTAGCCTCTTTGATAACATGGAAGAGGTCAGAACCTACCAGATCCCAATGCTTTTGGAAAAATTCGACTGGAAAACCATCATAACCCAGGGCTTTCCCAGGGCTTAGGTTAAAGCAAGCCTGTCGAAGCTCAACTGGAGTAATATCGGCTTCTAAAATTGTCAGCATAGAAGAATTAACCAGTTTAGGATAATTTAGAGTGGCTGCCGCGAAGGATGCAGGATCCATAGGAGTAGTGGTGAATAAGGCCTCAAAGTGTTCTTTAAGATAAGAGAGAAGACTATTTTGGTCAGTGATAATGGAACCATTTATGGAGAGTTTATCTAAAGAGGGTGAAGGGGAGGATCGGTTAAGGTACGTAAAGAATTCTTTACAGTGCTCATCTTGAATGTTTAGCCAAGTGAGTCGACTTTTAATCAAGGCACCTTGTGCCTTATATACTTCCCAATGTTGAAAGGCAATACGACCTCTAGCAAGCTCCCCTTGAAGGTGACTATTGAAGGGATCGTCAGTTAGTTTGGTCGTAAGGTGCTCAATGGTAGAACATATGTTGGTGTACTCTTGCCGAGAATGAGAAGCAACTTCCTTACCATAATGACGAGCGAGATTCTTAACTCTACTAGTAGTTCAAAGTCGCTAGTGGATCCAACCCTTTGGACCTAAGGGTCTTGGTTCAGCGTTCCAAAGGCTAGAAAGAAGTTGTTGGGTGGAAGGAGAAGAGAAACATTGACTATGAAGCCTAAAGAGATGATAATTCCATCATTGGTGGTCATTATGGATCTGCATAGATAAAGTAATAGGGAAATGATCAGATAAGGTTGCGTGTTGGTGGACTTTAGTAGTAGAAAGGGTCTGCCAAAAAGAAAGGGTGGAAAAGTAATACCTATCTAACCGACTATAAATGCGAGCCTGCCCCTTACAAAGATGCTATTTAAAGAGCCACTAGCAGTGTCTGCGATACCATCCAAAAGATAGAAATGTTTCTTAAAATTTGACTAGGATTGAAATTTGTGATGTGGAAGTTGAGAGAAAACACCTCCAAGCTTATCATGAGAGAATTACATCATGTTAAAATCACCACCAAAAATCCAAGGAATAGAAGGGAGGCTATAAGTGAGTTCATGCCACAATCGGGCTCGTTCGGTAGAGTCATTGGGGGGCATAAATAGAAAAAACTCCGAAGGGACCATGTGAGGATGAGAAAACAACCCAGGCCACTCGGTGACCTAAATCAGACCCATGCTGAAGGAGTTTGTCTTTCCAATAGGCTGGATAAAGAATGGCTACGCCACCTTTGCCACACTCATTAGAAGTAGCGAGAATAGAAGAATGGGGAAGAAACCAGTGGGCTGAAAGAGATAATTATTCGGCTGAGATCTTGATTTCTTGGAGGAGGAGGAAATCCAAAGTGAGATTTAGGCTAGAGAGAAAGTTGCTGGCTCATTTGCGATGAAGCCTATCAGTTAGGCCTCGGACATTCCAAGATAGGAGGTTCATGGAGAAGCTCTAGATGTTATGAGTGATAGGGTAGTAGAAGGATCGGGGTTAGGAGTATTAGTTGTCATAGTAGTGGAAAGAATTGCAAAGGAGTTGCTTGTATTGACAGTTAAAGCTGGGTTAGTTTTGGGTAAAGGAGAGGAAGGAGGAGTAGTGGTTTTAGATGCTTTGGCCCTTTTCCTTCCCCCTACCATGACAAAACTCATCACGTAAAAGTGAATCTTGGACTGATTGTGAGTAGATTATTGGTGCTTTGGACCTAACTTTAATGAGAGAATGGGATTGGGAGACTCTTTCCTTGAAGGGAGCAGACGAGGAAGAAAGGTGTGAAGCATTGTTAGAAGTAGAACTGAACTTAATGGGAGCAATTGGTGGGTTAGTTTGAGAAGTGACTACAGGACTAGATTTGGGAGGATTGGTTTGAGATTTTTTGTTAACTAGAAAGGGACAGGTGAAAATGTGGTGCTCTGCACGATGAAAGTAGCTACAAGAGTTAAGAAGATAAAAATAGTCTACCTTTTGATTAAAAAATTTGCCTCCAGCTCCTAAGGTTAAAGTGGTTTTCTTTTGGAAAATGTCTAGTTCGATACAGTAGCAACGAAAGTGAGCCCCGTTAACCTCAATTCCATGGTCAGAGATGACTTGACCTAAGGCACTAACTATGTCTCACTCAATAGGTAAAAAGATTAAAGGAAGATGAGGTAGCTCTACATAACAAGGGATAATATTAAAGGCTGGGTCGCTGACATTGAAATCAAATTTTCAGGCCCAGGCGATAAGTGTAGCATTACGAGTAGGAAAAATTTGAAGAGAGAGAGCTTTCTCAATGTGAGAAGCCTCAGAAAGTTCAGTAAGGATAAAATTACGAGCATAGTATCAAGCGTGTAAGACTTGTATTCCGTGGGCTTGTAAAATAGTTTTAATATGCAAATTGATGCTTAATAATCGAGGTAGATAACCTACTATTTGAAAAAAAATAAAGCATGCAGAAAAATCTTGAGAAATAGATTCAAAAATATCTTCAGGTAAAAGAAAATCCAAGGATTCTGAGTTGGAAGAACTTCCCTGAGGTGAAGAAGTAGCACTCGCTGAAGATTCGTCCATATCCTTGCATGAAAGGAGCTCCACGTCCATTGCAACTAGCTCAATGCTAGTAATAACACAGTGACAACCTTGGCACAACCCGCAACAATAGCACCACAAAGAAAACCCTACTGCTCACTGCTACCTCTAGAGTGCGGTACAGGAACCCTGGCTCACAGCTGCCAAAGCGCGGCCCTCGTGGCAGATGGTCTAGCGCTCCTAGATCCTCTTTTCAGAGTTTTCCCAGTTCTGGTTTCAGATCTGATTCCAGATCTGGGTTTAATCCCAGATCTGCAAACGGGGGTTTCAACTCTAGTAGATCTAGATTTGAGTCCAGATCTGCGTGGCCTTCTGCTCCTGCGTTTGCTCCACCGCCCACCTGGATCGCTGCTTCCAGATTTGATTCTTTCCACAGACACTCTCACGATCTAAGCCGTGGCCAAGGATGCAGCCACAACAGCAGCGCGCGTTCTGCTTCTCAGGTCGCGTTCAGACAGACCTCTGGTTTTCGCATTCAGGCAAAAGTTGAAAAAAAAAATTCAAAAATCCTTCAACTAAATATGAACTTAGAATTTCACTATAATGATAAAAATTACTAGTATTAATTAGGTATGGATAAGGCCCTAAATGATCCATGAATAGTTTTATATGATTATGATTATATAATTTAGAATGAAATAAATATATCATTTAAGAAAAGAAAGATATCTAAGATTTATGTATTAATACTTAGTTAGCTCTTAATAGAAGTGAATGACATAAAAGTAGTCATATAGCCTCATGTGGATGGGATAAGGCTAGGATAATGATGATGATGATATCATTTAACCAAACCAAAACTTTCATGGATAATTGGATTTTAGCATTGAACCATTAAAAATAGAGAAATTCTATAAATGAGCATATATAATAACCAACAAACAATGGATACAAAACTTTAGCAAGAAAATTATAGCCACCACAATAAAGTAATAGTTTAATCCTATTATTTAATTCAAAAAATGCAAGAAAATTATTGAAACATATATAAGAAATTTGAATTAAGTAGTTAAGCCTATGTGAAATTTCAAGATGTAACATATTCATAGAATTCTCATTAAGATGTGAAAAGCATGAGAGAACAAAAAGAGAGAGCTTGTAGTTGAAATTTAATGTACTTTAATGAATTTAATGGTATGGTGTATTGAATCTTATTTGGCCAAATATGTTTCATCAACCAATCCTTCCTAGTTTATATGTTTTTGAAAGAAAATCAAGAAACTTGAAGGAACAATAAATTAGTTTATTTGAAATGTTTGGCATCTTTATCTCTAATAAATTGAAACAAGAAGTTCTAGTCTAGAAGGAATTACATTAATTATAGATTAGAGAGTGCCATGTGTGAGTAGAGAGTGGCATTTTCTCTCATCACATTCCAAAAAAACCAATTAGATTTATAACAAAATTTAAAATTTATCATTGTCCCTCCTTTGAGGGTAGAGGATCATCAACAAGCATCTAGGTTATAACACATCATTAAGAAGGATTTTTAATTAATAAAAAATTTTGGAAATAAAATTAGACATAATCTATTCCATTCTTTAAATTATTAATTATGTTATTGCAATAAGAAATAACACTTTTATAACTATCAGTATTCAAGTGATAACTTTCCATTCTTCATTATATCAATATAATTAAAGTACTAGAATGGTATTTAGATTCTTGAATTGTATTTAGATGTTTGAATAATACTTATTATATAAAAGAAGACTATTTAAAATAATAATAGAACATTAATTACATTATAAGTTTTTTTTATTTACAATTTTTATGTTTGATCAATAATTCGAAGCGTTGTTGAGTAGTATTAGGGAATATTATTCAAGCTCAACTTTAAGATTTAACCCCTAGCTTTGACCCATCAAAATAAACTCATGTTTTAGAGTAGACATGTTGACGTTTTTTCCCGGAAATGATTGTTCTGGAGACCAATGACTTTTAGCCAGTTGTACTATGCCACAAGTATACGTACTATTAATACCATCAACTAATTATTAAGTAGCATTAGCAGCATCTGCAGCAGTACCTTGACCAAAGCTGATCCTTGCATTATTCTGCTATTTGTTCGTACTGCTGAAGAATCTAAGGAAGAATGTAAGGTATGACCATGATAGGTTAAGTTATTGTATACAACGTTAGGTAGAAATCAACTATACAAGTTGAATAAAGGCGTAACACGTTTTGATGTTTGCAGTACCTCAAGTTAATTCTTAATTTAAGGTTACAGGTCACTTAAAGTTCATTAATAAAGTACATCAAGTTACCCAGGTACGAATTCAATCGCCCTCGCTTAAACACAAGCCTCCAATATACATACAACAACCAATGTTACAGGCTTAGCAAGTTGGGGTTTTCCTTGGCATAAAAGAAAAAACTGAAAAGAGGGGATTTGATCAACAATAGAAGTGTATATTTGCAGGTAAAAGACAGTCGAGCACGGCATCCTCACTTAACCCAAAATCAATAATCTTCTAACTTCTAACGATGTATCTGAAGGTGAGCAACAGAAAGAAGAAGAAGAAAGAGGAAGAAAGAAAAAAATTAAAATTCGGCAAAACCCCAGATGTTCTGGAAACTATCAGGCTCGCCAAAAACAGCAAGCAGATCCTCCTCCTGCTGCAGTTCAGGCCATAACAATGGGTCAAGTAAAGTGTGATGGTTCACACACTCACTTCCCATTAAGCATAGGCAGCATATTTCACAGCACAGAGACCACTCATTATCATCAGCAACAGCAGGGTTCTGCTGTGAATAATAACAATCCAGTGCCGGGGAGGATTCAGCAGCAGCAGCAGCAACAGCAGAAATATTTCTATCATTATTCTCAAGTTGAGACTTCAGTGCATGGCTGCGCGAAATTTTGATAATTGCATCAGGAGAATCTGGAACATCATTGATGTTGGGTGGGGAATCTGGGAAATTGAACGGCGAGTTTGGACCCTTAAGACAATATAATGCAACATCATAAGCCCTTGCTGCCTCCTCGACGCTGGAAAATGCACCCAGCCAGATTTTCTTTGAAGACTTGGGAATTCTGATCTCTGCACCCCATCTTCCCCACTTTCTCAGCCTCACTCCTTTGTAATTCTTGGCTGTGGTAGAAGGTGGTGTCATTGGAACATACAATTGAAGCTGAAACTGAATTCGTAGTTACCTTATTGATCTATGGAAACAATTCATAAAATATCAGAGAGATCAGACCACTTATTTATAGGTTCAGGAGCACGGTCTGCGCAGATGTCAAAAGAGTCAACATTCAAATTTAATTACGTAATGAAATTCCATTCGGTTTTTTACTCCAAAGTCCAAACCAAGAAAGGACAAAAGATAATAAAAAGCTTTTCAAAATAGTCAAAATGCTCACCTGCGTTTGTATCGCCGTGTTAACAGACTGACGGCACCGTGTTTCACATTGTTAGTTCATCATCTCGATTTTGTTCTTGTTACATACGTGTAAGGTTGAAAATTGAAGCTGAAAGTGTGAACAAAAGAGAAATTATACATTTATACGGTCTTTCAAATTTAATTTTATTGTTTTATCACGTTACATCGTCATTGTTTCAACGAAATCGAGTTAGACACACGTTATATAGTCGTCATAATATTAACACTCTTTTTTTACAATATATAAGACAATGTCATCTCCCGCTATTCCCGTCCATGAACATTACATCTTTACTCTTGCAATTCTTCTTATCATCGTTTTTCTCTCTTTCATGAATAGTTACATCTTTACATGTGCAGTTTTCTATCATCTCATAGTTTTTCCATCGCTTTTTCAAACTATGTTTTAAGAATGACAGTGATGGTTAAAATCTGAGTGCAGCCATTCAAAAAAATTGAACTTTCACTCATCTAACATAAAAACAACAAAGCCAATACTGCTCAAACTGTCACTGTTTGTGATACACAATGTAATTAATAGGTATTTAGAAATTTTGGAATTATTTTAAGTTAAATAGAACTAAAAGCCTACGTCAATTCTCAGCCCTGCTTAAGTCAGTCATGACAAGTGCAAAATACGGCAGTGCCTACCACTAATTTGACTTGGCTTTTCAAAATTTGTCTACAACATCTACACGCCAACCAGCAACCCATGTCTGAATCCATGAATAAAGAGCAGGGTATTTTGTTCTTGTTTCGGCTGTACGTTGTGCGCCAAAGTAAAAGTGACATGACAGTGAGCCAAAGTTCAAACATCATATGTACCTGCTGCTCCTAAAACATACACAAAGTTTTTTTTATGTGCCAGGAATTCCCGAATCCCATACAATTTTTACGTGTCTGAATCCACGAATAAAGAGCAGGGTATTTTGTTCTTCATTCGGCTGTAAATCTGTAATTTCCCACTTCTTTCAATTACGTTCTGTGCCAAGGTAAAGGTGAACCGACAGTGAGCCAAAGTTCAAACAACATACATAGCTGCTGCTCCTAAAACATATACAAAGTTTTTGTATGTGCCAGGAATTCGTTAATCCCGTACAATTTTTACAAAGCACGTGTCTGAATCCATGAATAAAGAGCAGGGTATTTTGTTCTTCTTTCCTCTGTAAATCTGTAATTTCCCACTTCCTTCAATTATGTTGTGCACCAAAGTAAAGGTGGACCGACAGTGAGCCAAAGTTCAAACAACATACATAGCTGCTGCTCGCCGGGATTCGCGAATCCCATACAATTTTTACCGGGCGCGTTTTGGAAGCAGGAGTTAAAACAAAAGCACAAAAGCACTTAAGATTCTGGAAACTTTTAATTTAAATTAAATTAAAAATTATTTAATGAAAGTAAAATGTGTAAAAAACTAAAAAAATATTTAATTTAAATATTTTATTATTTTGTAATTCATCTCTCCACCTGCTAACCGGTCCCCAGCTTGCCTACCCAAACCTAAATTGAATCATAAATCCTGGACAAAAAGTTATTTTGATAACCAGAGCTTTAGTGACGTGACTGACGTCAGGAGACAAGAACAAACTCACATGAAACATACAAGATATATCACTTAGAAGAAAACATACCATTTCAGCCGGAATGATGACAGCTGCTTTGACGTTCTCCAGTTTCCACACCACCCATGGCAAACTTTCCGTTCAATTTTCAATTTCTTAGTTAGAAAGTAGGCTCCAGTCAAGGAAGATGCAAGCAGGTTTCCACCGGAGCAGCGTTTTTCGCGAATTTTTCTTGCAGTCATCATGGCGCCGCATCATAATGTTACTTGCCCTTTTAGCGGATAAAGATTTATTCCTGCCTCCCTTGCAGAGTTTCGATTTCCCTGTACAATTTTCTTCAACAGCATACAAATGTCAATGGTAAGCGTCCTTTCAATTGGCTCTGAACAATTCCGAATCTACCCCTTGTTGAATCCGCATAATTCGGTAGCGATGACAATTGAGAACAAACTTGGCCTCCAACCTCTTTCCTGCGTTTTGCATGCATGCTATGCTTTGATTTTTACTTCCGGGGTCTTAAAGTTAAGGCTTGCACTGAACGTGTGAATTTGTTTCAAGGTCTGCAATGGAACGACAACGGTGTCGCTGTCTAACTGATAAATCAGTAAATACTCGCAAGATTTATGGCTACGGTCGGCACGACATCAGTCACATCATTTGTTTGAAACAAAGCATGTCTAGTTGACCAGTGGCTTCCAAAAATACAAAGTCGTTTCGTTTCTAAAAGTATTTAAAAATATTTAAATGCCATGCAACAACATTTAGGCGAAGGCTCAATGTTCTTCCTAGGAGCGAGGCAGTGTCGGAGTTGTAATTAGAGAACTACTTTACTTATGCAATATATCCACCCCATTCATTCTCTCATGTGGGTGAGTGTGGGTGCTGGTAAAAAAAAAAAATCCCTTTTTCTTAAAAAAAAATCCCTAAATCACACCATATTTCCTTTCTAGTTGTTGTCTAAGTCTTTAGGGCAAAGCCACACATTTTCAAGTACATTTAGCCATAGGATGGTTTTAAGGAATACTGTAGGAATGAAAGCTTAAGGTGAGGAGAAGCACCAAAGATTATGGACAAATTTTATGCAAAATCTTATTCATGAGATATATTTGAAATTTGCATTGCATTTTAGATGACAAAGAATTTTGGAATATACAAGTAGTTAGAGGTAAAACATGGATTATATTTTGGGACATCTAAATGTACACTATGTTTGGAACCTCACATCAAAACCTCAAATTATCATTAGCTATATGTCCTTCCATAACATTGATGGTCATTGATCAATGAAAGAGTAACTCATATTCATTCAAAACTAAATAAAAATAGTTTGCATTGAATATCAAGAATTTAAAATTAATTCAATTCATTACCATATAAAATATTTTATTTATGTGCCATGAACATTAGCAAAGACCTTAACTTGTAAATGAAAAGTAATTGGTCTTAACCATTCAATTACATTTTACTAGTAAATGTAATGCATATTTTATAACTATGTAACTAGTTGCCAATAAAATAAGCTTTTGAAATGTTTTTTATGTTTGCTTGGCATTCCAAAAGTATCATAAAAATGTCCAACAATAATAAAAATATGAATAAAAAATGAAAGTTTGCCCTGTATATCTAATGGGCTCAAGTGTATGACACTACAAGAAAATGTGGTATTCATCTTAAATGCTATTTGCAACTTGTAGTTAGCATAGTCATTATTCACAAGGAATTTTGATCTATTTACCTTTCAAATTTGTTCCCATCTGCACTTTGCTAGTGTGCATTGCTAGATGTGATATGTATAGGTACTTTTACATCCAATTTTTTTCTTCCCATGAACTGCATGTTGTAATACTTCTCTATTTGACTATCCACACTTTCATCATGCAATTGTTATTGATACTAGTGTGATATGCAAGAAGATAAATTGTTCAAAATAAGGCTTAATTATCACTTAGATGAAGACAAAAAATAAAACAAAGCATCTTTATTTTGTTATTTTTTAGATTGATGGACGGATGTACTATTCTTTGGCCCCAATCCTGCATTTTTTTAAGTTACTTAGTCATTATCTTTAGTAGGTCTTATCTGTTCAGTGTCCCATAACATGGTGCCATTATCTTTGTATAAATTTTAGGACCATATGATGTTGTAAAGATTTATTTCCAATTTAATAAAGAAGTTGTACACATTCATATATTCATTTCTATCATTTTTTCCACAATTGTTCATATTCCATCAAATCTCCATCAATTCCACTTTGATTCATCTCATATTCAACAATTCTCACATAACTTAACATTTCTCTCATTTTCTCATTATTTCAAAAATTATGCAAAATCTACTACAATTCCACATCTCTCAATTATTTTCAGCTGCTCTTCATCAAATTACAAAGTTTCTTTTTCCAACACAAAAGTTAAGAAGTCATCATCTAGTTTTTTAGCTTATGCACCAATTCAAGATAATTTACAACAAATCTAAAAGTTCCAAGTTATAGGGCATCTTAAGAAAGTTCATCAAATTCCATCTCATAAATCTCAAGATATCTATGAAGTTCATTTTTATCATGACTCGTAATCTAGTTATCATATTATAGGTTTTAGAGGACAAGCTCACCACAATTGATGATATTATAGAAATTTATTTTTCTTAAATCATGAATCATGGTTCATTCATGAAAAAATACCATGACCTTACAACAACTCATGGTTGGCTCATGGTATCAACCATAACTCATGGTCAACTTGTGACTATACAAAAGAATCAACTACAACTCATAGTTACCTCATGGTTGAAATTCTAGTTAAGGAAAATTACCATGACTTGCAGTATTCTTGTGGTACATTAATCATGACTCATGGTAAACATTGATAAAGACAAATTTATCATGAGCCATGGTGAAGTCGTGGAACCAATATTACAACTTATGGTAAGGTCATGGGATCCTTACAAAAAATATTTCTCTATTTTTATCATCACCATGACTTGTGCTATAATATCATGACTCCTAGTCAAGTCATGGTTAACTTGTGATCAACAAAGACAGTCTATTTTGATAGAATTTCATTATGGAACTTCCAAAAATATATTATTAAAGCTAGAACGTATTCTCTTTGAGAAAGATAAGTATAAAAGATGTTTTTAAATACTCCATAATTTTCAATGAATCTTAACATTTCAACCTTTAAATTAGAATTATGTAAAGATTCCTTGATATTAATGATTGTTGAGAGATCACTGAAGTAGGCTTCTTTATCATCCATGATCTTGAAAATATAACCATAACCCATATAAGAGAATGTGAGAATAAAAAGATAAAAAATAATTTGAGAGCTATCATCATTCTTAACAATGTTTTAAACATTATCTTATCAACTCTCACAATCCATCAATGTACCAACGACATGTAGGACTCTCTTCAATTAGAATATAAGGAAAGTCATGAACATATAAAAATGCACAAGCTATTATATAAATACAAGTTTAAATATTTGGAAATTCTATGAGATAAAGAAATAGAGGCTTTCTTCTCAACTTTTAGAAATAGAATCAACCAAGAGGAAGGTGGTGTAATAATCAGAGAAATTCTAAGAATAACACTATAGATCCATTTTACAAATGTTATAAAAGAAGAGAACACATAATTACAACATGCTAGACCAGAATGAAATTTGAAACATTTCAACTACAAAAAGAGAGAGAGAGAGAGAGAGAAGAGGAAATTAGATAAGAAGGCATCTCTAGCAGGAAGGAAGAATCAATGCAAGATAATAACACAACCCTAGACTTCATTTTGAACATTGGAAATGACTCATTGATACTAGACAATGGCTACTCAAATCATATGATCCCTTATAAACATTACCTTCTCAACTACAAATCCAGCTCACTTGGAAACATTAAAATTGAAGATGGTAACAACTTAAAAATTGAGAAAATTGGAGATCGTATCATTAGACTTCCAAACAATAAGATCATTACCATCATTTAAGTATACTAGGTTCCTAGTCTTTTCAATTCTCTTCTTTCAGTTGGCCAAATCTCTAGCAAAGGCGTTAATGTAAGCTTTACACATGACATATGTATCATAATCAAACCTAACAAAGAAAAACTCATTAGCATTAGAGCATTCAGCAATAGAATTTATTATTTGGAATATGAATATTTTGATCTCCAAGGAAGATCAAAAACCAACATAAAACCACAAACTCATGAAATCAACAACAAAGAAGTAGCATCAAAAATTGAAGAAATCATAAAAGCTAAACACACAATAGTCTCAAGACTAGAAGATTTAGCTAAGCTGTGGTATAAGAAACTTGAACATAATTCCTTCTCCAACATTGAGAAGATGAAAGAATTAAAAAAGGGAGTTGGCATAAATATCAAAGACATTTCTAATGACAAGTGTGAAATTTGTATACAAGAAAAACAAACCAACTCTTCACATACAACATCAATGGAATGAAATAAAGTATCTCTTGAAATCATCCAACTTGATTTGATAAGTGATGAATCATGATTCATTAGGCTATGATATCGGATCCATGATATCAAATCCACGATATTAGGTACGTGATATCACAACCCAATAACAATATTAGATACAGGATATCGTGACTCTTGCGTGAGCCTATAAATACACATGTAGGCACATGAGAGGAGTAGGTCTTGGATGTTTTAGAATTAGTTAGTTTTAGAAGTTATTTTGTCTCTTTTTCTCTCTCAACCCTTCCTCCTAGTACATGCCCGCAGTGTGATGATTGTAATTGTACGACATCCTTTATTCGAGTGTGATGTACTTGGACACGCACATGACCAGAAATAAAGATAGAGATTACTCCATCATTGAAACATTCACTTAGTTTAATTATTTAATCGTTATTGTTATTTATTTATTTCATAGTTAATATCTCTTCACCCTAAACTCCTTAAACGTGGAATGAGTATGACTTAACGACGAGCATTTAAGTGTGACTACTTGGTAACCCAGTAGCGTACCTAGGATATGCGCTTGGTAATCCCAATAGTAGTCATGCATGAGGTCCAAGATGTGTACGAATGATTAAGGAACTAATGCTCATCGCACTTAGGCTAGTTTAGATTCTCTCCCCCTATCTCCTATTAGCTAAACTCTCTCTCCCTTTTCCTCTTAGCTTAGTTAAAGTTATTTTCCATTGCCTCTAGGAGTAGCACTTTAGAACCACATCATACACCTCACTCTGGACTAAACCATACGTGATAAGGAAAATACTATTCCAGGTGGGAGGACAGCAAACTGCGGTCAGCGAGTAACTATCTAGATACCACAACTAGCCTGTCTACAGAGTTTGACCAGATCGTGCGTGAAACACTCGTATTTGTATGGTTGAGTGTAGGGGTACCTCACCACTCATCATTGGCACCATTGCCAAGGATGGTGCTAGTTATTTAGATTAGTTATGTCATACAAGATCTTTGTAACAAAGTATTCACGATACATATTTTAGAAAAGAAATTAATTTCAATTAAGTCACATACAAATTCATACACAATGTCTCTCTCACAAGACTACGATAACGCAACAACTAGTGAGGCAATTCATTGGAGAACCAAAAAATTATATGACAATGAAGATGAAGTTTAGAGTAGCCAATCTGATGTAGGGGTTTCCTATAAACATAAATGAAGACAACATCATCCCAAATCACGAATGCATAACATACCTAGTGACGATGAACCCCTACTAGCCACTACATGCCTAATGGAAATACAAGAGGCTATTTGAATATCCCACAAGCATCATAAGGAAAGTTGTCTACCCAAGCTTGATTTAAATAACTTTCCCAAATTTTTAGGAGGCTATGAATCAGATCCACGACAACATTTACAAGCCTTCTATGATGCCTGTGCATGGAACAACATTGATAATGGATGGCAAAAACTTAAGCTCTTTCCTCTGACACGCGTTGGCCACACAAAGGTATGGTATAGGTCCTTAAAACCAAAATCAAATTGACGTTGTCCAACAATGGTAGAAATATTCAACGAAAGATATCAAACTTATGCAAGAGTATCAGCCTTGAGGGAACAAATCCAAGAGTGGAAACAAGCACAACATGAACCCTTGGACATGGCCTTAGAAAGATATTATGCATTGTTAAACAACTATCCAGGCCATGAGTTCTCCAAGGAGAGGCTAATGTACCATATCATAGATGGGCTTCATAATGAAATAAGGGAAACCCTAGGGATGTACGCTCGAGGTCAACTATATGAGCTATGAACCTATCAATTCCAAGAGCTTATCAAACGGGTAAAAGAAGAAGAAGGAGAAATGGCTAAGTGGGAGAATGTTGAAAAATTTCAATAGGCCCGAAACCTTAAATTAAAAAGGGCCCATGATAATGAAGATGAGAATTCAACTCACCTCAAGGAGGTGGAACCATCTTTGCCAACACTACAATCATTAGATGAAATTGAGGCAAAGATCAATAAGATGATGGAATGGATGCATAAAAAGTGTGGAGAATATGCCAACATTATTGGAGGTAGAGTCATGATGAACCAAGAAGCAGGAAAAATACCCTTAGACAATTAGAAAGAAGGGTTGAAGAAAATAAGAGCTCAACTGCCAGTCATACGTATTAATGCAACATTTTCCTGTACGATCACCCCAAGGGCCAATGTCCAATCTTGTCATATTTACAGGAGCATTGGGAAAGAGTGTTACATCTAGAGTTCGTATAGAGATACTATGTTCAATCATAGTGTCAACAATCCCAGTTGTAGGGGAGGCCACCCCCAAACTGGTTATACCCTTCATACCATCCAAACCTAAGTGCTTATCAAGTCCAACATCGTGTTTCCCCAACCAGGTCAACATCCTCTATCTCACCACATGATTATTATTCTCCTCAATACTATCAACCCATATCCTCTCCAACATAGCCACCACCTTGGATACCTTACGCTCCTTCTTAATTTCAAAATTCTCATCCTTCCCCCCCCTCTACATCGCCACCAAGTGTTCTAGAAGGGTTTGCACCATAGCAGCAACCCACAAAGATTACTTGTGCTTCTGCTGATAACAACAGTGGAAACCTTCCTCAACATCGAAGACGTCCCTTCTTTCGACATGACTGTAAGAAGGGACAAGACAACTTTGATCCCACTGCATCCTCCAACTTAGCACAAGTTCAACACTGTGGTGCATCCTTCTCCTTGAACTCAATGCTTCATGTTACCTCATCTGGGCCACCAATCAATACTCCAACAACCATGTAGCCCAGTGAATCTACCCACGAAGAGAGACATATTAATCATTACATACCATCATATGATCATGGGTGCCATAGTGGGTCAACCACTCATCAATTGACTACATCTTATAAATTGCCCTACTATGTTTACTACAATCAATTGTGTGAAACCCACTTGGGGTACGTTCCAACCACCACATCAAAAGACACCCAGTGGTTCAGATATGACCAGATCCCAATACATCAAACATGCAAGGATCCCAATTCTTCATTTATTAATCCTAGCCATGCTCAACTGTTTAGTTATGGGTGATATCCCCCATTCTAATAACAAGCAGGATTAATAAATATTTTTCATATTCTTTAATTTTGAAATTTTTGTTTTTCAGTTTTTTACTTTTCAACTTATTGTTTGATCTTTTTACCTTTTTTATGAGTAATCTCATCTAGGAATAAAACACTCATGTGAATCGTTGGTTGAGATGTTGTTTTATGCTATCATGTCTTAGGTGACTAATTATTTGGATAGAGAGCCCACAACATCCACCTACCCATTCCATTAATAAGAGGTTCTACTCTAGGTACAATGATATTCCTAATCATTAAAAATTAAAGTAATTTTTATGTTATTGTGCCCAGAATTAAGAAGGATGGACCAAGAGGAAATGGTTAGGGTGTGACATCAAGGGGACTTGTGGATTCTCTTTGGTGACATTTGTAGGAGTTATCATGCAACTTGGTTGTACTAAGATCCTTGTAGAGCTAATGAAAAATGGGAGTAAGAGTAATCAAAAGGCACTCAACTAGAAAAAAATAATGCTATTCCAGGGGGTCCCATTGGAAAGACATGTACCCATGCTTGAAGGTAGGTGTCTTCTCTAGATTAAGCAATACTTCATCAAAAAAAAAAAACAACAACAACAACGAGTGCCACAATGTAAAATCACTCCTCCCTTGAATGAAACACCAAGTGATTGTACGCCTTGCTATCATGGTGCTCTTATGGTGGTCCATCATTGGATGAAGCAATGTGATGTCACTGATTAGAGGAATGGACTTGGTCCTGATTTTGGAGTGATGGGAAAATGACACTAATCATGCCTTACATGTGAGATTCATTATGCCCTGAGTTAGTTACCTCATGTCCCAATCTCTGCAGTCCCTTCTATGAGTTGCCATACCTCATTGTTCGGGTATTTGTGACTTGTGACTTGAGTAGCATGGGATTCATATCTCATCACAGTGATATCTACATGTGTGTGTTTTGTGATATCAGTGTGGATTACATTTAATCCTTCTAATGCTTATGGACATTTTAAGGTGTGGTTACGCAAGGGCACTATAGGTTGGAACCTGCTTTGGGGAGGACTCACTTGCGTAACCCTTGTAATTTGCACTTGTACCACATCTCCTGCATATCATCTTATACCCTCTAAGTACCACCAATGATCTTCTTTCCCTTATCATCCTTCTGGATTCAAACGTTCCTATGAGCTAACACATGTCCTTTGTCTTCCTACTCTTCATGATTCTCATTGACAAATTTTACATCATTATACTCTTTTTGCCTTTAGGACTAGTTTGTATTACCCTGGACCCCTTTATATTGACCTACATGTCTTCAGTTTATACCTTGGAGTTTCAAAAAATTTGTAATTTTTTCAACTACCCTATTTTCGATAGGACGTGATATCGAGTCCCCGATATTGAGTCCGACGTAATATTGGGTTCTTGCTAGTGGGTATGTGATATCGCATCCTTAAAATATATATATATGGACCCCCCCCCCNCACGTCAACATCATTTGCAACTGTTCACATGGAGGAAGTTTTTCAAATTTTCTTCTACGACTTGCAATTACGCATCTCTTATTTCGATAACCATAACTTGCTCGCTAGTGCTTTGATTTTCATTTCATCTGAACCTACTTGAACCTGGAGTGTTTACCTTAGTCGTGGGGGAGGAGTACATGCCGAATTGCATATAAATTTTTTGAAATTTTTCATTGCCCAAAGGACACTATCAAGGGTAATTAGCTATAAAAATAATAAACACGTGCCAAAAACAATTTCATCTCCTTATCTATACCAAGAAATTAAACATTGAAACCACCTAAGCAAAGTGGACCAAATATTAAAATCTTTTGGGGACATTTCCATAAAAATTCCTAAATTTAAAATCACACAGAATCAGAACAAACTCATTAAGGCAAGAAGTAAGGTATAAGTTAACTTTGGTAGGCAACCTTATTAATGATTGGCCCCATGTGATTGTAGATGGCCCCAAAGCATGGACAACATGAAGGTCCCTCTCAAGGTGCATCTAAGCAACCTAGGAGAGGTAAAGGACAAGTGCCTGCTGAACAACATGCAAAGTAGGAGGAGGTATCGTTTAATATCCATCAAGAAGCCCCTACCACTATACAATTGGGATAGATAGAAAGAGGAGCTACTGCAACACCTAAATAAGGACAACACCTCACATTGCCCCCAGAATGTGTCCAGGCCATCCATGAAAGGTCCACATCAACTGTAGTGATTGTGGAATTGGACTTCAGACCCTTCATGGAATTTTCTCCTAAGACCATTAGGGACCACCTCAAAGGGTTCCCATTATGGCCTACCCTCTCTAAAAGTGGTTCTTGGTACTTAGGAGAAATGTACCAATTTTGGCACCATAAAGAAGAAGTCACCATAGTTGACATTTGTGGTGTGTCTGTTGATTTTTCTATCAAAGCCATTTCAGAAGTGTTAAGCCTTCCGAATACAGGGCCAAAGATTTCTCCTCTATCTACTCACTTTGATGCTGATGCGTGACGAGTTTGGTTAGATAGGGCCTATGGTAAGGAAGATAAGATATATGGAGAATTGATGTTGGAAGAGAAGATATACTTTAAAACTAGAACTTATCACATCTTTCCCACAAAAGGATTAAATAGAATTTCAACATATGTAGCAAGAGGAAGTGCGCTATTGATGGGAAAGGTTGATGCTAACTTGCCTCATCTATATTTCCTAGATATTTTAAGGTGGTTTGAAGAATGCAAGATAGGGAAGTTTGTGTTGCCCTTCCCTTCTCTCATTAGGAAGCTGTGCAAGCATGCTAGCATTTGAGGATACACCAATGAAGTCCTTAGAAGATCCCAAAATGCTTCATATGCTGAACTATTAAAGCCACCAACTGCAAGGAAAAGTGTTGGTGAGATGTTGGGGCTAGAACAAGAGCAAGAACAGATGGTGGGACCCACTACAACTCAACTTGCAGGGCCCAGACAACTTCCAAGCACTAGACTTAGTTAACAATAAGAATAGGAGCTCAACACAAGCCAACGAGATCAACCACCACCACCATCGCAGGATTATCGATCATCGATGAGCCATCTTAGGGCCATCGCTGAGACAGTCAGTTGGGGAAGTCATGATGATGCAAATCTCTTCTACATCATCGATGATACCGTTTGGCCCACTATCTCTATAGATCACGTGTGGGGTAAGGTGTCCATTCAGACAGGAGGAGGGAAGACTTATTGGTTGTAATAGATTTCAAGGAATGTTGCATCCTTTCTGGTGCAATTGGAGACTGGTGAAGGGGCCACAGTGGTGGTCATGAAGCACCAAGATGCAGTGGGAGCTATAGAGGTGGTCACAGACCACATCAAGGAATCTTTTAACATCCCTTTTGTGCCATCGGCAGATTTCACAGTAGCACGAGATGCTCAAAATCTAGCCGGTCCCTCAATGACTCCTGTAGAACATGAGGATGTACTTGATAAAATCCAAAAACCTAGAGCACAAGACAAGGGGAAGCAACCCATGGAGGAGCCACCGCCACCTAGAACCACATGAGTTCCACAAAATTTTGTAATTTTGTGATTTTGCATTTTTTGTGTTGTGTTCGAATTTTGTTCTATTGAGTTCTCCACTGTGGCATGAATAAATTCTCTATCAGTCAATAATCCCAT
>MNCI01007047.1:119366-191327 GCA_015680685.1 Gnetum montanum | reverse complement strand
AGGTAGCAAAAGAAGAAGGAGAAATGGCTAGATGGGAGAGTGTTGAAAAACACCAACGAGACCAAAATCTCAACTTAACAAAGGTCCATGATCATACAAAGGAGAAATCAACCAATCTCAAGGTGGAAACATCATCTTTGCCAATACAACAATTGTTAGAAGAAGCTAAGGCAAAGATCAATAAGATGTTCGAACGGACGTATCAAAAGTATGGAGAATTTATCAACATTATTGGAGATAGAGTTTTGACAACCCAAGAAGCAGGGTGAAACATTAGACATTCGGAAAAAAAGAATGAAGGGAATAAGTGATCAATTGCTAATCATACATATGAATGCAACATGTGCTTGTATGATCACGCTAAGGGCCAATGCCCAATATTGTTACATTTACATGAGCATTGGGGAAACACACTACATCCAAAGTTCGTACAGAGATACTGTGTTGGATCACAGTGGCAACAATCCCAATCATGGGGGAGACCACCACTAAACTGGAGGCACCCTTCATATTATCCAAATCCAAACACTTATCAAGTTCAACATCCTATTTTTCCAACTGGGCCACTGCACTTTATCTCACCACAGTACTATTCTCCACAATACTATCAACCCATACCTCCAACATAACCACCACCTTGGGCATCTTATACTCCTCCTAGTTTTCAGCATTCTCATCCTTTCCCTCGTTCTACAGTGCCACCAACTATTCCTAAGGTAGCTACACCACTGCAACAGCCCAGGAACAACACTTGTGCTACTACTACCAACAACAGTGAGAAACCTCCTCAACATCCAAAGCGCCCCTTCTTTAAACATGGCCATAAGAAGGGACAACATAATTCAGAGGCCACTGCATCTTCCAACTCAACACAAGTCCCATACTGTGGTGCACCCTTACCTTCAAACCTAACACCTCATGTAACTTCATCCGGGCCACAAACTCACACTCCAACAACAATACGGCCCAATGAACACAACCGTGGAGAGCGACAATCCAATCCTTGCATACTATTTGCCGGTCACAAAAATTATAGTGGTTCAACTTGTTATCCGGAAACCACATCGTATAAAGTGCTCTATTATGCTCATTATCATCAAGTGTGTGAACCGTGAGGGGATAAGTATGACTGGGCCCCAATACTTCCAACATGCAAGGATCCTCATCTTCCATTTATTAATCCCTTCCATCGTCAATTGATTAGTTATGGGGGATATCCCCCATTTCAATAACAAGAAGTATTAATAAATATTTTTCATTTTCTTTAATTTTACAATTTTTTGTTTTCCATTTTTTCATTTTTCAACTTTTTGTTTCATCTTTTTTTCTTTTTGTGTTTTTGTCTTTTTTCGTTTTTGTAAGTAATCTCATCTACGAATAAAACACTCATGTGGATCATTGGTTGAGGTGTGTTTTATGTTATTAAGTCATGAGTGGTCAATTATTTGCAACAATGAGCCCATTACACCCACTCATCCACTCTACAAATAAGAGGTTCTGTTTGAGGTTATAGTGATATTCTTGATATTTCTAAAACTTAAAATTAATTTTGTGTTCATTGTACCCAGAATGAAGATGGATGGACCAAGAGGGAATGATTAGGGTGTGACATCAAGGGGACTTGTGGATTCTCTTTGGTGATGTATGTTGGAGTTATCATGCAACCTGGTTGTACTAAGATCCTTGTAGATCTAATGAAAAATGGGAGTAAGAGTAATCAAAAGGGCACTCAAAAATCAAAGGCTATTCTAGGGGGTCCCATTGGAAAGACATGCACCCATGCCTGAAGGTTGGCTGCTTCTCTGGATTTAGTATTCCAAAAAAAAAGAAAAAAAAAAGTAAAAGAAAAAAGAAAAGAAAAGTGCCACAAAACAAAAATCACTCCTCCCTTGAACAAAACGCCAAGTGATTGTACGCCTTGTTGTTATGGTACTCTCATAGTTACTCATCATGGGATGAAACAATGCAATGTCACTGTTTAGAGGAATGGACTTGGTCCTAATCTTGGAATGATGGGTTAATGAAACATTAATCATGCTTTACACGCAGGATTCATTGTGCCCTGGGTTAGTTACCTCATGTCCCAATCTCTACGATCCCTTTCTCTAGTTCATCTCATCTCACTGTTCGTGTAATTGTAGCCCATGTCATATGTAACATAGAATTCGTACCTCATTCCAGTGATATTTACATGTGTGTGTTTTGTGGAGGTAGTGTGGATTACATTTAAGCCTTCTAGTGCCCACGGACACTTTAAGTGTGGTTACACAAGGGCATTATAGATTGGAACCTACTTTGGGGAGGACCCACTTGTGTAATCTTTTGTAATTTTCACTTATGACATAGCTCAAACACACCATTTATTACCCTCAACATATTTTCATGATATTCTTTCCCTTATTACTAACCCTTCGATTCAACGTTCCTATGAATCATCACATAGCCTTTTTCCCTACCATCCGAGGTCCTTATTGATAAATTCCACACCATCATAATTTTTGTGCCTTCAGAACCGGTTGAATTACCCTGGAACCTTATAATAATCGTCCAGATGTCCTTAGTTTACATCGTTTAATTTCAAAAGAAATATTAAAAATTTGTACATTCTCTAAGTGCCCTAACTTTGATGAAAATATATATATGTGACCTCCCCGCAACACTTACCATCATTTTCCACTATTCATGCGGGGGAGTTTTGGAACTTTTTCTCTACGACTTGCGATTGTGACACCCTTGCTTTTATACCTATATCTCGCTCGTTGGTACTCCGATTTTCATTCCGTCTGAACCTACTTAACCCCGGAGTATTCAGCTTAGTCATGGGGAAGGGGCACATGTCGAATAGCACACAAATTTTCTGAAATTCATCATCGCTTGAAGCACATGTTTAAGGGTAATTAGTTGTAAAATTAAGAATAAAATGTGTCAAAAAAAATTTCATCCCCTTAGCTATACCAGAAAATTAAATTTAGAAACCACCTAAGCAAAGAGGACTCAACATTATAATCTTTCGGGGACATGTTCTTCCAATAATTAACATCACACGAAAATAAAATAAATCTATTAAGGCAAGCAGTAAGGTATAACCTAACTTTGGTAACAAACTTACTAACGATTGGTCCTGTGTGATTGTAGATGGTCCCAAAACACGGACAACAGGAAGGTCCTACCCAAGGTGGAAGCAAAAGAGCTCAAAGAGGTGGAAGACAAGGTCCTGCTGGACAACATGCAGAACAGGAGGAACAATCATTCAACGTTTATCAAGAAGATCATCCTACCATACGGTCCGGGCAGGTAGAAGCAAAAAATACCCTCTCTGAAAGCAGTGTTTGGTACTTAGGGGAAATGTACCAATTTTGGCACAATAAAGAAGAAGGCACGATGGTTAACATTTGTGATGTAACTATTAATTTCTCTATTCAAGCCATATTGGAAGTATTAAACCTTCCAAATACAAGGCCAAAGGTTGCTCAGAACCAGCTGGACACTTTTAGAATCGAGCAACTTAATAAACTATTGACAGAGAATAAAAGGGTGGCAAAAGAGAAAGAGAAGGCTGACTGGGCTGCCTCTATGGCACAAGCATAAACTTATGTGCATGCCAAGGCACTCATGGCCTTACAAGAGGAGAAACTCTAGGCCATACTTCGACGCCATCAAATTCTAAGACCTGGAGCCCAAGAAAAGGGAAAGACACCAATGGAGGAGCCACCGCCACTAGGAACTACATGAGTTCCACCATTTTGTAATCATAGGATTTTCTTTTGTGTTGTGTCTCAATTTTTTTCTGACTCCACACTGTGGCATGAATCCATTCTAGTCAATAAATAATCCCATACCTATCCACTGTGTAATCAACGGTGCTTGTCCTCACTTTAACTCAAGGATGAGTTTTCATTTAGTCATGGGGGTATGATGAGTCATGAATTTTTTGGCTATGATATCGTAGCCATGATATCACAGCCTTGTTTTTGCAGTGGCTGCGATATCTTAGTGGCCGTGATATCGCGTACGCGATATCGTAGCCTAAAGCGATATCGCATACGCGATTTCGCGGCCTGCCTCAATGTCTATAAATAAGAGGCGGCTTTCCCAGTTTTAGGCATATAGTTTAGTTCCTTAGTGAAACTATGGTAGTTTGATCCTGCCTCAATGTCTATATTTTCTAGTGTATGCCCGCAGTGTGGTGATTGTAATTGTACGACATCCTTTATTCGAGTGTGACGTACTTGGACATGCACATGATCGGCAATAAAGATCGAGATTGCTTCATCATTGTAGCATTCACTTTGTTATTTATTTATTTATTTATTATTTATTGCTTTCCTAATTAGTCTCTCTTACCCTTAAACTCTTAGAATGCGGAATGTGTACGACTTGATTACGAGCATTTAAGTGTGACTACTTGGTAACCTAGTGGCGTACCTAAGATCTGCACTTGGCAATCCCAGTGGTAGTCGTGCACGAAGTCCAAGATGCGTACAGATGATCAAGGAATAGATGCTCATCGCAGTTAGGCTAGATTAGATCTTCTTACCCTTTCCCTCCTAGCTTAGCTTAGTTAAGATTACTTTTCATTGCCTTCAAGAGTAGCCGTTAGATTAAGAACACATCATACACCTCACTCTGGACTAAACCATACGTGACAAATATAATACTAGTCTAGGTGGGAAGACAGTGAACTGTGACCTAAGGATAACTGTCTAGGTGCCACAACTAGTCCATCTGTGGAGTTCGACCGAATCGTGCGTGAGAGTGCTCGTATTCGTATGGTTGAGTGTAGGGGTATCTCGCCACTCATCATCTACCTATCTACAAAAGTTTGTAAGGTCACTTAGGAAAGAAGATGGTTCAATGATGGAAAAAATTACTTAAAAAATGGAATATTAAAGATCAAGATTTAAATTTGAGCTTTAAAAATATGAAAACAAGGAATAGATAGAAGGCATCAAAGCACATGTAGGAACAACAATGTGGAAAAGAAGTATTGTATTTGTAGTAGTTTTGAGAAGGATTCTTAACAAAAATGCCTACTTGTTTATCTACTACTATTTCCATATAGCATAAGGTGCCAATCACATGGGTTTGTGTGGGATCTCACTATCTATTAATTGAAACAGGAAGATGAATTACTCTTCAAAAAGAACAACATATCTGTAGATTTTGTATATAGATGCAATAGTGGAAGATGAAGAGTATATTCTTTTAAATTGTTCTTTCTTTAATGCTCTTAGACTTAAATATAGTATTTAGGCAACAACTGTGCTACATTTTGTTTCAATTGGAGGTGTTAATTCTAGGTCACTTTCTTGATGAAGTATTTAAGATCCATCATAACTATATCAAAGCTTTATAATAAAATTTTTTTCCGTGTAAGCCCTTTGTGCTCACAAAGATGTAATTAAGTATTTCCGTTTCCATTTCAATCTCCATTATTTTAAATGTTTTAAATGTTATAGGTCAACTTGAGGTTACTACCTTATCAACGTAATAGATTGCTCATTTTGAACTTAACGTTATTAAATTAAAAGACAAATTGCTCCTTCCATGTCATGTCAAATCCCAGGCCAGCGGAGAAAGTGTCCCTTGTCAAAATACCTGACAGGCAAGAAAGAACACGGAAGCAGAAAAAAGAAAAAGAAAAAGAAAAACTATGATGGACCAATGACCTATTTGTAGTATTAGTGATAGCATTTGTTTATGAATTATGCTTAGAGTATCCGCGTACAGTCAGCCATTGATATTAAAGCCCAACTAAGCTAAAACAAGTCCATATGAATATTCCATGAAAAATAAATTGGACTTTTTACACAGCTACAACTAACAATGCATATTCCACACACAATTCATGATTAATTTCATGCATCAAACAAAAAAAGCTTGAAATAACCAAATAAAAACAAAAACTATTAACGAAATTTTTGCGCTTGGGGCGAGAACACAGCAAGAAATTGCCTTGATGTGCATTCACGTCGTCAATCAGTAAACAACGTCGAACAAAGCCCCGGCAAAAAAATCTGCTGAAAATATTTACAAGGAACGTTACAGATCGTCGTCAAAATTCCATGATGGCCACATCAAATTCTTGAAAGTATCCAGCTCCTCAATATTTTCCTGCTCTCGCTCTTGGCTATGTTGCTGGGGATTCTGACTCTGAAAATCATTTACAAATTCATCCCAGGGCCAGTTGGGATTTGATGCAGAAGGCTCACAAACCGGGTTATGATGAACTTTTGATTCTTCTGCTTCTTGCTCAGGAACCGATGACGAGGAGGATTCAGCCTTAGTCTCGGACCTCATTGCATAGACGCGAGCCACTTCACGAATTCCAGAGGGAGATTCTGGAACACACACAATACTGGGTGGAGAACCGGGAAAGTTGAAATCAGAATCCGGGCCCCTGAGACAAAACAATGCAGCATCATAAGCCCTTGCAGCCTGCTCCTCGCTGTTGAAGGAGCCCAACCAGATTTTGTCTCTGGAATTGGGAACTCTGATTTCCGCTCCCCATTTGCCCCATTTTCTGAGCCTCACCCCCTTAAAATTCCGAGACTGCTGCTGCTCCTGCTTCTCTGATACGGCTGATGATGATGAGTTCGGTGCGGTTGCCATTATTCTGAAAAACTGAGACTGAACTTCCACTATCCTCTTGGATCTATGGCGAATTAATAAAGAGTAAAGAATTTAAGGATCATCCCGCCCAGCAAAAGCGTAACAACCTCCAACGGAAAGAATACAATGAACGGATCGGAGAAAGAAGAGAAAGGAAAGCCGGAAAAAAGAATAACCTAGGATGTACAATGAACGGAGAAACACAGAAAAGGGGTAACCAAAGAAAACAGAACAGGAAAACCTAACCAGTGAATGAATTCAACTGTTTTGCACCAAGAAACCTCCCTAATTAATAATTATACCAGGTCGAAAGCGTGGTCTGCGGATCGCTGTAGCATTTTGCCTAGATTATTGTAATTTTCAAGCATGTGCCCACCCTGTGAAATGAATCTCACATTTTTAATTTTTCAGTAATTTCAACACGCTTGGCAACCTTCACAGGTCTCTTCTTCGTTGTTTTTCGTACTCTGGTCAAAATTTAGAAAACTGCGTGTCTGAAATGGCGATTGGGGAATCTTGGAATAACATAATCGTAGAGTTGCTGAGACAATGACTGCGCCATGGGACCCCGGTGGCCGCCGAAAGATGTACAGTGCAAGAACGGCCCTGGTTCAAAGTTTGTCTTGAATAATTTTTGATGTGATTGTTCCGTCGTGGGTGCTGATGCGTCATTCATGGCTGGATTCGATTTAACTTCTGTAGCCCGTGTGGACAAATACATTTTGTTTATTGTATCAATTTAGCTAAGAGATAGCAAAATCCTTATTGTGATTGATTAGACTCAAATTACACTGCATAAACCGAACCAACGATAATTGCATGTGCGAGAGGGGTGAATTAACTGAAGACACACGTACACCCTACACCACCTTCGAATTGACAGGCACATGTTCTTTGTTCTCTGAATCTTATCATCCAGGGGTTAGATTTCATCCCCATCTAATCAAGTTTGTTCTAAATTCAGGTGCAACTTCTACATTTTCAAGAATAATAATACTCGAAGTCACTGTTTTTCATAGCAGTTTCATTAAAGTCTAAAGAAATTTCCATCCCCTTTTAAATGTGTTCTGGATTCAGGTTTAATTCTTTCATTTACTTAGTAATATTGTAAATTATGTTTTCAAAATTCTCGGCAAGTATACAATAAGTTGACTTCTGTGGCCAGGGGTGCACCACAAGTGGTCAAGACATATCTTTCGAGTGGTTAGGACCGACACTCATCTTTGGATTTAAAGGTTATGCATACATTGCTTAACCTTCTTTTTTGGAATAGCTGCGTGGATAGTTTCTAGATGGTCTAATTTTCTGTCAGTAACAAAAGCTTAACCTTTTTCATAGTAGTTGTACGGATTAGGGTCTGTAGAGAACTTAGGTTGTAAGATTAACCTTTTTTAAGAATGGCTGCACCAGCATTTTACAAAATTCAGGAAAATTCAGGAAAAGAGTACCTTACCATCACATGATAGTTCTAAAGACCATATTAAAGTACAATATGAAATTTGATTCAAAGCTAATTTTGAAAGGAAGAATAAACATTTGCCCACATGCTGCAACCATAATCAATGCCTTCTTTTCATTTTTTCCCCCTTCAAATACGTCAATGGTACGAATCAGGGAGACAAAGTGAACATTGTTCATCGTACTCTACCGTACTACAATGTAGAAACAAGGAATGGTGATACATGCACCTGTATACATTTAACCCTAACAAACAAACATTTCATGTGCCCGTAATTTTAAAGGCGTCCTTGTACAGTAACTGCTTTCATTCATAGGAAACTAAAAAAATTGGCCTGCAGATGACAAAGAAATGTGCCTTTCCGTATCTATTTCCGGTCCATTCTGGTACACTGTATGGTGGGACACCTAACCAAGAAAAAACAGCAGAATAACGTGGTAAACAAAGAGAAATTACACAATCAAGGAAGCAAAGCAGAGTTTGATATAGTAAAAAACATTGGCCGGCAATTGTGCAAGAAAAAGATATGCTGTGGTTTGGCCCCTTAAATATCAAAGAAATCCCTTTCCCTAACGTTCAATGTTCTGTATCAAGCTTACCGACGTATTTTGCAACAACCCCAATTATATGTGAAGGATTTTATCATTTAGAAAGTATAGCATATATTAACTTTTTAAATTTATTTACTTTTAAGGCGTATCAGACATATACTACTTCTAAACTAGGACATAAGCTCGAAAAAAAGTTTGATTTTAAATGCAAGAAAGTTAGTGACATGGTTATAGTTGCTACAAGTTTACCATTGTTCATAATATTAAAATGCACCACAATTTTCTAAATGCAATTTTCTTAGCTTCTCATATTACTTTGTTTATATAGATCTATTTTCTCAAATTTTTTTAACTGGTTTATTTTATGTAATTGAGTAATTAATTTTGGGTGAGTTTTGGCCTAGAGGCTAATTACCATCCTTGTGCATGAGAGGAGTCCTTCTGAGTGACCATAAAATAATTTTATTCACTGGTCCCAAGTTTTTAGGCAAGTTATTATTTTGGTTAAGAGTTTTGTAAGAGGCCAACTACTTTCTTACCCAAACTTTTTGTAAATAAATAATTTTTATCATAAAGTTTGGTGAAGAGATGAACCTATTCATGTGAATCTTATATTAGTTTTGATCTTTATTTTTAATGCAAAAATTAATTCTTGGTGAATCAATTTGAGATTTTATTAATTTGAAAAATATAAAAGATTCTCTCAACTAAATAATACGCATATATTATAAATATACAACTAAACTAGTATATAATACTTGTTATAAGTATGCCACTTAAGTTATAATACTAAATTAATGAAGACATAATCATGGTGAAATTTAAAATATTCTTTCACTAGAAAAGGTTTTGACTTGAAAAACGTTACATGGTACAAAATCTAAGTTATATGCAAAATATAATTTGGTATGAAGAAATTTTATTTAGGCTTTTTTTAATAAGCAAACAGACATTAGGGCTAATAATAGGTATTAGCCTAGTGGAAAAACTCTAGATTTGAAAACTCTAAGTCATGGGTTTGATTTTGATGGATAATGTTGAGTTACATGTCTTGGGGTATACTTATATTACAATTATTTTGAGGTTCCAACACACAACAAGATAAATGCGACCTATTAGATAAGAGTGTCCCAACATTGTGATGTGGTGTTAGAGGCCCCATTCATAGTTTTTCATGTTTATTATTTATGCCATAATTCATGTCACTAATAACTTTAAAAACATTATTCAATAAGAAAGAGTTTGGAATATTAGGAGAAGAAGAGATAGAAGGAAATAACTCATGATATTTTAAATTGAAATCATTATGGAAAAATATCTTCTTTAGTGTTGCACTAGGTAAAATTCATTTGCGTTAGAACTTGGAAAACTTTCTTTTTCAAAGAAGAATTTTCTTTGATTTAGAGAATTAGTTGGCATCCTTAGATTAAAAAGAATTAATAACAAGTTGAAAACTTACCTCATAATTCATGTCACTAATGCCTTAAAAAACATTGTTCAATAAGAAAGCATTTGGAATATTAGGAGAAGTAGAGATAGAAGGAAAATATAAACTATGAGGGCCGATGGGTTGAGATGCATCTTAGTTAGCTCAAAATGTAGAAATCCAAGAGCAAGGCACTTATCAATGCAAATAATTATGCATCTAGTAGTCTCTAGTATGAGCCACGATATCCTATGAGTCACATCCATTATATGGCTTCTTGTTCAAGCTGAAATCCTTTACAAAAACTAAGTTCTAGCTCATTACAAGCCACTATGAGTTGCATGGACTTGCAAAAATGAGCTACAATTGGTTGTGCACTACACCTTCCTTGTAGCTATCAATCTAACCTTGAACACATCAAATTTGATATTCAAATAATGCCAACTTCAAGGGAAAAAATTCTTAGGACTACGATAATATAATACTAGTAGGAATTACATCAAAGAAATGTTAGGTATTCCTACACCATCTCTCCCATCCTTAAAAAAGTGAACTAATGGAAACAATGGTTTGGAGGTAGTGGTGATGTCACATTTAATGAATTGAGTTTCATGAACCTATAGAGTATTAGCAATATCTTGATCATTTTAATGAATTAGGTACTTAAATCTCCTAAGCCCAAGGTCCTTGAAGCCTTTCTCTTCTTCAAGACATTACCTTCCTATCCTTTGAAGGCTTAGATTTAACAATAACAATCTTCAACTTATCCATGCTACTCTTCAAGGTTTGATCATCATTTAGTCCATGATAATGGGTCAAATTTGTAACATCGAAAATAAAAGTTATGCCAACATCATTAAGCATTAGTATCACAAAAGCATTAACATTGCTTTTGATCTTGATTCTGAAGGGTCTGATATTTCTTACTTTTACTCTACAAAAATTGATTTTTCTAAATCTCTTCTTATGTAAATGGGTTTAAACATAAAGATAAGTAGTGCACCATGTCTACTTGAAATGGTAATGATCAATGGTAAAATGATTAACTTTCTAAAGACTTGCATTAATAATCATTCATAGATTATGACACGATCAGATGTAATGATTATGGATCATATGGTTGGATATAGGAATTCTCATCATTTATCATTAGTACAATTGATGGGGATGGTGTTGATAGTTTAGGAAGTTAGATCATATATGCTTGTTGTACAATAATTTAATGCTTGTTAATTTTTTTAAAGAATATTAAAGAATTGTAAGACATACATAACTAATTTACCATATCTACTTCTCATAGGTCAATTAGTGCATAAGGTATATGAAGAAATAAAACAAAATAGGAGATGATAATGATTGGTAATCACCATTACAAGCCAAAGTTTCCTTTGTCCATTATGATCTCTACATTCATGATTTCAACTTTGTATTCTATCAAGATGGTCAATCAATGGAGAGATGTGTAGGGTAATATAGTAATGCTCCTTAATTAGGTAACTCCATATATTCTCCATGATACACTTATGAAATTTGAGCTTGGCCATTTCTATGAAGGCTATTGCATTAACAAAAACAAGGCTAGGCCTTATCAACCTATAGAGGCCTATCATAGAGTAGACCAAATAAGAGAGACTCAATATGACTAACACAAAGATAAGTATGTAATCCACATCTACTCCAAGTTTAATATGGAGGATACAAGATATTGGTTAGAGAGATCCCAACATCAACATTCTCTTATATTTAACATTGATAACTTTGAAAATTCAAAAATATTATTAACTTTAGCAAATAATCCTCAAGGATATGGAATAGATCCTAGAACCATAAGGGAATTCATGCCTAGATCCTTTAGTAGATAAGGAAGAGGCCATCAAAGGGATTGGCTAAGGAGAGCAAGCTAGCATGACTCTTCCAATTTATCATGGTCCTTTTCATCCTTGTCTTTAAGTTATAATAGAGATAAATATAGGTAAGGAGGAAGAGGCTAAGATTGATAATATGATAAGGATGGAAAAAAAAACATGATGAAAGATACCTTATTTATGAGGAAGATGGATACAGAGGTAGAAACTAGGAAAAAATAGGGATAGGAATCAAGACAAAGATAGAGGATAATTAAGGAGACATGAAAGGAATAATAGGCAAGATTGTGATCGAAGAGTAATCAGGAATCATGATTATGACTGTGACACACCTAATGATGATTGTGATGAGTTTCTATTGGCTATAGGTAGAATGATCCAAATTATGGAAGCAATAAGGATTCTACACATGCACTAGAGGGAAAGCTATTGTAAATAGATTGATATGAACAACATTTTGAAATTTGAGGAAGGCTACAAATCTAATATGTAGCATTACCTACAAGTCTTCCATGATGCTTATGCTTTGTAGAATATTGATAATAAATGAAAAAAATTTGAAACTCTTTCCAAGAATATTGATTAAGAAAGCAAAAATTTTGTACTGATTATTAGAGCTAGATTTAATTCAAAGATATTCTATACTATTGAATCTCTTTAATAAGAATTATCAGACATATCCAATAGTATTTAATCTAAGAAAGAAAATCTAAGGATGAAAACATGGAAATCGTAAATCCCTTGATGTGGCCCTAGGGAGATATTATTATTAACTACATCGATGCCCATGCCATGGGTTCTCTTAGAAGAAATAACTTTGTCATATTATAAAAAGACTTCAAAATAAAACTATGAAGATTGTTGCAATTTATGACCTTGGCTAGTTTAAATAAATTATTTTGCTAGCCAAGGTGCTACAGTTTATGAAGAAATAGACTCTAAGTGTCCAAGTTTATGAATTTAAAATCTTTTACAAAGTTGGATGCTCATGATAATAGAATTGAACACCCTAGACAAAACTAACATCCAATGCCTTTGGCAACTAAAGGATGAGGAAGAAGATCCAATGAGCATGAAGGGTCCTCATCACATGGTGTTTGTTGCTTCTTCCTTGGTGAAGACAGTCCCACTTCTAGTCCATGCTTCCCACTGCAATCATGAAAAAATCACAGATTAGTGTGCAATGTGTAATGTATAGCTTTTAGGTACCTTTTCTCATTAGTAGTTACACATGGGTATGCTGCGATTATGGTGGATTGATTTCTTTATTAGTGTTAGCAAGAAGACTAAAAAATAGCATGAAATGGATAAGCAGTCCATTATTAAATTCTAAAAAGTCCAAATGTGATGAAATGCTAAAAGAGGGTTAAAGAATTCACAATAATAAAAATAGGATTTTACTAAAAAATGTTGTGAAGATGAACAAAATTGGATGTCATTGATGGGGCATACAAAAGGATTTGATTGTGAGAATGTCTATGGATAAAGAACTTAACTAATCCAACCAAAAGGTATGTAACTAGGTCCTCCCCAAAGTAGGCACATGCCCTTTATTTTCCTTACATAACCTTTAACTAAGGAATCTATGAATCCCATAGATGATTAATGATTATGGAAAGTTATGTATGAAAACCCAGAAGAAACTACCTAATAATTTTTACACATCAAACCAAGACATCAAATAAGAACATGAAATTAGTAGTGAGGTGAGACATGGAAAGCATAGATGGATGAGAGAGAGAGTGGAATGGAGTTCTTGATTAAGGTCACACAAAGTCCCTTGTGAATATTTTGGTTAAGTATCCTAATAAAATCCATCCTTAGTCTAGTCCAAAACCAACCATGTTCAGTGATGTCACATCATCACTATAAGACTAGTTCAGCCCCTTTAGACACAAGAGTACTCCCATAGAACAACCACTATTCCTTATTTAAGAAGAAAAGAGAAGTAGAAAGTGAGAGAGGGCCTTAGTTAGAAGTGACCTTTAGGCATGGGTAACATGACTTTGTAGTCCCATAACAAGTACTTGTAGTCCATTTATTTTTTTTCTAAGGGGTGTGCTTTGAATTTCCATAGTATTTTTTATTTTTTTTTTATTTTTTTTGAAATGGGAATCACACCATGCAAAGTCTTATTCAACTTCTTGTTGCTAGCTAACATGGAATGGTAGGAGATCCATGAAAACACACATGCACCTAAGTAAGCAAAAAGGTACAAAGAGTATCAAGTCCCCTTGAAGTCACACCTTGTTCAAACCTTTGAATCCTTTCCAAGTCTAGAAACTACCAAGGTTACAAGTTTGTTAAAGTTTTATTAATGAAAAAGGAACCTCATACTTCAAGAACATGGAAAACCATAGAGTTTGTATATGGATGAATTTTGTGGACTCACTTCTTGTTTCATGAAAAGGAAATCATGTCCTAGTTATTAGTAACAAAATTTAAACCTAGAATCTAAATACAAACAATCAAATAACTATGAAGACTTTTGCAATTTATGAGAAGAAATAACTAGTTACCTTCCTTGACCTTATGTTTGGTAAAGTCATGGTGATGTTGCCACTTCTACCTCTCTTGATAGTATCTGATGTGAGCAAGTGCTTGCATACATTGCTCCTCCATTGAGTCTAGGGCCACTATTTGTAATGCCTTATTCTGCTCATCATTGATGAAGCTAGTCAAGGCTACTTGAAGTGATGAAACTTACAATTCAAGAGGTAAAACAACTTCAAAACAATAAGCTAGGCTATAAGGGGTTACTTTAGTTACTATGAAATAGGTCGTTCTATAGGTCCACAGTGCATGGACAAGCCACTCATGCCATTTACACTTGCTATTATTGAGCATCTTCTTTAGCAAGTTGATAATGGCCTTGTTGCTTACCTCTATTTGTCCATTGGCCTAAGGATAATAAGGTGATGAGAAAGAATTCTTAATTCCCAAGTTGTGATAGAAATATTTTGTTGCATGACAACCAAATTGTAGTTCATTATCTGCAACTATTATCATGGGTATGCCAAAAATGGGCTACAATCTTATCTAAGATAAATTTGCAAAATTGTTCAGATGTAGTTTTCCTTAAAGGAGTAGCCTCAACCCACTTTGTAAAGTATTCAATTGTAGTGATGATGAAGCTATGACCTATAGAAGACTTGAGTGTTATAGGTCCAATGATATCTAGCCCTAATCATTGAAACAACTAGGTGATCTAAGTGGTATGTAACTCCATTGATGATATGTGTATAAGGTTACTATGCTGTTGGCATGTTTCACAATGCTTAACCTTTTACATGCAATCACTTTTCATATGGGGCTAGTAGTAACCTAACTGCCTACTCTTAGCAACCATAGCTCTTGGTCCTATATGTCCTCCATAAACACCCTTGTGAACCTCCTTTAGGACTATTCTAGCTCTAGTTTTGCCTAATCACTTTAGTAATATACCATCATAGGATCATAAACATAATGTGCTATCGCCTATGATGACATAATGCTTCTATCTCTTTTGTACAACATCCTTTTGGGAAGCAATTAGGTCTTACGAAGACTCACCATGCATAAGGTAAAATTTGATATCGTCATACCACTCTTTGGCAGGAGTAATATGGACAATGACTACAAAGATATCTTCAGTGTTCTACATGATGGAAATAGCATAGTCCATGGTTAAGGTAGGAAACTTATTAAACACATCTAGCATCACACTAAGATCTAATGTTGCAATTTCATTGGCTATGACATTCTTGTTCCAAGGTACATGCTATATATCAATGTTTACAAACTATTGTAACAATTATTTCCTAGGTGATAGTATGGTTGATAGTGCTTGGCTTTAAACACATAGACATCCATTACTTGGTTAACCAAAAGTTGGAAATCACCTTTAATGACTAAGCATCTAATTCCTAGGTCATGAGCTGCCATCATTTTCCTGATCAAACTCTCATACTTCGCTATGTTGTTGGTACATGGGAACTCAAAATGAGAGGCAAAGGATTGGATTTGACTACATGGAAATGTTACGATGGTAGTAGCATTGGCCCCATGTGTAGTTGAATCTCCATCAAAGTGCATGACTACCTCATAACCCTCATGCACTTGACTAATGATACTAATATGCTCATCAAGGAACTCAAGATCTATGGTTGCTTAGTCATCAATAGGTGAAACTATGAGTTGTACAACTATATCTTGACCTTTTGTTAAGGATTGAGAGATGTAATGAAGGTCAAACTCCATGGTTATGGCTTTTCATTGGTCTATGTGACTACTCTCATAGATATTGATCGTTATAACTCTGATCATGTTATCTTTGCAAATGATATTGACTTGGCTTTTGAAGAGATAGTGTATCCACTTCTTCAATGAGAAGACTAGTGCTAGACAATACTTCTCCACTTCAGTTTGTTGAGTTTTGTGGGAAACTAATGCATGGCTAAGATAGTGTACTGGCATTTTCATTCCATCATTGCATTTTTGATAAAGTAGAGAGGTGATGGATATGTCAAAGATGGCTAGGTAGATGTAAAAAGGTCTACCCTCTTATAGAGGATAGACTATTGATAGTTGTGTCAACTCTTGCATAAGGATTTCAAAGGCCTCTTTGTATTGAGCTATCTACTCATAGTGAACCCCTTTCTTAAGCAAGTGTTGCAAGGGTTGTAATTTATCTGTAAGCCTAGCAATAAACCTATAAATAAATTGCAATATACCTTAAAATCCTTGAAGATCCTATCCAAATCATTATATATATTGTAACGTAACGTGACGTATCGTATTGACACTTCACGCTATTATATGTTAAGCTTGGTAGGCATTACTAATTTGGATATGGCCTTAACCTTATCAGGATAGACACATATCTTCACTTCAAATACCACAAAGCTAAGCATCTTTCTAGTCTTGACACTAAAGGCACACTTCTTGGGATTGAGCCTAAGATCATATTCGAGGCACTGTTTAAGCATAAGATCTAGGTCATTAGCATGGTCACTAGCCTCTTTGGACTTAGCAATTATGTCATCTATGTAATCATTAAGCAAACCTAGCATGTAATTATTGAAGATATAAGTCATTACTCATTAATAGGTTGCTCCTACATTCTTGAGGCCAAAAGGCATCATAGTATAGCAAAAGATTCCCCAAGGGGTCATGAAGGTTGTGCTAAGTTGTTACTCTAGGTTTATCCTAATTTGGTTGTATCCTGAGAACCCATCCATAAAGGATAGTAATGCATGCCTAGCCATGGTATCAATAAGCTAATCTGTACTAAGCAATGAGAAGTCATTGTTGATGGTTTCTTTATTTAGGTTTTAGAAATGGATGCAAATAGAAATAGTTCCATTTTTCTTAGGGACTACCACTATGTTGGAAACCCATTTTGCATAGTCAACAACCCTAAGNTACCACTATGTTGGAAACCCATTTTGCATAGTCAACAACCCTAAGGCAACTAGCTTGGTAGAGCTTTGAGATCTCATCACAAATTTCCAGGGCCAATTTAGGACTTATCTTACATACTTCTTGCTTAATTGGTTTAATGCTAGGGTCTAGTATGATGATATGTTGTACTAAGCATGGATCTAGTCTTGGGATATCTTCGTATGGCCAAGCAAAGGCCTTAATGTTTCCTTGTAGGACCTCGACGATGTCTTCAACCTATTGGGGTTCTAGTGAAGAACTTAGTTTAAGGATTTTTTCCTCACCAGTATGTGTTATGACAAGGACTTCAACTAGAGAGCCTTTAGTTATGTTGCTTGCCTCTAAGTTAAGGGTTTTGACTAGATTTTTAGGCCACTTTAGAGGTTTTTTTTATTAAGGCTATGTGTTTGACAAGACTCTCAGGCTCAAGATCTAAGCAATTACAGTGAATATACTATTCTACATCACTATGAGGCCCATTTAGGCTCAAAGGTAGACTAATCAACTCTCAAGTACTCATAGTTTGATCCTGCATGTTAACCAAAAGCATATTAAGTGACACCTAGGTAAAAATTAATAAATAATTCTTAAAATGCTATAAAATTATGCAAATACTTTACATTCTATTGCAAAAAAGATCATCCAAGGCTATAAATAAGGTAAAAGCAAGCAAAGAAAATATAATAAAGGCCCAATAAAGATCAAACAGAAAAAAAAAAACAAAAGGAATAAGGTTGCAATTGATCAATAAGGTTCATGGTTTTTCTAGTTTTATGCTTTGGTAGGCTATAAGGCCATGGTGTCAAATAGTGGTAATGGAAGGTCAAAACCCCACTATTTGATACCAATCAAAGGCTAAAAAAAGACAAATAAAATAGATAAAGGAAGTATAAGGCTATATAAGGACTACAAGAAGGTTATCAAGGTCAACAATGTAACATAAGGCCAAAAATAGGTTGAAATATCAAGCAAAGTCTACTACGTATGGTCAAACTTGGCTAATATAGGTCAAAAGAGGTTGGGTTTTGCCAGTTTTAGGTTGTAGTAGGCCATGGTTAAGGGAAGCAGTATCTGGGCATGGAAGGTTTGAAGGGGCTAAGTTTTGATAAATTTTGATCAGTTTTGGACATGCATGTGCATTCCTAGGGTTATCGGTGCTGTTAGACATTACCCAAGATCAACTTATTAATTTTAAGGCTTTTTATTTGGTTTTTAAGGTTACACCCTTATTTCCATGCTGATCTCCCACTCTAGGGGCTGAGCTAGTGTGAAATATTCCAAGGGGTTGAAAACTGATAAATTTTGATGAGTTTTGGGCATGCATGTGCATTCTCAAGGTTGTCGATGCTACTAGACATTGCCCAAGATTGAAACTTGTTAATTTCAAGGCTTTTTAATTGGATTTAAGGTTATCCCATTGTTTCAACACTGATCCCTTCCATCCAAGGGGGTAAGCTAGTATGGAAGATTCTAAGGGGTTGAAAATTGACAAGTTTTGATTAGTTTTGGGGATGCATGTGCATTACCATGTGATGAATCATGGATTGTCTATGTTGACTGGTCCTTGTTGACTAGGCCTAGTCAACTAGGCCTTATCAACTAGGCCCTGTTGACGTATGATTTGATGCATTGATGTGGCCCCATCAATGTAGGATCTATTTTTGCCTATAAATACATGATCACATGCCATGTTCAGGGAATGTCTTGTCATAGTTGTAGTAGAGCTTTTATAGTTTTGTCATTTGAAAGTTAGAAAATTTTTCTAAGAGCCTGCAGTAGGAGTCTAAAAGTGTACGAATCTTTATTCGAGCATTGATGTACTTGAGCATACTAGTATGAACAATAATAAAGATAAGCCTTTCGATCAAACCTTGTAATACTTGGAATAGATTAATGATTTATTTTTACATTTACTATTTTCATTAATTACATAATTAATTAAGATCAGTAGGACTTTAATTAGTTAACTAATTAAGTTAAATAGATTAAATACATAAGTATGACTACTTTGAGCATAACATATAGCACTTGGTTATCCGAGCAATGCTTAATGCTTGGTAACCTAGTAATGTTGTATGCGTTTAGGATGTGTATGGAAACTGGGACCAAATTATTATGTTAGGATAGTTAGTTATTAATTGGTAATTAGATTAGTTAAATTGGTTAATAAATTGAGTTTCAACATGTTATCAATTATAGGCAAATAAAATATAAAATAATAAAAATCATGTGCCCCAATTACATTTAACCATATAACTAAGCCTCACAAGTGTAGTTGGGAAGACAATGATAGTCATGAGTAGATTTCATTTTCTAGAACCAGTGTACTTAGGAACTTAAGGTCTACAAAATTTGACCAGATTGTAGATGAACACTTGTAATTCTTATGGTTGGGTGTAGAGTATACTTGTCGCTCATCATTGGCACTATTTCTGAGGACCTTTAGTTATTACATGTGCTATCTAGGACTTAGTGAAAAATTATTTAACATCATTAGAATGAAACCTAAAGTCATATCATACATCAAAATCACTACAACAATTATAAGAAAGCACACTGCATTTCTTATCTTCTAATACAAGATGTCTTCTTCTTATAGGAGTGATTCTTCATCCAAGTTCAATGGAGTAAATCAATAGGTGCCTTAGCAAAACAAAGTGGTATATGCCCATCCTAATGAGTATGTATCTAATTTCACCTTTTTCCTACACTAGGAAGAACAACTGTCATGGCAAGACATGAAGGGCAACATTGTGTTGCCACTCAATTGATTAATTCTTGCAATGCTCCAACAAACTCTTATGCAGTCGGACATCTAAGGGCTTCATGCTTAATATATTGTGTAGGATAGTGATGCCAAGTATTATCATCCCACTGATGCATAACATTTGAGGGATTGATAGCTAGAGAAATGCTATGATTTTGTGAAGAAGTGGTCCAATGATTCCCCATTCTTAAGATACCACAAAGATGGTGGAGAATCCTTCTTTGGGGGTTTTCCATATAGAGAGAATCCTATTTATGACTTCAATGAAGGAGGTCAAAACCATAACTTACAGTTCATAATGCACAATCTTGGTTCTAGAAAGAGTAGATCCCATGACAAAGGTAGACCCAAGAAGGAGAATCATGGTAGGGATGCTAGTAAATAACGTGATCATGATCATGGCTGCAATCACTGAAGAGGGGATGTCAAGAACTATGATTGTGCTAGTACTCCTTTCCTCTTCGCCTTCATTGCCATATTCTTCATCTTTTGGCTTTAAATGCAACTACAAGGGACATGATTATGATGGAGGAGATTGAAGAGACTAAGATGATTATAGGGATCATTTGGCAAGTCAAGATCTAAGGTGCAGGCATTTAAGAGAGGCCTATCACCATGAACAAAGGGGTAGTAAAGGGCATCATAGGCATTAGGATCATAGCTATGATGAGCCTTTTCTCGCTACCCAAAATATGATAAACATCATAGAGGTAGTGAGAATTCTAACAACGCATGTGAAAGATAGCAAGATCAAGCAATTAGATATGAACAACATCTGCAAGTTTGAGAAGGGATATAAATCCAATCCAAAAAATCATGTTTAAGCTTTCCATAATGCTTATGCCTTACAAGACATAGAAAATGACTAGCAAAAGCTCAAGTTATTTCCCAAGACACTCATCAAAGAAGCAGAAAGCTAGTATCAGTCCTTGAAGCTAGAATCAATTTGTAGATGAAGTACAATGCTTAAACTATTTAATGATAAGTATCAAATGTACCCTCAAGTGTCCGATCTGAGAAGTTAAATTTAGGATTAGAAGCGAGAAATACATGAGTCCTTGGATGTCACCATGGGTAGATATTATTCTTTATTACATCGATGCCCTAGCCATGATTACTCTCATAAGGAATAACTTCACCACATCATAGATGGTGAAACACCCTAAAATTTGAAGGCATGCTTGCTTCACTAGGTCTTTGCAGTTCGCATAGCGTCATGACAGTTCTTCAGGAGATGGATGCTATGATGTTTAGACTATCCAGTTCGGCAAGTTTTCTACCCCAGGTGTCAACAGGCTAAATGAATTCTCCAGCCTACCCACCTGAGCAGTTCACCTAGCCAACCATGCACTTAGGAGCAATGCGTGGAATTGTTTGAAGTGCTCAAAGCATGCAAAATGCTTCAGCAAGTTTTCTGGGTCAAGGAGTTTTGCTACGGTATGCTTCTCTATGCAATGTAGTAGACTTCAGAAGACATTTGTAGAAGCGAAGTGCTACACTATGCTATGCTACGTAGTGTAGCACAACATAGAAAAAGCTAGGTGGTTAGACCTCTCGCCCAATTTTAAGTCCTCCAGCAATGTCTCCTTCCAGCATAAACTAGCAAACTTGGCAAAAGGCAAACCATGTTGGCCGCTATGCTACACTGAGCTACATGGTGCAGCACAGCGTAGCAATTCTATGGAAGTGATAGAGGGTAACTCAAAGGGTGGGATCAGCTAGTTCACATGTTAGAGCTACATGGCTAGACTTACGGAGTAGCAGGACATAGCGTCTAACCATGACGAGACCTTCCAGGATGGACAAGAGGAGCTTGATTCTCAATCTGATGAGGGAGGTCAGACCAACCTCGTCATGGTCCCTCCTACCTAGTCTTTCTAGGCCAATTCATTGTCTATCACTGCTCCCTTTGTGATCATGCCTACACTCCTACAGCCTACAACTACACTCGCAATGGGTAGCCATGTCACCTTCTCCGCGTATCAACACCCTTATTCCCCTGTTTCATTTGCAGTAACTATGCCTTTGCAAACTATTCATCAGTCCATTCTTGTAGCGCATCACATACCAATTAGGGCTACCTTGCCACATATATACTGTACCTACTTTACAGTCATACACAACTTTCTTTTCCATTCCTACGTTCACATCAGTCCCACCAACCGCGATGGGCCTAGGCCCATCCACATGGTGGACCCCATTTACTTCTTCACCTATTCCACAACCGTCACAGATGTCTCATTATGTTCGCTCTTAGACCTACCAAACCTCACAAATGGTACAACCCAACACAGGGCTATGGTCTGTTCTGTCAGTGACATAAGTGGTCTATCTAGCAGCCTAACCCATAGTTGCTGCTCCAACAACACCACCTACTGGGTGGTGGACAGCGCAAGTAGCATTGCTCGTCGGGGCTATTCCAACAATACCACCGATGGGTCACGTCACCACCCCTGCCATTCCATAGATGGGAGCTTCCTCGATAGTTCCCAAACCATCCACAACGTCGCAGGGCTTAGACCAAGAATTCTAGCTTATCCAAAACCTTACCAAGGAAATAAAATGCCTCAAGGCTATTGAGTCTGATACGGTACAAGTCATAGACTTTTACTAAGACAACCTTATTAGCCCTGCAATCCCCATGTTGATGTTACCCCCAGGGATGTCCCTCCCTCACTTCATGAAGTACAATGGGGAGGAAGATCCCAATGCACATCTTGTTACCTTTAGGTTTGAATCCCTTCTGTTGCAACAATGGTCGCACACAATTATTCGTGTCTTCACTATGTCCCTAGCTAGGAAAGCCTAGGATTGGTACCGTGTGCTACCATGCTCATCCATTTCAACTTTAGAGGAGCTTCTAACCTAGTTTGTGATGCACTTCAAGTATAACTTGAAGGTGGAAACCACGCCGGATCAGTTGATGAGCATGAAGCATGATCCTTTGGAACTAGTCCAGAAGTTCATCCATTGTTGGAGTGCAACCCTTAACGAAATTAGTGAGCCCATTGTAGAGGCCCACTTGCTAGCTATCTTTAAGGGTGCAATGAATGACTTCATCAAGTCTAAACTATATTACCTAGCCCCTCGCACCCTTAGTCAAGCCTTTGCTCAAACTAAGAGTATACAGGATGCAGCCGAAGCAAGCAAAGACTCAGCCTACATTGCCTACAAAAACACCTTCACAAAGAAGGACAAGGGTAAGGCCCCAACAACCACAGTGGCCACTATGGCAACGAAGGCCAAGCCCAAAACTAGTAACAATGGTAACAAGAACAACAAGAAATCGGCCGTACCTACAGCTAACCCCATGCCCAAGCAGGGTAATGCACTGCAACCTCCAGTACCTGCCCTTGAGACATCCGCACAACTGAGACCAAACTTTGAGCATAAAGATCGCTCAAAGTACACCTCACTACCTCTCAAGCCTTTAGAAATTCTAAAGTAGCTACTAGCAGTGGGGCATATCCAACACAAGAAAATGTCAAAAGAAGGAATCAGGAGACATCAGCACTACTACGAGCTCCTTAGGAACCCCTCTTTGGCCTTGCCCAATGAGCCCCCAATTCCTAAGGGTTTCAGGCTAGATAGGTTCTGTGACTACCACCAACACTGTGGTCACAACACGGATTACTTTCTAGCGTTGAAGGATGACATCCAAATGATGATTGATCAAGGAAAAATAATGTTGGATGAAAGCAACCCAGTACACCCTAAGAATCAATCTCTACACGTCTACAACACTGGTTATGTTATCAACACCATCAGTGTTGGCAGTGATCCTACGCCACCCCAGCAACCGTTCGTGGTCCGTGTGCATCAGCGTAGTGCACCAACACCACCAGTAGCTGGCCGAAGCTAGCAATAGCTATTTTTCTTGAAAGTCCCTCCATGGCAATCCACCTCCATTCCACCTATTAGCAAAACCATGCCACCCACCCATTAACACTGTTAGCCCCTTTCATCATCAGGGGGACGACTCATTCGATAGCCCCTGCCCTATGCAAGATAGTTGAAGAACCTTCTCATCCTAAAAAATGGGAAGTGCATTTCGTAGGTGAGACGTCGAGAGGAAGTACTGCCCCTGGTATTTCCAAGCCTATGTCTTCACCCTCTATGTCTACACCCTCATCACCAAAGAGGGACATTGCTATAATTGCACAGTTCACATCGCCCTGCCAAAAAGGATCTAAAACCATATCCAAAGTCGTCCCTCCTTAGGAAATTCATCTTTTAAGACGAATAGAAGAGGAGGAAAGTGTTAAACAGGGGGTGGCCAAGACCTCTTAGATTCCCTCACTCAGGTCAAGCAAGCTTTAAAATAAAAAAACACTACATTGAGCTTGTACGATCTAATCATGACATTTGTCCCACACCATGAGGCTTTGATCCACATGTTGACAATGATTCTAGTCAATGAAGACATGCCAGCAGAAGATGAAGTGATCCACTCGGTCATGCTCCCCTCCGCACCTACAAAGCTAGAACCATCTCAACTAACTTTCTGCAACAACGCCATTAGGAAAGATCCTGAAAGGGGCCAGGTGACTACAACACTCCTTTTCATCACAATTTAGGTTAGCCAACACCGGATTTGAAGGGTACATGTTGATGATGGGGCTACCACGAACGTCATTCCCTTCCCTATTGTGGACAAGTTAGGCTTGGTCGACCAGATCAAACCCACAACGACATCATTCCTGAGGTCATTCAATGGGACATGGGTAGGAGATCAATTCCCCACAAATGCGATGTTCAACATGGTTGAGGAGATGCCTAGGTTTAACCTAATCTTGGAGAGAGCATGGTTAGCACAACTTAGGGCTGTCTCTTTGTTCATTCACTAGGAAATCCACCTACCATACACAGGTAGGGAGGTGGTGATCCATGGTGATGAGGTAGTAGTGTAAACAATCAATAACATAGACATGGAGTAGGGCTCAGAGGTTGTAACCTCTAAGAATGAAGTGCCTACTTATGCACATACTAACCATCCAACGGGGGAATCAGCTCAGTAGGTCAGTTTTCAAAATGAAAGCGCATGGGCTGAGTTGCCCTTACAAGCAGGGGACAATGATGCAAATGAAAGCCTTGGCAAAGCACCTTGGCCTTATGCTCCGCTCAACCCACTATGGATCAAGAAGCAGCTACGCATAGAGTAGCAACCTTGCTGCTTCCTGCCCAGTCACCATCCTTTGTACATTACCATCTTTCATTGTTTGCATCCATCTGTCTATGAAGGTTACTAGTTAGCTGTTGTTCAAGTTGTTAATGTATCATCTCTTTGGCATGCTATGCAGAGGCCTAAAATGGCCTAAAACTAGCAGAGGCCCGAAATGGCCTAAAACTAGCAATGGCCCGAAATGGCCTAAAACTATGCCTCCCCATGGTCCAAAAAGACCTTAAACTAGCAATTTTGATCTATTATGCATTTACAGTCTGTAATGACATTAAACTAAAAGTTTCACGTTTTCGCATTAGTAGTTTTGCATTTTTTAGCAGTTTCACATTCTCATATCGACAGTTTTACATTTCTTGTTTTAGTAGTTTTGCGTCTCCATGCCATAGTAGTCTATCATGACTTTAAACTGGAAAAATCCTAATCTTTATATTATACTTCACTAGTTACATCTCATCTTTGCTTCTCAAGTTTTTATTATACACGATTACTACCAATAGGTGCCTCTTAACCAGGCTTTCATCTCATTTTGCCAGGTTGAGCAAAAGATGGAAATCCATCGCAACCTCTCCACGCCCTTAGCTTTAGCAGGTCCACATGGTAAGCTCACAAGACAATTGAACCCAGACTTGATCGACTGGGGGTTGACCATAGCTAACACTATAGCATCCTTAGAAACATCCCCAAACTGGCCCGAGCATCTGGTTTAAACCCTAGATGTAAAGGTTGGGGATGTAACTAAGGATCCTCTCATCGAGATGCCTATGACCACATCCAAGGGGAAAGTAAAAACGTTAAAACTTAGGTCCCTCCTAGATATGCAGATGCATGAAAATGTAGCCAAGATTCTGCAAGACAACATCAAAGTCTTCGCATGGTCATACAGTGACATGCCGGGTCTAGATCCGTGGCTGATACAGCACAACATTATCCTAGACTCGCGCATGAAGACATTCAAGCAGAAGGCTCGTAAGGTTAAACCAGAAATTACACTAGTTGTAAGAGATGAAATCACTAAGATATACCAAGCTAGTTTCATCCATGCAGTTGATTACTCAGAATGGGTGTCCAACATCATTATGGTTTCTAAGAAAATGGGAGGAATACGAATTGATATAGACTTCTAGGATCTGAACAAAGCAACAATCAAGGAAGATTTCCCACTGCCAAGCATCGATCAACTCATCGATACTACGGTCGATCATGCCCTGTTATCCTTCATGGATGGTTTCTCCAGCTACAACCAAATTCACATCAACCTAGAGCATCAGGTAACAACAACCTTCATGACCCCATGAGGGACCTTTTATTACACCATGATGCCTTTTGGGCTCAAGAACGCCAGAGCGACCTACTAGTGAGCAATGACTTACATCTTCAGTGACTACATCCTAGAGATGCTAAATGATTATGTGGATGATATAGCAGTCAAGTCCAAGAAGGCAGTTGATCACTCACACGATCTAAGGGTAGTCCTTAAGTGTTGTTAAATGCATGATTTGCACCTTAATCCTAAGAAGTGTATCTTTTGGGTGAAAACCAGACGCATGTTAGGGTTCATAGTATCGGAGGTCGGAATATGGGTGGACCCTGACAAAGTTAAGGTCATCATCAACCTAGTACCTCCTACAAACCTTAAGGAGTTATGTGGGTTACAAGGTGGGGTACAATTCATCCGAAGGTTTATAGCAAAGTTGACTGACAAGTTACACCCCATGCAACATCTTCTAAAGAAAGGGATTAACTTTGAATGGACTACCCAGTGTCAAGAAGCCTTCGATGACTTGAAGAAAGAGCTTTCTCACCTCCCAACTGTGCATCTGCCACAGAGGGATAAGCCTTTATTCATCTACCTTGCCACCTCCAACACATCTATCGCAACACTTTTATGTCAGAAACGAGAAGACGGATCTGAGATACCAGTGTATTATTTGAGTCATGTATTAATAGCGCTTGAGGTGAAATACAATGAAGTGGAGAGGAATTGCCTTACATTAGTGTTTTCTTTAAAAAAGTGGAGGCACTACTTGTTTCAAAGTACAATTAACAACATTTGCAAAAGCTACTCCAGGCTATTACTAACAACCTGTATGAAAGCAGCAGGATAGCTCGATGGAAAGAAATAACCACGAAGTTTGACTTACACTATGTAAGCCAATCATCGACGAAGGGTCAAGCCATAGTGACCCAACTTATAGCCTCGCCCGTCGATGACTAGGCAACCATAGATCCCGAATTCCCAGATGAGCATGTTGGCACTATCAATGCCATCCCATTGCATCTGGAAGCTACTTTAAACTTCGATGGTGCCTCAACCATGTGAGGAGGTAGTGTAGCTGCCGTCATTACGTTCCCCTTTGGGGAAATGCACTCATTTTCTTATCATTTTGCGTTCCCCTGCACCAACAATGTGGCAGAGTATGAGGGGCTACTCAAAGGCCTCTTAGCTGCCCAAACACTACACATACAACACCTGGTGATTCTCGGGCATCCATAACTAGTTGTGAATTAGATCACCGAGGTCTATGCTTGTAAAGCTACGCACTTACAACCCTACTGCAATCTAGAAAAAAGCCTGCTTAAGAAATTTACAACCATAGATGTGCAACACGTGCCACGCAACGAGAACACCATGGCAGATGCCTTAGCCACCCTAGCACTAAATATTCCACCATGCTTGTTTGCAAGTCTGCCAACTTTGATTATCGAATGTACTGATCCTCTCACTTAGGTGGGACACGTGGCCTCTATCAATGCTGTGGATACCCAGGAGTGGTATGCCAACATTAAAGCCTACCTGCAACACAAAAAATCCCCAAGTGGACAAAAAATACCTGTTAACTCTTGAATCTATGTTCAAGCCCACAACCGTCTTGCTCTACATGTCTTGGTTACCTTTGGGATCTCTACGCCTCCCAGCGTTGTGCAACCAATTGTATCCACCTTTATAGAGTGAAGTCATAATCTTGAAGCGTTGCATTCTTATAACTGCATTCTACTTTGCTTTCTTACTTATCATTGCATTTTTACATTATTTTTTACTTCTTTTGCATTTAAAGTTTTCATTTTATGCTAGAGGTTAAACCAAAAATTATCCGTTCATTAAAGGTTATATTAACATCGACTAAGTCCCTGTCTGATGGACCAAATCGTTCAGGGCACCCTGTTTCCATTTTTATCCAGCACGAACCTCACACGGATATCAGGTTAAGACTACTGTGGTCGATGACCTATCAGTGTTTTCCAGCCACTGACTTTTTTGGTTGCTACAAATGGGCTTTACTCTAAAACAAGGAGAACTCTTGGAATCTATGCCCAAGGAAGATTATTAGAATTAGGAGTGCAAATCCAAAGGTTGATCGAGCAAGTAGAAAAAAGAAGAAGAAGAGTTTAGGAAATGTGAAAGTGAAAAAGAATACAACTAAGATCCTTCCATTTGCAAGAGGGAGGTCTGATTCTATGATAGTGAGGAGAAATCATCACTTCATGAGGTGGTGAACTAAAAAAATTTGCCAATTCAAAAATTTACCTCTAAAATTTTGGCTAAGGTAGATTCATTATGGAACTCTATGAATAGCAAATTATAAGTTGTCCTAAAAATTGTTGAAGAGTCTAAAGAAAAAAGTAATAATCATGTTTGTAGGAGGTGAAAGGAAGATGAACGTGCTAATCAAAGAAATAAGGAGAAGATTAATGTTGTAGAGGAAGCTATGGAAACTAATTTAGATAATGATGGTAGATGTGACATATACCAATATGAACATCCTAAGGGATGTTGCCTCATTATGTCACACTTACATGAGTCTAGGGTGTATGCTCTAAATCCCTGACTAACAAGAAGAAAAACACCTAGAAGATTACCTTATGCTCAAGGCAATCCTAGGGAGTTCCATTAGCAACAAAAATATTATCCAAGTGGAACTCCACTACAATTGTATGAGTAGTATCAACAATGGAAACATCTACAGTTATGGAGGATGCCACCAGCAAGGTAGTAGTACCCTTACAAGTAGCCAGATCCATATGGGTATTACAATCAACAACCCCTATCTCCACATGACTCTTCCAATCACGTTTCTCCTTTCCAAGATCACTACTATCCTTTTGAATACTATAGAACTCATTCTCCAAATTCCAAAAGGGATACCACATTTTATCCTTATCCTTCTCCTAATCCTACACCTATTCCTCCACCCTCAATGTAGCTACCACCTACTCCATCCATGCAAGATGAATTTCTAGCCTAATCATAACAATACAATGCTACTAGGGCTATTAATCTATAACTGGTTCAAAACCAAGTGGTTTGAAATCTCATGCTCATAAAAGACCATTTTTATGATCTAATAGTTATACTAAGCCCTCATAGACTCAAGTAACTAGTCACCTTAGTCCTACCTTATCCTATACAAACCATTTCATTAAGAACCCTTCAAATCAAATGCTATCCAAAATTCATACTATTATGCTTACTCATGCTATATCTGATTGGATTTAATATGGTCACCCTCCTAGGAAATTAGTTGATCCTGGAAGTCCTCTTATCTATTTGCAGATTATTGGGAATGAACCATGTAAATCTTTTCTTGATTTAGGTTCTAGTGTAAATTTGATTTCTCATGAGATGTATATTGGTTAGAACTTTCCACCTCTAAAGAAGAGCAATATTCGATTAGAATTGGCAGACCAATTCATTACTATTTCATTGGAACTGGTACAAGACATTATGAACACTATCTTTGAGTGGTCTTATCTTGCCAATTTCTTAGTAATCAACATTGAGAACTGTAAGTGGGACTTTCCAATCATTATGGGAAGGGCATGACTAAGCACTATTGATGTAAAAATGGGCATTAGAGACCTTTTCTTGAAAACATCTAAGGAAAATCCATTTGGGAAGATTGAGAAGAAGTAAGTTCCTTGCATCGTGTACAATGATGTAGGGTGAAATTATGTACAGTAACTCTAGTCCATGACATGAACATCTATTTTCACATGTAGGCAGTGTGCACATGAAGTAGATATTCAAATGTGTGTGTATGAAATAGCCACAAAACAAGAGGGTACCTAGTGAATGACTGTTGATTCTGAAAGAAGCACAATGTGCATGAAACCTACTAAGAACTTGACATGCACTTATGTTATAGGCATGGATGAACTGGAGAAAGTTCATTACCAACTCTTTGATAATGAAAATGATGATACCAATTGTATAAAATTGAAGATCCTTGAGAATTTCAAATAAGAGCCCCTAGAGTTGAAAGCTCTACCAGCCTAAAATATGCATTCTTGAAAAATGGCAAGCCAGACATACTTAATGTCAAATTTTCTCCAAAGCAAAAAGAAAAATTGTTGAAAGTGATTAATAGATGGTTAATAGCCTTTACCTGGTGATATCCTAAACTCACTAGAATTGATCCATAAATATGCTAGCACTGCATTTATATTGATTTGTCCATGAAGCCAAGGAGGCAACCACAATGATAGTTGAACCCAAGATTGAAGCAAATCATCAACGAGAAGATTTAATAGCTTCTTAAGGTACGGTTATTCTATCCCATTGTGAATAGTGAGTGGGTCAACCCACTTGTGATAGTGCCAAAGAGAGGTGAAAATGGCATGTTTGTATCGACTTTAGGTTATTAAACATGGAAACATTCAAAGATCATTTTCCATTGTCATTTGTTGATCATGTGTTGGACACAATATTTGGGCATTTCTATTACAATGTTATAGATGTTTATAATGGTTATAACCAAATCTAGATTAAACTAGAAGACCTAGCCAAAATAACATTCATGAGTTCCTAGGGATCCTTTGCATATCGTAAGATGCCTTTTGATCTATGCAGTGCTCCTATGACTTTCCAATGCTTGGTCTTAAGAATCTTTTAGCAACAATTTAGTGGTGGAGTGGAAGCCTTTATGGATTACTTCTCCACTTATGGTGCTACATTCAAGCAAGCCTAAGACTGCCTTGACCAAGTACTCAAAATATGTATAGAGATAAACTTGTGGCTCAATTAGCAAAATAGCCATCTCATGATCTAGAAAGGCATTATATTGGGGCATATAATTTTGTAGGAAGGGATCAAGGTAGATTCCAAAATGATAAGGATCATCCAAGGAATCACCCATTAACCAAAAACTATAAAATATGTTTGGTCATTCCTTGGATACACTTGCTATTACTAGCAATTCATAGAGAATTTCTCTAAGATTGCAAGATCATTGGTTGAGTTAACAAAGAAATATGCTTTATTCATCTAGATTAAGGAATTCAAAAATGCATTCCAAAGCATCAAGTAGAAGCTTGTAGGGACTCCAATTCTATGAGCACTTGACTAGTCTAGCCCATTTCATATTATGAAAGATGCATCTAATTATGCCATGGGAGCCATGCTTATGTAGTTGGATGATGAGAAACATCCATATTACATACACTACACAAGTCAAAGCAGTATGGATGCATAGTTGAATTTCATCACAATAGAGAAAGAACTAATGATGGTGGTGTATGCTCTAGAGAAGTTTAGGTACTATGTGCTTGGATATAAAGTGTTTGTGCACACTGATCATAGTGCCATTTTCTTACTGATGAACAAGCCAACAATGAGCCCTTATGTCATACGATGGCTAGTGATCTTGTAGGAATTTGATCTCACAATGGTAGATTGAAAGGAGATTGAGAATGTGGTCATTGATCACTTGTCTCAGTTATGATGGGATAATAGAGAGGAGGAGAGCTCTCTCTTTGACCAATTTGCTAATGAACTCCTCTTTGTTAGAGCAATAAATGAACAAGTGTTTATAGAACCAAAATGATATGATGGCATCCTCACTTATCTTCTCACTCAAGAGATGCCACAATATCTAGACTATAGGAAGAAAAAATAGTTTCTTCATCAGGCCAAACACTTCATAGAAATTAATGAACATCTTTACAAAGTGTGCACTAATGGCCTGGTTAATTGGTATGTCCCTAACATAGATTAATTATGTTTTCTCTAGGATGCTCACAAAGGCCCTTCTAGAGGCCACTAAGTAGGAAGATGCATGCCCATAAAAGTCCTGATGGTAGAATACTATTGGCCCACAATATTTAGGAATGTCCACCAGTTTGTTTGATCCTATGAATGTTGCCAACAAGATGATGGGATGACCACATGAATGGAGGATCCTCAATAGTGGATTCAACCACTAGAATTATTTAACATATGGGGTATAAATTTGATGGGTTCCATCACATCCATGTTAAATGAAAATGCATATATAATCATCACCATTGATTAGTACATAAAATGGGCAGAAGAAGTAGCAATCATTGACTATACATCATCCATTGCTACACAATTTGTACAACAAAATGTTGTGAATAGGATTGGGGTGCCATGTGCACTACTTTCTAACAATGGAACCCATTTTATAGGTGCTACTTTTTGAAAACTCATGTAACACTTGGGGATTGAGCATAAATTAACAACACACTATCATCCCCAAGCCAATGGTTAAGAAGAGATTACTAACAAGGATATGAGAAAGATTCTAATAAGAACTATTAGCAAATATAGGAGATATTGGAGCATGAAACTCAATGATGCCCTTCGAACCTACCCCTTAACATGGAAACTTCCTATAGGCTACTCTCCCTATGAGCTAGTGTACAAAAAAATTCCAATGCTTCCAATTCAATCCAAGCTTTGTACACTCTCAAAAATCTTTGACCTAGACCTTGACCTAAGTCTAGCATAAAAAAAAGGAATAATCAACCTAAACATGCTAGATGAAAATTAATTAGCGACCCTATCCTTGCATGAAGTACACAAGGCATTAAGCAAACAATGACATGACCTAACAATTAGAAGGATCAAGCTTCAATTGATATAAGATCCTCTAATCGAACCCCACACACATACCTCAACAAAGTAAGTTCCAACAATTTTGGAAGAGGCCTTAAATAATTGATGAAACCTTTCCTTCTAGGGTTATGATCATATACAAATATGAAAGCCCAAACAAGAAGTAGTTGGTTAACATCCAACATGTAAAGTATTTTCATGAGCCCAAGCAAGCGAGTGCAACAAATACCTCAATGGATTGACAATCATGCTTAATTTTTTTGGATCTCCTACTTCCAACTTAGTCATGGGCAAGATGGCCATCCATGCTAACCATATATGTGACTCCTCAGTTTTCTATTTTTTTGTTTACACATTTATGTTTTTTGCAATTTGTTTATTTTATACCTTTTTGATTTGAAAATTTTTTCCCTATTTTACGTCATTTTTTATTTTACACAATCATTAATATATTTAAAATTTTCTTGAATATTTTACTCTTTATTTTATATTTTTCTTTACTTTGGTGTGAAGTTTTCTCACCTTTTAATAGAAAGTGCTTTATTGCCAATAGGACACAATGATATTGTTGCTGGATACTAATGGTGGCTTGTACCTAATATTTCTTTTTATTACTAATGTATGGTTTCTATGTTTGAATTTTGATGACTAATAACTAAGATGGATTTCTATTTTCATGAAATAGTTAGTGAGTACATGTCATCCACCCATCCAATAACTCTATGGTTTTTATAATTTTGGGAAGATGAGGTTCTTTTTTCATTAGTAAAACCTTAACGAACTTGTGACCTTGGTAGTCTTTGAGCTTGGAAAATATTCCAAGGTTTGAAAAGGGTGTGGATTCAAAGGGATTCAATACTCTTTTTACCTCTCTGCCATCTTGAATGCAAGTGTGTTTTTCATGGATTTCTTACCATTTCGTGGTTACCAAATAGCAGGAAGTGAAAGAAGTCTTTGCATGTTGTGGTTCCCATCCAAAAAAAGAAGAAAGAAAAAAAAATGATGGGAATTTAAAGTACACCACTTAGAAAAAATACATGGGCTACGATCACTGGTTATGAAACTAAAAAGATATGTTACCCATGCCTGAAGGTCCCTTCTAACTAAGGTTCATTCTCACTTCCTACTTCTCTTTTCTTCTCAAATAAGGAATGGTGGTTATCCATGGAAGTATTCTTTTGTCTTGAGGGGGTAGACTAATTCGAGAGTGGTGATGCAAAGTCACTAAAAGTGGTTGGTTTTGGTTTGGAATGAGAGTGAAATTTATTGAGTCATTTAATCATGATTCTCACAAGGGACTTCATGCAATAATGATTGGGACATCCATTCCATTCTCTCTCACATCCATCAATGCTCTCCATAACTCACCTCATTGCTAATTTTCCTGTTTTTGTTTCATGTCTTAGTTTGATATGTTGAAATTCCTAAAAAGGTTCTTTGGATTTGGTCCTTAACTATTCATAGCCATTAATCAACTATGGGGCCCACAGACTCATTAGTTGAGGATATGCAAGGGAAGAAAGGACATGTGGCACTACAGGAATGATCCACATGCATATCTCATGGTTTGAGTATTTATGTTCTTTACCCTTGGACATTTTTGCAATCAAAATCTTTCAACTCCCTACTATGCATTCAAATATGTGCTTCTTAAGGCATTCTTTTTCATCAAATCTTGTTCTCTACTGATTCCTCAATTTTTCAAGTATCAAAACCCTTTTCTAATGATTTTGTCATGTTCTTGAATTTTTGAGCTTTCATTTGACCAAAATTTTACTCAAAAAACTTCTTATTTTTCATTAATTTTGATAAAGTCAATGGTGGTCAACAGTTGCATTGACTAGGCCTAGTTGACATGGTTGGCCTCATCAATACAACCCAAAAATTCTACAAATACTACCCAACACTTTGAAAATTTTTGTCATTTACTTCAAACTAAGAGGGGAGGTTTTGCAATTTTTTAGATCCAGAACGTTTCAGAGCCCATAACTTTCACATTTTTTGTACAAATCACTTTGTTCTTCAATCTTAAGGTTTCTAATGAAATTTTTTTAAAATCTTTCTAACTCTCCCAAAGGGTTAATGAATAGAATAACATTAAAACATCAATTTTTGAGAGTTTAACCCTCCCAAAAAGCTCTAGTAAACCTAAAATTAATTATTAATATTAAAATAATTATAAAATAATATCAAAATAATCAACTAAGCCATGATCACAAATCAGTCAAGTGTAACTACCCTAAGAGTTAAGGTATTTCCAATGTTTCAAGTTACACATTAAGTGCTAATCCTTGGTCATGTTGTAATTACAAATGGCACCTAGACCAATATGCTAGTAGGAACGAGGACCATTACAACCAAAGGACAAACAACCCAGAACTAGAAGAGACTAGGAAGAACAACCTTAGGAGCAAGCATTAGAAATTCACATAATGGATCCTCTTCAGGAGGAGATTGAAGTGGAATCTATTCAACAGATTCCTAAAGAAGAGGCTACAACTGAACAATCCCAAAGAGGAGAGGCACCAAGGCTTATACCAAAACTTGAGGTCACATTGACACAAGCTTACCTAGACATGATCAAGCCTCGTGACGTTTAACACTCAATTCTCCAAGAATTGAACTTTAGACCATTCTTGGAACATGCTTCACCAAAAGTTAAGACACAATTGTAAAGCTCTCCCATGTGGCTAATCATCACTACTAGTGGGGATTGGTACATGGGAGAGATGTATCTCTTCTGGAACAATAGAAAGGAAAAAGCCATTATGAGAATTAAGGACATCTAGGTGTCTTACTTGGTACAAGCGATTACAGAGGCTCTTGGTCTACTTGATTCTAGCACTCATATGGTAGAAATATCAATGCAAAAAAACCTTAAGGCCAAAAGGAAGTGGACCTAGTGATGTTATGGGATTGATTGTAAGGGGTTTAGCATGCTTGCAACAAAGGAGCAAATATACTTCAAGATAGAGGGCTACCACCTCAATTTGATGGTGAGGCCCAGTAAGGTGACAAACTTCACTATCCATGCGTATGCCACTCTAAGTAGAAAATTCCCAGTTAACCTTCCACAAATAATCTATTTGGAGATAAAGAATCATTTCAAGAAAAATGAATGTGGAAGGAAAACCCTACCATTTCTATGCCTAATTATAAAACTCTACAAATGGGTAGGGGTAGTCCACTACGTCAACAATACGATCTAGCATACTCCCATCACCTTGGTCTAAAATGATAAAAGAAAAAAACTCCTATAGTATCAAAAGAAGAGGGGTATCCATCTCCACCACCCACTTAAGAAACAACACTAGAGCTTTTTGCATCCATTAAGCACCTATGAAAAAATCAAGAATAGCTTTTTTATGAGTAAGAGCAGCAAGAAGAAACTAGTGATGGGGACCCATTTGTGTACCATCCTGCAATGAGTTACCTTAGAGAAGTGGCATGAATGATAAGCTAGATGGAGGAAGGTGGACCAATATTATTAATCTAAAGAATGTAGCTAATCACAAGGTTAAATTCTAGTTCCTAAGAGATGACAATGTATCTCTTGCAGTAATAGAAATTCACAAAAATCTTTGGAAATGTTGCTACCTTTTTGATGCTCTTAGAGAAGGGTGAACAAGTAACTATCTTGGTGATATAGCACCAAGGGTAAGATATAGAAGGAGAAGTATATGCTGATAAAATTGTTGAAGTATTGAATGCACTTGTGGCATTTGTACTAGATGTTTCTACACTTAGAGATGTTTAGACATTCATAGGAATTGCTGGTGGAAGATTAAGTGTAGCCTAACATAAAGAGTTTCTAGACCAATTGGTGGGAGCTAGGAAACTAATTATAGATATATTTTATTTTCTAGATAATATCATCATAATCTAGTTAGAGCTACTTGAGACAAAGGCCAAGTGCATCATTTTGGAAGGATAACTTAGAAAATCTCAATCACAAAAACAATGCCTGGCTATAGAAGTTGTTGAATTAAGAGGTCATCTTACTGATCCTACATTTCTCAACCTTGCATTGACAAGAGATGAAGCTTCTTAATAGCTTTAATATAGACTTAAATAGGTTGAGGTAGGAATGGTGAAAAATGTCTTTAACTAGTTGTGACCAAGGCAAAAACATATTCAGTTTAAAAGGACTTGGTCTAGATGCAAAAAGAGAATGAGATGTTGACTGTAGAAAATCATCGCTTGCAAAATGTTGATGCATAGAAATAATAAATGTAAGAATTTATCCATCAATAGTAGGGGTAGCTAGCCAAGGTGAGAATTGAACTTAGGAGATTCTTAGTGGAGAATAGAAATCTCTCCATGGAGGAAGTTTATGCCTTACACCAAAATTCTACGATTGAAATTTTTTCCTAGAAGAAAAAGGCTCTCAAATTTGAGAGACTTAAAGATCATTAGAGAGATTAAATTGGTCTACATAAAGAAGTAAATGAAAAACACATTCAGATGGCTAAAGCAAAAGTCAATGAGGTCCTCTAGCAAATTTAGCAAGGAAGAGAGGTATGGCGACCTATCATTGATAGGATAGATGCCTATAACAAATCAGAGATCTACCTAAAGGAGCTATAAATAGAAGAGATAATTGAATACATGGAGCTTTCCAATCTTTGATATGCAAACCTAGTGATGCTAACTACTAGATGGTTGTGGTTAGAGTTAGAAAAGCATGTGGCTAGCTCACACTTATTGTATGAGGGAAAGCTTGGGCACCACAAGGAGACCAAGTAGAAGCTTGAGATTGCAAATGTTGAACTCAAAGTTCTCAGGGCATGACTTATAGATCAAAGAATAACTACTGAGAACTCGGCCAAAAGAATGAATGACTACTAGGAATTGTAGAATTCAATTAGGTCATTCGACATTGAATGTAAACATTTTGTTCCTTGGTTTGTCAATGTCAAGAAGTTGTTCCCAACAATGCCCTATCCTTGGAATGTGCCCATTTTAACCCACATTGGTAAAGTTGTGTGGACCGTGCATAATCCTAGGATCAAGGAGGAGAAGATGAAAGCATTGTTGGATATTTTCCATCTTCCATCGGAAGTTGTAGCAACAACAAGATAGCCACAACAACCTCAACCACCATGTGTGCCTAAAGTAGAAGAAGATCCCTCAGAACTTTAGGAGTCTCCACCACTTGGAATTGTTTAAACTTCTCCATTTTCTTCATGCCATCAGAGGAGAATGTGTTTATCAAATTTATCTTGGTGTCCAATTTTGCAGTCTTGAATACCAAAACATTTTGTAATGATTATATCTTCGAACACTTGGGAACTTAGTGTTGATTTGTCTTTGTTTATGCTTGTCATATATCTATCATTAGTTAATAATTCCATACCCTCCAAAATTTGTAAAGAACTTAAGGATGATTTTTTATTTAGTCATGGGGGTATGATGAATCATGGATTGGCTACATCGTATGATCCCCATTGATGTATGATTTGATGTGATGACGTGGCCCCATTAACGTAGTATTTTTTTTCACCTATAAACATGTGATCACCTACTATTTTTAGGGCATGTCTTGTCATAGTTGTAGTAGAGCTCTTGCAATTTTATCATTTGAAAGTTAGGATATTTTTCTAATTGCCTATAACATGAGTCAAAAAGTAGATGGATCTTTATCCAAGCATTGATGTACCTAAGCACACTAGTGTGAATGGAAATAAAGATGAGCATTTTGATCAAACCTTGCAGCACATGGAATAGATTAATGATTTATTTCTACATTTACTATTTTCATTAATTACATGATTAATTAAAATAAGTAATAATTTAATTACTTAACTAATTAAGCTAAATAGATTAAATAGATAAGTATGACTACTTTGAGCATAATATATAGCCCTTGATAATCCCAACAACACTTAAAGCTTGGTAACCTAGTAGTGTTGTATGCATTCAAGTTGTATACAAAAAGTGGGACCAAATGCTTATGTTAGGATAGTTAGTTATTAATTGGTAATTAGATTAGTTAAATTGGTTAATAAATTAAGTTTCAACTTGTTATCAATCGTAGGTGGATGAAATATAAAATAATAAAAATCATGTGCCCTAATTATACTTAATCATATAACTTAGCCTCACAAGTGTAGTTGGGAACACAAAAATAATCATGATTAGATTTAATTTCCTAGAACTAGCATAGTTAGAAACTTAAGGTCTATGGAACTCGACCAGATTACATGTGAATACTTGTACTTTGTATGGTTTGGTGTAGGATATACTCGCTACTCATCATCGGGGTTGCTAGTGTTGCTAGACATTGCCTAAGATCAAAACTTGTTAACTTAGGGATTTATAATTGGTTTTTAACGTTACCCCCTTGTTTCCACACTAAGCTCCCCTTCCAAGGGGTAAGTCAACATGTAAGATTCTAAGGGGTTGAAAATTAATAAATTTTGATCAGTTTTGGACATGCATGTGCATTCCTGGGATTGTCAATGCTACTGTACATTGTCCAAGACTGAAACTTGTCAATTTTAATTTTTTTTAATGGTTTTTAAGGTTACCCCCTTGTTTCCACACTAAGCCCCCCCTCCAAGGGGTAAGTTAGCATAGAAGATTCCATGTGGTTGAAAATTAACATATTTGATAAGTTTTGAGCATGCGTGTATAGTTCTAGGGTTTCCAGTGTTGTTGGACATTGCCTAAGATTAGCACTTGTTAATTTTAAGGTTTTTAAAATGGTTTTTAAGGTTATTACATTGTTTCCACGTTGCGCCCCCACCTGTAAGGAGGTAAGCTACTGTGAAAGATTCCAAGGAGTTGAAAATTAACAAATTTTGATCAGTCTTGGACATGCATGTCCATTCTTGAGGTTATTGGTGCTATTGGACATTTCTTAAGATTCAAACTTGTAAAATTTAAGGCTTTTTAATTATTTTTTAAGGTTAAACCCTTGTTTCCATATTGAGCCCCTTCTAGGGGATAAGCTAGCATGGAAGATTCCAAGGGGTTGAAAATTAATAAATTTTGATTAGTTTTGGGCATGCATGTGCATTCTTGAGGTTGTTGATGCTGTTGGACATTGTCCAAGATTAAAACTTGTTAATTTTAAGGTTTTTTAATTGGTTTTTAAGGTTATCACTTTGTTTCCACACTAAGAGCCCCTTCCATGGGGTAAGCCAACATGGAGGATTTGAAGGGATTGAAAATTGATATATTTTGATTAGTTTTGGGCATGCATGTGCATTCCTAGGGTTGCTGGTGTTGCTAGGCATTATCCAAGATTAAAAATTGTTAATTTTAAGTCCTTTTAATTATTTTTTAAGGTTTCCCTCTTGTTTCCACATTGAGCCCCATTGCAAGGATGTAAGTTAGCATGGAAGATTTCAAGGGATTAAAAACTAACAAATTTTGAATAGTTTTGGGCATGCATGTGCATTCTTGAGGTTGTTGGTGCTACTAGACATTGCCTGAGATTAGAACTTGTTAATTTTAAGGATTTTTGATTAATTTTTGAGCTTAACCCTTTGTTTCCATGCTAAGTTCTCCCTTTAGGGGGTAAGCCAATGTGGATGATTCTAAGGGGTTGAAAATTAACAAATTTTAATTAATTTTGGGCATGCATGTACATTCCCAAGGGTGCCAATGCTGTTGGACATTACCCAAGAGTAAAACTCATTAATTTTAAGGATTTTAAATTAGTTGTTAAGGTTACCCCATTATTTGCATGTTGAGCCCCCCCCTTTTAGGGGGTAAGCCAACATGGAAGATCCTAATGGATTAAAAATTGATAAATTTTATTAGTGTTGGGCATGCATGTACATTCATAGGGCCACAGGTGCTGCTGGACATTGCCCAAGATCAAAAATTGTCAAATTTAAGGCTTTCTAATTGGTTTCTAGGGTTATCCCCTTATTTCCATACTAAGATTCCTTGGAGGAGGGTAAGGCAACGTGGAAGATTTCAAGGGGTTGAAAATTGACAAATTTTGATTAGTTGTGGACATGCATGTTCATTCTTGAGGTTGTTGGTGCTACTGGACATTGCCTAAGATTGAAACTTGTTAATTTTAAGGCTTTTTAATTAATTTTTAAGGTTACCCCCTTGTTTCCACAGTAAGCACCCCCTTCAATGGATAAGATATTGTGGAAGATTCAAAGGGATTCAAAATTGACAAATTTTGATCAGTTTTGGGCATGCATGTGCATTCCCACAATTTCTGGTGCTACTAGACATTGATCAAGATTGAAAATTGTCAATTTTAAGGATTTTAAATTAGTGTTTAAAGTTATCTCCTTTTTTCATACTAAGCCCCCTCCAGGAGGGTAAGCCAACATGGAAGATCCCAAGGGGTTGAGAACTAACAAATTTTGTTCAATTTTAATCATGCATGTACATTCCTTCGGTTTCTGATGATGTTGGGCATCACCCAAGATCGAAACTTGTCAATTTTAAGGTTTTCTAACAAGGTTTTATGGTTACCCCCTTATTTCCATGTTGAGCCCCCCTTTAGGGTAGTAAGCTAGTGTGAAAGATTTTAAGGGATTGAAAATTAATAAATTTTGATTAGTTTTGGGCATGCATGTGCATTCTTAGGGTTACAAGTGCTACTGGACATTTCCCAATATCAAAACTTGTCAATTTTAAGGCTTTTTATTTAATTTTTAAGGTTACCCCCTTGTTTTCGTGTTGAGCCCTTGCTTTAGGAGGTAAGCCAATGTGGAAGATCCCAAGGGGTTAAAAATTAACAAATTTTGATTAGTTTTGAACATGCATGTGCATTCCTGGGGTTTCCTACACTACTGGACATTACCTAAGATTATAATTTTTTAATTTTGAGGCTTTTAAATTAGTTTTTGAGGTCACCCCATTGTTTTCAAGTTAAGTGCCCCCCCCCCCCCCAGCCTTTAGGAGGATAAGCTAGTGTGAAAGATCTAAAGGGGTTGAGCCACCCCTCTAGGGGGGTAAGCCCATGTGGAAGATCCAATGGCTTGAAAATCGATAAATTTTGATTAGTTTTGGACATGCATGTACAGTCTTGTGGTTTCTGATGCTATTGGGCATTACCCATGATCAAAACTTATCATTTTCAAGGATTTTTCATTTATTTTTAGGGTTATCCCCTTGTTTCCACATTGAGGCCCCCATGCAAGGGGGTAAGCTAGTGTGGGAGATCCCAAGGAGTTGAAAATTCAGAAATTTTAATCAGTTTTGGGCATGCATGTGCATTCTTGACATTACCAGTGCTATTGGGCATTACACAAGATCAAAACTTGTCAATTGTAAGGTTTTTAAATTAGTTTTTATGGTTGCCCCTTTGTCTTCACTTTTAGTCCCTACTATAGGGGAAGGGGGGTAACTTGAGGGGTAAAAACCAAGGGGGTTATCAACCACTAGAGGTCATGGATGGGCACCAAGGCTATTAATGCAAGATCTATGGTTACTAGAAGTTGGTAAGAGGATTTTTATGTTATAACCCCTAAGCTCCCATGTCGTCCCCCCACCAAATAGCATGGAGGAAGGATTCACCAATGTGGGGTGTGATATAAGGTTGCAAATTAATTTGTTCTAATGCAAAAGAAAAAAAAAGTTGTTAGAGCATATATAGGAGTATAGAGGTCAAATACGGTAACTAGGTTATCAATTTATGTAATTTTGCATTACCTCCCATCCATCCATGCTATGCCAAGGTGTATATCATGGACAAGGCCTCCCCTAGTGTGGAACCACCAAATCAAAAGGTGTTGACCACTGTCAACTAGGGTTTCCAACGTTTAGGGGTTTTCGAGAGTGATTAGATAGATTCTTGATTATGTGAGACCATTTTGGAGGTTAGATATAGGTGTGATTTGTAGTGGAGGATATGAATGAGGGTTATCCTCCCTTTGTTCCACACTAAGTGACACCCCCCCTCTAGGGGGTAAGCTAGCATGGATACCTAGGCAAAGATATGCATACATGTTAAGTATGGTACACTGGTGTGAATGAATGGGGGTTAAGGCTTAGGTATGGTTCTATGTGTTAAATGGATTAAACCCCTAGCATTGATGTAGTTTATAACCAAAAAACATCATGTGTGAGGGCACAATGTTGGACCCATGGGTTATAAACTCAAAAATTAAGAAATAAGAAAAAATAAAGATAACTATTGTTTCCCCCTTCTCACTCCCAACATGGAGGATACTTTCCTCACCTTGGACTTCAATGTACGTGGAGTTGTCAATTAAAGAATTAGCAAGAAGGGGTTTGGAGTGGAAACACTAGATTTAATGGATTTTTAATGTCAAAACTTATACAATCCCATTACAAACCACCATTCCATAAACCAACACACTAGAGGAGAGCCTTAGCATCAATTGTTGTAGCAAATCTCACAAAATTTTAACATTGAAGCTTTTCATTTTGCTCTTGGCCAACATTGAAGCCTCAACTCCTTTAGATTTCAAGCCTTATTTCAACATTGGGTATCATGATGAAGAAAGGTAGCAAGAATCCAAATATCCAAGCATCATTAAGGCTTCCAAGAAGATTTCTACCTTTGAAATTCCATTTCTATCCAAGGAACCTCTTCATCAATCCCAAGGTAGGACATTCTTTACCTTTTTATGATGTTCTAACCATTTTTTATGTTTTTTCTAGGTAGAAATAGGTCATTTTTGTTAAATCTAGTCCAAAGGAATTGATAGAATTATATTCTAGAAAAATCCCATGTCATATATTGGTTGTTTTCATGTGGATTTATGGTTATTTTTGTATCTTTACCTTAGTAAATAGAATTTTGAAAGTGGGCTTCCTTTTTAAGATGATTTTTCCTAAAAATCTCATGTTGGGGCCATTTTTCTTAGATCTAGGGCCAAGGACTCATTAAAATTAAATTCTAATGGAATCCTACCCACTTTGGTGTGTTTTGTGATGGGTAGGGGTTGGTTTGGTTATTTTGGTTGTAATCTTTGGCTAAATATTGTTAAATTTGTGTTTTTTAATGCTTTTTTTGGTACAAAAAGAAAGCTATGTTGTGTATTTTTTATTAGAGAAACAACTTAAGTTTTGCAAAATTTAATGTTTTTGGTTTTTAGTGTTGCATTTAAGAATCATAATGGACATGGTTTCATTTAATTGGGAGTTATTTTGATTAAGGTATGCCTACCTCAATTTAGTTGTGCAATTAGGCTTTGTGCCATTTTTCAGATTTTCATTGGAATTAATGAATTTTTTCTAAAATAAAGGGGTAAATTTTTGAATTTATATTGAGCATGGATAAATAGGGCTCAATTCAAGCTTTCAAATGGTAGTGAAATAACTCTATTTGGAGTCTGAATGAATTTTTGGTGAATTTTTTGCTAACCTTGCATGAATGGGGGTTAATGGTGATGGCTATGGTTTTACTATTTTTGGCTATGTTTTGTGCAAGAATGGTTTCATACTTCTGGTGGCAAAGGCGATGAATAGAAATTTCATGATTTCAAGATTCCCTTCATGGTGGAATCACTAAAATTAGAGCTAAGATGAATTTTTTGTGTTAATTGCTCTAAATTTGGTTGTAGTACTTTACCCCTTTGAGGATGGATGTAGTTGTCATAATTAGATTTCTTAACCTCCATGCTCATGGGGACTTTTCTTAAAATAGAAATAATGTTATAAAATATATTTTATTTTTTAAAGAAAAGAGCTTTTTACTATTTTTAGTAAGTTTTTTTTATTTTTATTATGGCCACTTTTTCTATGTTTTGATGCTTTTGTTTTCTAAATTAATGCATGATTTGAACTAAGGCATAATTCTAGTTATGGTGGTTTGGTTATAATAATTTTTACTACAATGTCAAATCTAGGAGATGTAATAATATATTTATTTTTTTGTGAATTTTCATAAAAAATTGAATTTTTATGGGGGCTAATTTCACCCCCAACAAGGATGTGTAAAATTTGTTAAGAAATTCTAAGTGTTGAAATGTTGTGTTAATGGTTTTTTTTTATAATTTCCCCTTGTAGGATCCTACTAAATCTAGTTCTCATTATGGTTGAGTTGGTTGGCATTCTTTGTTATCTTGGTCAACCTATAGACCACACCCCTTGTTTTGACTTGGCATTGGAGAATATATTAATATGGTTCTACCCAAGGGCAAGGGATTTCCTTACCTATCTTCTCTAGCACTTTAGTATGATTATGTGATCACACTTGTCTGAGGAGGTGGTCAAAGTCATCATGGAGACCTTGTTACCTAGGTCTGCATACCTAGTTTCTTGTTTTATAATTGATGGGCTAAAGACTCATGTAGCAAGAAAATTGGTGGATTTCATCAGTTCATGGTACCTTTCAAATATTTCGATTGTGCCAAAGTATTCATGATACAAAATGAATGATACTCTAATGGTGGCGCAAAGATTTGACTCTTTATTCTAGAATCTTCTGGGAACTATGTGCCCATTATAGGGGTAAGCATAGCTATTATAGGTTTTAACATTTTGGTTTTATCTAATTTAGTCTCTTTTTTCTAACTTGTTGGTTTCACACATATCTTTTAAATATAGTCTCAATGATCAAGGTTTGATCAAGAATGATCAAACCTTGGTGGTAGCCCATGCTATGTTGAATGAATTTACCAAAGTTCCCAAGATTATATATGTTGTTTTTGAATAGCTAAAAGGGGAGTTTGATGAATACCCTACTAGATTTGACCCCATTTACAATATGTGTGTGGTTGCCAAAATAGCACACAACTAGTGGATTGCCCCCAAGGGTATCAAAGATATAGGTATTACTACTGGGACCCCCACACAAGCTTCTCTAAGCAGGAGGAAGAAGAGTGAGAAAATAGGTACTTTGTTATGTTAAAAGTTTTATGGTTATTTATACTTTAGTTTAGTATGGCCAAAACATAGTTATATTGATGCCAAGCACTTGCCTTTTTCTTATAGGGCCTTCCACTCTCGAAGATGTTATTATACCCCTCACCGAACATTCTTCAAAAAATCTCATCCTAAAGTTTGGTGAGGTTGAAACAACATAGGAGTGGTTAAGGGAGAAGGAATTTGAAGAAATTCAAGAAAACATTAGTCATGTAGGTTTTCTTGAGATCTTTATGGTGCCCAATCCTATCATCCCTTCTATGGAGATGCTAAACATCATTTACTCTTTTGATGAAAAAGCCAATGTGTTCTGCACCATAGTACAATGACTATCCATTGCTATTACCATCAATGTGACTACATTCCATGACTTATTTTGTATCTATACTGATAGGATAACAATTGCCACCAAAGTAATGAAATAGGTTATCCATCATGAAAAAGTTGAGGAATGGCTTGGTGCTACCAAAGGCAAATCTAGCCTTTCTTGTAGTAGCTTTATGAAGCTTGATACAAAGGGGTCTTATCCCTTATTTAGATATTAGGTATTTTGTAAATTGTTCTAACAAAAGAAAATGATTGATGTTGGACAGGGATGGACCTTTAAGAAAGTTCTCGCAAAGGGGACTCATTTTAACTGGGTTGTTTCCTTGGCTATGAGCCTCAAAGAGGAAATCCTCAAAATTTGCATAGATTCTTCCATGATAGTCCACATGCAACATGCATTTTTTTGCAAGCTACTTGAAGAGGTTTGAAAAATTTTTGGTGGTGAAGAGAGGTGGATCATGGGTGCTCTAGGACCCATGACAACTCTTCAAGCCTTGAGTAAAGCATCTTTATCCAACCATGAGGGCTCAAGACCCACCAAAGGATATGGGAGATTCACTATCTATGACCACCAAGAACCTTGATGTTAGTTAGTGTGAATCCCTTGACAACATGCAAGAGGCACCTCTTACATTTCTAGCAAACATCGAGAGGGCCTAATAGTTACATGCTAAAGCCACTAGAGTAGCCAAAGATAACTTGAAGAGGCTTGTAGATGAAGCACCACTAGTAGTAGAGCCACCCTCTAAGCAAAAGATTATCTTCCCACACTTGGACTAGGAAGCCATAGGTACACTTTAATAATGTGTTCTCATTTTTCTTGCTATGTTTTTATCTATGCTTTGTTTTATGGCTATTCATGCTAACTTATTTAATGGTTTATGATTATAGATCAATGGCACATAGACATACCAAGGAGAAGAAGTAGAGGCATATAGCTATGGTAGAGGAAGAACAAAGGCATGTAGAGGAGGAACTCTTATAATAAGATATGGATGATCTTAATGCCTTGTTCGGTGGGTCACTATCCTAGGAGCCTCTGATTGAAATCCCCAACGATGATGAACATGAACATGAACATGAGAATGAGGAGGAAAGCACAGGTACACTTATGTTCTACTTACTATTGCATATAGTTTTATGATTGGTTTTAGAGTTCTTACTTATCCAATAATTTTTATGCTTATCGTAGTTCCTGAGCCAATAGTAGAGGCCCCTATACCTGAGTTGTGCCTAAAACCATGGGTAGAGGTCCTAGACAAGATAGAATTCATGCATAGGATGGCAAAGGACATCATTGATTGGCCACAACAAGTTGCACTTGAAATTGGTAAGAACTATGTTTTACTATTTCCTAGTTATTTTGCTATGAAATGTATTTTATGCTATAGATATATTGTATATTAAGTTTAGAATTATTATTTTTGTTGTTTTTAGTGCCATCAGTCACATGGGATTTGGTCCAAGACATGGAGTTTGACTCCTTGCCTAAGCTTCCTCCTAACACCACATATGTCTCCTTGAAACTTTATGAAACTACCACTAATTTAGCAATTTTTTATGTGCTAAAGCTTCATGGAAGATTTATAGGTTTAATGAATCCCTATGGGAGTAGGTTATGGCCTTAAAGGAGGAAAATAAAAGGTAAGCTGAGAGGATCCAAGATCTTAAGAAGTGTAAGGCCTTTGTGGATGCCCAAGTGGAGAACTTGGGAGCCTTACAGACTAAAGAGATCATGTTAACTGCTACTAGTGCATGAACCATGATATGATTACTCTCTCTTAGAAGTCTCGTGAACAACAAATGTAGATGAACATGATATTTCAAAAGACACAAGATTGAAAAGATTACAGTTCTTTTGTCCTAGGGTGGGGTAAGACAAAAAGGTACCACAAGCACAAGTATAAGGTCAATTTGGATACCTATTTGAAATTGCTAAAGAAGGAGACAACTAAATGACAAAAGAGAGAGATGTTCATTTAGGGAATTCAGGTTGAGAATGCTTTCAACGTTTTTGAAAGCACTCTAACAATGACTGGGTCTCCTACTCCATAGATCACCATAGCTATAGATGAGGTTGTTATAGCTATAGTCTCATGGAAGCCACCATCATGGATGGGTGTGAATACAGCCAACATCTTCACAGGAATCAATTGAGATGATATTTACTAGGCCAACATGATAGAAGACCAAATTCTCCAACATTTGGAGACTGGCCTTCACCATCTTCCCTAAGAGTTCGTAGAGCTAGATTCTTCATAGGTGTGATGGCCTTTATGTCTTGTAGTTTTTAAGTTTTAGTTTTACATTTCTTGTTTTACATGGTTCATGTTACAATTTTGGTTATGATGAATACTAACTAGTTGTGTGTTGCTATCTCATAGGCATTTTATGATGTTGTGGCCCCACTAGTGTAGGCAATGATGATGATAATGCATGATATGATAGTCTTTATTGTTTATTTTTCTTTATTTTTTACATTGTATGTATTATGTTAGCCAATACTTGAGTTGTAGATATTTTATCATTTATGATAGATAGTTTTAACATGTATGCCATACAATGTTGCCATGGCTATATTATTTTATTTTAAGATGTTTTAAATTTTAAGTTTAGTTTTGGTTTTGGCTATATACGTTGTTGATTACTTTATTAGTTTAAGGTTCTAAGGTTATAAGCGTTGGAAATAGCTATGCAAAAAATGGCTACATTGGCTATGTTGAGAACTATAAGATTATGAATAGGAAAAGGTTACTTGCCATTTAAAAATAAAAATCCATGGAAGGCTATAAATTTATCACAAGATTAAGGCCTTTGGTAAGCCATGATGCTTTTTGAGAGTCTTAGAGGACTATAATGCCAATTTAGAGTCTTAGCAAACTATGGTACTAATTTAAGGCCTTGGTGGACCATGATGTTGGTTTAAGGCCTTAATAGGCTATAATGCTATTTTAAGGCCTTAGTAGGCCATAATGCTAGTGTAAGGCCTCGGTAGGCCATAATACTAGTTTAAGGCCTTAGCAGGACATAGGTTTGCTAGTTTTAGGTCATGGTGGATCCTTAGAGTCTTATATTTTTTGGTAATAATTTTTTTGTTTTAAAATTTTTATGGCTTTTTCTAACTTTAAGATTTTTTATAGGGACTTTTTTTGTTTTCATCATAATGTATAAAAGTAATGGAAAATAAAGGTTGTAATACATAAGTGAAATGAAAATGAAAGTATAAATCTAGGCTACTTACATGAAGAGTAAAATAAAATATGCAAACAAGAGTAATAAGTTACCAAAGAAAATCTAAGCTACATGACTATTGACTATATGGTTATAAGGACATGGGGTGGAAGGGTCAAGGGGTACTTCACTTATGCAAACTCTTCATAATTTTTGAAAGATTAGGGAATAAGTAAGGTATATTCTACAAAAATATGTATTCTCCATCACCTTCACTAATGATGCTAAATGGGAGTTCATCCCATGATGTATCTTTCTACCCATCATTGTTATTGCCTTTTTGCTCTCTCTCAGGTTGTTGGGTTTTGTGACTGGAAGTTTCTTCTTGAAACTCCACTTTGAATCCCTTCTATATGTCTACATTATTAATAGCCAGGGGTACTACATGATCATCATGAATGATGAGCTCGCATCCCTCATAAGAAAGGTGAATCTCTTGGTGGATGGAAGATGACATGGCTAACTGAGCCAACCAAGGTCTTCCTAGGATAAGGTTAAACCCAGGCATCTCTTGCACCATCAAGAAATTCATAGTTATGGGAAATTGCTTCCTTGCTAGAAAATCAATCCATTAAAAGACTTAAGAGTAGCTATCAATGTTTGTTATATTTGCTTTGTGAAGCCTAATCATTCAACAATGGTTCATGGGATGATGTTAGGAGTTGCACCATCATCTACATGTACTCAATGAACTTTGAACTATCCTCTGCAGATGGTTATAAACAGAGGAGCCCCTAGTAATTTTTCCATTCTAAGGATTAATATTAATTTTTCTATCATGAAATATTAGGGGTGTCAACTTCCCCTCCCTAGTTGTGGAAGGAAACATCACTACATGGATGGATTCCTTGTTAATAGGGATATCCTCACTAATAAGGAGAGAAGTCAGCATTTTGACTAATCCCTCACGATGTGTGGCAAAAGTCATGATCAAGTCATACAAGCTCAAAGTAGTATTCTTTTGCTTGAGAGATTGCCTAACCTGATCTATCGCACTAAGGAAGGTTTTCTTGTTGGTTGTGGGCTTGTTACCTCATTTTGGTTCACTTCCTTCATGCATCCCAAAATGTGCACTTTGGTCTTAGGTTGTGATTGTCAGGGCTTCTCCTCATTATTCTAGCCATGACCTTTGGGATCCCCCTATGGTTTGTTGTTTAGTGTGGGTTGGGTAGAGTAGGTCATGGGCATAGTTGATATGGAAGTGGGATTTGGTCCTTTTGTGCCTCCATTTGCTTGTTACCATTATTTTTTGGCTTTTTCTTTTCTTCTTCCTTTTCTTTTTTGAAGCCTTTTGGTTGTCAGTTATTGGTTGTGAGGAAGATGTGGTAGCATTGGCCACCACAAGAGGTTATTGAATGGTTTTATCAATTGGTGAGGGTATGTTTAGTTCGCCTATGGTGGGCTAGGATATCCTAATGATAAATGGTTCCATAGGAGGCACTTTTGATGGCACACTTATGAACAAAAGGTGATCTTAACCTATTTGAAGCTAAAGAATCCCCTTCACCATAAGGGGGTATGCAAATCACAAATGGTTCTCTTAAGGATCTCTAATTATCATCTACTTTGAATGCTGATATGATATATGCAGCATTGTTAACATTCAATAGGTCTTTGTACACCTGCATCAATTGGTTTTGAGGTTGAACAAGTTTGGATGCATCTAGAACCAACTCTTCCCTATCTATCATCTTCTACAAGTCAACCTTTAGCATAAGGAAAAAGTTTGTATCATGACTAAGCAGTTGGTGATAGTGCCAAAAGTAGTCTATCTTGAAGTATTTAGATAACTATGGATCATATTTTGTTGTTCTAGTGGGATCCTTAGCTATTTCATAGATTCTATCATGTTTCTTTCATGAAACTTCAGACATCTATTTGTATTTGATATGTCCACTTTTCAAAAGTTGTTCTAATAGCTCTGATCATTTTAATGGTAGTGTAGTGTATTAGACTTATCCTTCCTTTGAAAATTGGATTTCATCATTGTTGATGCAGTGGCCCCAAAGGTTGAAGGTTGGTTATCATGGTTATTATTAGTGGGGGCCTTGGGTGGACTGGTCCTTGGCCCTTGGTTAGTATTCTTGGCCTTCTTAGTCATATTTTCTATGGTCATATTGTTATGTTTACCCTTCTCCTTGTCTCTTCATGCATGTTGGTTTTTGTATGCTACATAGGCTAGGTCATGACTGGCCTCCATAACATCTTATATATTCTTGGTTTGGGATAATGATGGGCTAAGTGACTATGGGTTAAGGTAGTAAAGCTTGGACTAGATAAAGTCATTATCCATCCCCTTAAATATAGACAAAATATGAGTTTTAGCTATGGGATTTGGTATTTAGTTTAGGAGTGCATTCCACTATTGGATGAACTTCTGTATAGGCTTAAGAAGTCCTACTCGACCTTCATTAGTTGGTTAAGCATGATGTCATGCTTTAAGTTATACTTAAAGTGATTAAAAAAAATAAGCTATCAAGTCATCAAGAAAGGATATGGATCCTCTAGGAAATGTGTGGTAGCAATCAAGTGCTTTCCAAGTTAAAGACATAGGAAAAATCCTCATGATGGTATGAGGCCATGGTTGCAATGGCAAGCACTCAAATCTAAAGGTTATAAGATGAGAATTAGGGTCACCTTCTCTATTGTATTTGCTAAATTGGGAAATAAGGACACTAGAAGGAAGTGTCAAAGGTGGGACCATAGGACTTATAGGATCATCCTAGTAGAAGTTCATGATCTTTACACTTTGGAATATAGAAACTTTGAGCCTCTTCAACTCATTTGCCAGGTCTTGGATCATTTAGAAGGTGTGATCTAGGCCCTGCAATGGACCTATGATTCTGGGGCTTGCACATATGGTTGCGACACCTGTTGTGAGTCTTGTGGCCTCACTATGGATTGCATGATAAAAGGAAGGGGTTACGTTATGGTTGTGGATTGTGGGCCAAAGAAAGAAAAGGATGTCTATGTTGGTATTTGAGGCACAAATGGGATAAAGGGTATGTGTGATCTTTGTGTTGCTTGGGGACTCATAGTGGACCCTATGTAAGTAGTTAGCATATTTCTGGTGGTAAAAACCATTGTCAATGATTTTATATATCAAGACTATGTTGTAAATGGAATTTATGTGTTATGATTTGTTATTTTTTGCATTGGCTAATTTTGATGTATGACTATAATAGGTATGGGATCTACTAAAGTAGGGTAGAAAGGAGTAGAAGAAGGTGGCACCATGCCCATGGAGAAAATAAAAGCATTAGAGGAAGATGTTATAACCTTGGGGGATTTTTATTGGAATAGTCCTCCTAGGATGTTTTTAGGCTTATATTCTACCTAAAATTCATCCTCCTCTTCATGTTGTTCCTTAGAGCTATGCTTTTCATCTTCCTCTTCCATGATAATCATTTGGGCTAGGATGCTGGCATAGATGTTGTTAAGGGAAATTTGGTCATATGGGAAAGGGATGTACTCCTTCCCACTCCTATGTATGAGCTCAACATCCCTCTTGGCCTCTACTTCAATTCATGGAATTAGCATGCCTACCTATATTTTAGCATAAATGAAGTTATAATGATCTTCATTTATGGATGCAAAATTAGGGCTCTCCCCTCTAACCCTCAAAGATTGCCTACATTCAATGATGGCAAGGTCTTTAGGGTTATAGACCCTAATGGTATGTTGATCTGACTTACTATTAGTGTAGTTGTAAGACAACTTAGTTGATCATAGGAGAGATATGGTTATTTTAATGAAAATGGCTTACAATAGGCTATGGAAAGCAAAAAGTGAAAATAGGTTCCAAGAAGTGGGATTCAGAAGTAGTCAAAGGGAGAAAAAATAGTGAAAATGTGATAATTACTAAAAATAGCAGGTAGGAAGTAATGGGGAGTATACTCCTTTATCCAAAATGAAAAGGTGCAAAAGTGATAGCAAATTTTACCTACATTAACCTTCTAGCTATCACACTCCTTGATTCCCATGTTGGCTTCCTAGCTATCACATCCCTGGGTGTGGTAGGGGGGAAAGAGGGGGTGAGATGAGGGGATCTCACATCTTACAAATCCAACATTGGTAAAAGAGGGTGAAAGCTATTATAGATGTGGAAGAAAAGGATGCAAATTTTGACAGTTATAATTTCTATAAGGTTTAAATCTAGTAGAAATAGGCAAAAATGGTCAAAATAGATTACTTACTATAAGTAGGAAGTGGAGGTAAGGGGGGTTTACCCCTTTACCAAAAATTACAAACTAATAATATTGGGATCAAGCTTCTCCCACATTGGCCTTCCAACTGTCACACCCCCAAGTGTGGTAGGGGGAAATGGAGGGATCTCACACCTTCTAAAACCAACTTGGTGAAGGGGGGAAAGTATAAAAGCCAAAATAGAAACATGAAAATTTCATTAAATGGTTTTATAAAATGCCAAATTTAACTACAAAGGAGGGGTAAAGTACTTTTGGTTGGTAATGATGGCAACATTGGTTTTGTAATGAGAATTATGACCAAGATGAAACATTGGTATGTAGGTGTTCAACATTCATTTTGGCTACTAAATTTCATAGTAGATGTTGAAAAAATCAACATCTAACCACCTACAACTTTCACACTAGGGTTTTGAATACATGGGGATGAGGGGAAATGTTGGTTTTTCAAGTGGGATTTAAGGTTTTTGTTGCAAAAATTAGAAATATCTAGAATGCAAGCAATGATGGCTATGAGAGCAATCAAATTTAGCTACAAAAATTAGGTGAAGGCCCTCCTTCTAGTGCTACAAAATTTTTGTGATGGAAAATCTTGATCACTGGAAAAACCAAGGATTCTCAATTGCAAGTAGCCTTAACCCCAAATCCTCTAGGACCTCCATAAGAAAAATGGGATCCAGGATGCCTTGGATGGTCTGGTAGATCATCGAAGGACTTGAAGAGGAAGTAAAATGAGGGTAACAAAACATGAAGATAAAGACCTATAAAGTAATGCAGTAAAATTATAACAATTATCTCTATAATAATACACAAAATGAAATCATAAAATTTATTAAATAAAAAAACAATGAGTTTGAAGGGATGTACAAATTTGGTTCCTATGAGAAAGGAAAAGGGGGCTTCACTTGGGTAGGGGTTCAAAGTCCATTGAAGCCATAATCAACTCCATGATTTGGTATCTCTACCACTCTTGATGCTATTAAACCTCATTTTTCAACACCATATATTTGAAACATTGGTTAATACTTGGGTTAGGAAAATGTGAAGGATTGGGGTGGCCAAAGTGCACCATGCTAGCATTTGGGGATCCTAGGGGGTAATGTTGACACCCAAAGTTCACAGATCCTAAGGTGTGGTGGGGTGGGAGGTGTGTGGTAACAAGTTACAGAGGTTCCACATTGCTAGGCACCAAGAAGCTATGTTTCTACTAAGGAAGAAAGAGTGCTTGGATGCTAAAGTACTAAGGATGCTAAATTGCCAAAGTGTGAAACCTTGACATGATGCCAAGGCTTGGTTTTTCTAGGGTTATGGCCATGATTTGGGCTACAAATAGGGTGAAAAATTTCTGATTAATTAGCTACAAATTGGCTACAAAATTACTAAAAATTAGCTGCCATGTTCAAGGGGTAGGTGAGATCCACCCCCATGCATCCTAGCTATCTGGCCTCTCCACGCTATCTAACCCCCTTTCTCCTATTTGGCCAACCCCCTCCCACTAGGGGGAGAATGTCAACATTAAAGGGGGATGGGTGGTCAACACTAGGGATGAAGGTCAACTCCTCTAGGCTAGGTCACCTCCCTTTCCATGTTGAGGGTAGGTGAGTTCTATCCTCCTTGCACTCCTCCATGCTAGCCTTGAAGTCTCCTAGCTAGCTTACCCCTTATAGGGGGTGTGTTCGCATAGAGAAATGTATACCCCACACCCCATCATAAAACCCATAAAATTTCCATTTTTGGCATTCCAAAAAGACATTTTAACTCTCCTAAGACAAAATATAGACACTATGTGACATTTTTCACTTAGGAAATGAGGATTTAGTCACTTATGAAGCATTTTTTAGACCCAAAAGTATGAAACATGTGAGATTGCCCCTTTATGGGTTACAACCTTTACATTTACACTAAAATATTGCCCCAAGTTTCATGGGATGAGATTACAAATGTTTCAACATGAAAACTTTGTGGTGTTTCACATAAAAGTATGAAATGTTTATCTATAAACATCAACAACATGAAAACTAGCTTGTACCAACTTCAACAGTCAAAACACGAATATGAATTTTGCAAAATTTTACTAAATATTCAAGTTAATGGTGAAATTAGACATAGTAAGAACTCTAGGAAGGCGAGTTAAAATTTTTAAAAATTCATAAAATACAACATGTAAACAAGTTTAAAAACATTTGAACATAGCCATAAAAACACACAGCCAACACCAATGTTGACTGTATGGATAGGGAGGTTTGCAATTTTCATGGCCAAAAACTACAGCTATACAAAGTAGTTCACACTTGAATGAAAATGATATATTATAGCTAAATTTTTTTTCTAAGGCTGGAAATTGTGTAGGAACAAAATTCAATGGGATTTGACATGAAAAATTCAAATTTTTTTAGTGATAATGTCGTATGCTCTACAATGTCAAAGCTATGATGTTGTATCAATGATGTTGTGCATATAAAAAAAATATATATATGTGTGGGAGTTAGAAAAAGTTTTCATTTTGTCATTTCATAGAAAGAGATGTTTTTGTAGTTTTTCTAAGCTCTAACACCCAAACTTTCTTAATGTAACTCCAATTCATGTAATTCTTGAACCCTATTGATCTTGGAGTGCTCATGATGTAGGGACACCTCTTTTGATCCCCTTGTTGTACCCTACTTCCTATGTATCTTTTTGTGTTGATTTTATTAAGCATGATTCTTGGATGTTTTGGCATGTTTCAGGGTGTTTTGGACTCATTTTGAAGATTTTAGTGGGTTCCAGGGTCTATGGAAACTTGTTTGGAGACATCCATAGATTCTAGACATCAAAACAAGTAGTTTTATTTTTTGCATATATAAGATAGAAGTCTACCTAGAAAGATAGGAGTCTCACATCACACATCTAATTTGAAGTATAGACATCTATGGACTAGAATAGACATCTACCAAAATAGTAGAAATCTCACCTAAAAGTAGACCTTTCATAGTGGGCATCTAAACAAAGTCAAAGATGACCAAGACACATGGTGAAACTTCCAAAAATGTCATTCCAATTCAAGAAATAGACAAAGCAAAATGGAAACAACCAAGGAGAAGGTCAAAAGACATGCAAGAACCTCACATTGAGTTGAGGAAAGCTTTCTAGGATATTTATCTTCTAGTTGCTTATAAATATTGATGTAATTCATCATTGTTAGGAAGAAAGGGCATAAAACTAACCATGAGTAGGATAGAAGACTCATGAAAGTTAAGGGAGGAGAGCCTATGTAGGAAGAGAACTTGTACAAGGAAGTTAAGTGAGAGGTAAGGGAGAGCACTTAAGAGAGATTAGGAGAAACACTTATAAGTGTCTTGTCTTGAGCTTGGGCTCCATTATGAGAAATTGATGATTAAGAGATAAGATCCTTGGAAGAGTTGTGAGTTGATCTTGGCTTCTTATATTTGATGTATTTTCTATGTATTTTGATAATTATCGTAATAGAAGAAATATTCTGTCCATTTTATTATGTGGTTCTCATTTCCTAAGCTAGATCTACTTGGAAGTTATGGATTGGGTCCTATTGGAATCTATTGAGGTGAAAAACCCTAGCACTAGATTGGTATTAGAGCTAAGGTTTATAGGAATACACACATCTACAAGATTTGGAAGAAAGGTGTGACTCATAAGAAGAAGACTAATCTAGATATTGGATAATAGATTCAAGAACTCAAAGACTTTTTCAAGGCTTTTATGGTTGGAATGCAAGAAGTTCTTCTAAAAGTAAGGACCTTCAAGTACCAAGATTTCATAGAAACTTGAAGAAGTAAAGAGGAGATTGAAGATGAGAATCATTGTGCACCATTGAAAGCACCAAGAGGAAGACATGATCAAAGAGCTCTAAGGAGAGATAGGACTAGAACTCAAAGGTATGAGCCAAGATTTCCTTTTAACAATAATGAAAATGATGATGAAAGGTTTGTAAAGATGTTAATAATTTCTTCAATAGTTCATCATGTGGATATTTCCATCTTTAAAGGTATTGAAGGTATAGATTTCTTTCTTTCATGACTTAGAACTATGAATAAGTATTTTCTTATTGAGCAACTTTCTAATCAGAAAATGATTCATGTTGTTCAAAGAAAACTTGAAGGATTGGTAGCTAAATGGTTAAACAAGGAATGTCTTAAATACCTTGAATAACATGGAAGAGCTATTGCGAGTTAGCAACTCATGGAGTTCATGCTAAAGTAAAAATGTAAGATGACATCCTTCCATTATGAAGCCATCAAGGAGCTAAAATTTCTCAAACAAGGAGATCAATAGGTAAAGGATATTTATGTTGAATTTTGTAAAGCCTTGGAAATGGTTGATATTCATTGGTTTAAGTATGAGAAAGCTTCTAACTTCATTAGTGGATTAAGGATGCCATATCAGCAAGAATTACCATTCTATGAGCCCGATACTCTTGATGAAGCCTATGATCTTCCTCTCAAGGCTGAAATGAAAATCACAAAATTTGGCCAAAAGAGAAAGAAAGGTAATAGGAAAAGGTATTAGAATGATGTTACTCACAAGTAAAATAAATCATCCAAGAAGGATGGTGAAGTTGAGCCAAAGAAGAAGGAAAGATAGTCTACTTCTCCTAGAAGGGGAAGAGGAACATAACAGTCTTCAAAAGGTAAAGATCATGGTAAAGATATATGTTATAATTGTGGTGAATTAGGTTATACACAATTAGAATGCACAAATCCAAAGAAGAATGCCTATAAGGGTAAGGAAATTCAAACTATGCAAGATGATGAACTTGAATCTTCAAAGAAGGTATGTGAAACTGAGCCTTTTCATATTATTGATCAAAGTGAATTGAATCGTTGTAATTTTTTTGAACATGTTAGTGCTAATGAGGATGTTATGAGGAAGAGTTTATTTAGAACTCATTATGATATTAAGGGTTATTCATTGAGTGTGCTCATTAATGGTGGAGCACAAGAAAGTGTGATTTTTGCCAAGGTGGTGAGGTTATTGAAGTTAACCATAATTCATCATCCTAATCCATACAAAGTGCATTGGTTAATGAAGAATCATTATAAGAAATTTATGGAACAATTCCTTATTAATTATTCCATTAGAAGTTTCTATGATCAAATTCTTTGTGATGCATTTTAGGATCAAGAACTTTGAAAGGGGTGGGGATGGATGAATACATTTCCCAAATCAAAAATTATAGCTAGAAAAATCACAAATAAATCTAACATGGTTTCCCAACTTGGGTAGTCCATACTCAAAGGGTAGTTCAATTGCACACTTCTGAATGTTATTTCTTTGAAATTTGGTTTGAAGAATACCATACCCTATACAAGCTCTAAGCTCCACTCTAAAATGTTTCATTACTACAAAACCACTTAATCTTGCAAGGTACCAAAAATCTTAGAATATGGTTTCAAGGATTCCACAACCTTTATAAATTGAGCTCCACTCTAAAGTATTTTGACACTACACAAACACTCAATCATACAAGATCCTAATAAGCTTAATCATGATGCCTTCTCACAAGAAGCACATCAATCCCAATAGGACAACAAAAGAGAAAATCACAAGGAAAAAATGTTTGCGCTTTGAAGCATAACTCAACAATCAATCAATTAAAAATTGTTTACAAATAAAGTACATAATTACAATATAAAATGATTACTTTTATGGTGATAGTTCATGCACATTACTTTTTCTTCTTCACAATACACATGAGAATGAAGTCTTCTTATAACCTTGGAGTTTCCAAAATCATCTTGAAATTGGTGCAATACCTATCTAATGCCTAATTTAGATGTATCCTTTGAGATTTGGACTTTACTCTAAAAATGATATCAATTCTAGGTAGATGTTTCTTCTGAAATTGCAACATCTCTATGGAGACATTTGCTCCTAAAAGAATACATATCTTATTTTTTGGAGACATATTCTCAGATTCAACTCCACTTTGGCCAAGATGTCTTCTACTTATAGGAGATGTCTTCTTAGCTTTTGAACTTTGAGTCTTGAAGTTTTTCCTCAATCATTGGAGCATCTTTTTTTAGATTGTAGTCTTCTTTACTCATCCATGCTTCCTTGAGTCCTGGTTATCTCTACTTAAACATCTTCATTTTCATCCATGCTCCCTTGAGTCCTTGTAGTCTCCACTTTGAGATTTCTTTGTAGATGTCATTCTTTGTGTCTCCTTCATGTCTTGCAAAAACATCACATTTCACAACGTTCTATGTTCTTCATTTTCCTTAAGGTTTTAACATACAAAAAGGTCAACAATATTTCCCTTTTAGTGATATCAAAAACTTAATAAAATAGGTAATTTGATAAACCAATAAAAAATAACAGTAATCGTTAAGAGATATTAAGACTTATAAATTCCAATGGTAGCTAGGAACTAGGATAAAAGCTCTAATAAAGCTCAAGGCCTAGGATAGAGATTGTGTAAAATTAAAAAAGAAATTAAGATAGATAAACAAAGGTAAAATGTATCTCCATAACCAAAGTGCACCAAAAATAGATAACCAAGAATCACCATCTATCTATTCCACAAATTATTCATACAAGCTATCCATATGTATGCCCACTAAAACATTCTCATCATGTACAATAACTACATATGTGCAAGTCCACATCAAAATCATATGTGTGTACATAATCAAACTATCCATATCCATATATATATCAACAAAATTTTTTCCCCATTTTAGACATCAATGAAAAGGAGAGATGATCTAAGAAGGCTATCAACTAACCTTTGTAGCATCATTGAACTTATTGTTTGAAGAAACTGTAGCTCTAGATGGTTTGTACCTTTCCTCCTCATCATAACTGTTGGTGCTAGTGTTGTTCACACATTGCTGACTATCATCATTTGAACATGGGATCGAGATAGGGGCCCTCCATGAAAGAAGCTTCACTTGAAAATGAGATGAAGCTGGTGGAGCTGGCTGAGTTGAACTCTATTGAGATAATGAGGAAGCTTTCTTCCTTTGATAGGTGATGCTAGCTATAAGTCTCCATTGAGATAAATTCCCAAGAGTACTCTCCATATCTGACTACTCAAATGATCTAGGAGCATCACCCTGAGATGGAACAATGGGTCCAAGCTACTCTCCTTGGATAGGTGCTCATGGTGAAACCAACTCATCTAAATCTAATGCATTTTCTAGGTCATAGGCTTAGGAAGGTCTAGCTACCATAGAATGTCTGTGAGAGGCAAGAAGGTCCTCCTCACTATTTGAAATAAAAGTGATGATCTCCTTGAACTACTACCCATCAAAAGGAATAGGTACTGTAGCAAAATCCATTCTCTTATACAAATAAGTTAGATTCATGCTAGTCATCCCTATAGTATGAGCAAATAGTTGAAGAAGCTTCTTCATGGATGATCTCACCTATGCACTAGTAGATTTTGACCTAATTAACTAAGGAGAGGCCTTGGATGATGATGCTTCTCTCTTCTTCTATGATGGAGATGGCTTGGTGCTAGGTCTTGCTTCATCTACATGTGAGGAGCTCCTCTTCTTTGCATAATCTTCAAGGTTATACTTGCCTTTGAGCAAAGGCATCCTTGGAATGGGAACACCTCTTTGATGGATCAATAGTTGATGAGATGAGGATGCCTAGAGATCCTTTCTTTGATGAACATGGTTAACATGTCACAACAAAGAGTATGCTCCAAGTCCAGCTATTGTCTTGTACTGTAGAGAACAAAAGATTGGGATGGCAACATGTAACTATAAATTTTCCCTTTTATAATAATGTTATATAGAACAAAAGGGACAAGGTGGAAGCATCTAGAGACATCATGTTTCTATAAACTCTACCTCTACCAAATAGCACTAAATCTTCAAACAAGGCATCATAGAACTCATCATGTGTGATGGACATTATGCCATTCGAAATGATATCATTCATAAGATGAATGGCAACTTGGAAATCATCTACACTAGAAATTCCAAGAAGTGTATTTACAACTTGGGGAGACACATTAATTACAAGACCTCCAACCATAGATATAAATTCCCCAATAGTAGCATTAGTAATAACAATATTATAAAATAATTCTCTAATAAGAACTTCAAGAACTAAGAAATCCAGAGTAATGAAAGAAGCCTAGTTTAAAACTTGAAAATAACTCATTAGATCTTGTTGCCTATGCAAAGGAAATGAAAAAGAGAGCTTAGAGATGATATTCACAACTTGAGTTACCTCAAACTAATGCTGCACATTGTTAGATCTAAACTATAGAGTGTAGGTTCTTGGAGTGCTTGTAGAACCTCCCCTAGACTTCTTCTTAGGTTGTGCCCTTTATATTCCAACCTTCTTGTGGGCCATAGCTACTCAAATCACTATCACTAGTGGTACCCTAGTCATCTCCTTGTGATCATCTCCAATGAAAATGAATAGAAATGAAGGTTTGGAAACTCATAACCATGACAAATGAGGATTTTTAATGAGAAATAAGACATCTCCTTTGGACAAAAGATGTCTCATCCACAACCATTACTAAGAGTAGATGCCTATTTTTGAGAGTAGACGTCTTTGTTGTGCTAAAGGAAAAAGATAAAAGGACATCTTTTTTTCAAGAATAGATGTCTCCATGTAGACATCTCCTTTTAGGAGAAGACTTATTCTTTAGAAGAGGCTTAATAGGATAGGGTTAAAGAATGAATACCAAGGACTATAGTCTTAAAATATACAAAAAGTGAATCAAAGACTTGCCTTTACTTACCTTTCTTGTCAAGGAGAATGAAGGTGCCTAGATTGCTAGAGAATGAAACTTCTCTTTCAAGGTTTCTCTACTTACACAAACTTCTTCAATTTCCAAGGCTTGTCTCCCTCTCATGAATTTATTGGAGAGAGTCTTCTCATTGCCTTGTACCTTCCTTTTGACCTTCCGTTCTTTCTTAACCCCTTGTCCTTTTGAGTTGTCCAATTCTTCTTATGATCTTGTAAATTTTCCTTTGTTGATGCATTTTGGTAAGACCATGAAGTCTTATGATATGAATAGATACTCATATGATAAAAATTTAAATTACACTTCCATTGCTTATACCCAAGTTTATGAAAATAATAACATCTCATCTTGCTATAGTAGTTAAAGATATCATACCTTGGAGTTGCTCTTGATTGAGATGTAGGGCATATTGATTCCTCATTCTTTGGAGTGGCCTTTGGTTGAAATGGGATTGATGTAGATGATTCATCTTGTGTACAACATTCCAACCCACTCTTATCATGTGGACTTCTTCCTTGTCCTAAGACCATATGAAGGAACTCTTTTCTTTTAAACAATTTTTCATTGACAAGTTTTACATCTACAATCTCTTCCTTCATTTACTCATAAGACTTGGTTATTTCTTTATTCTTAGCCCTAAGGTTTGAGATTTCTTTTGTGAGGTCTAAAATATTTTAATTTAAGAAATAAATGTATTCATCCTTAATTTTTACTTATTTACTTAACTTTATGTAAATATTTTAAAAAGATAAAAGTTCATTACATTAAATTTCATATCTTTCTTCTTCATTTTCAAACTCATCATTTGAGGTATTAGCATCATCATTTGTAAGGGCCATACAGATGAGGTGTGAGTCTTTTGCATTATTCTCCACCTATTCTTCACTATGTTTTCCACCATCCCAACTTATGTAGAAGTTTGTCTTTTTCAATTCTAAATCATCTTTATCCTTCCTTTGCAACTTGTCATTACTAGGACATTTGAAGGCCACATGGCCTCTTTCACTAGAAATCCAACATTCTATAGAAAAAGAATGAAAACTACAACTTGAAAAAATTTACCTCTTTCCTTACCCTAAAATTGATTGGGTCTCTATTTAGTGGAGCTCTTATTTCTTTTTGCCATAAGCCTTTGCAGCCTTCTTAAGAGAAGAGTTGTTTCTTCTTCACTACCCTCTTCTTACTCATTAGGTTTCTTTTCCTTTAAGGCTAATTTTAGAGAAATGGATTTTTTTTATTGCCTCTTCATTATGAGTTTCATTTCATAATAAATAAGAGCACTTTGAAGCTATTAAAATTTTGAAATAGAAAAATATCTAATTTCCTCCATGCATGTGACCTTCGATCTAAATTTTGGTTGAAGAGTCATGATCATTTTAATATGACATCACTCTCAAGAAAATATTTACCGGTACCTCTAATGGCCACAACTAGATCATTTTCCCTAGAGAAATATTCTTTTATTTTCTCTTCTTCTCTCATTTTAAGCTTATCATACTTTGCAAAACTAAAAGTTTTGATTTCTTAACTATTGAAGTTCTCTCATAAGTAGCCTCTAATATTTGTCAATTTTCTTTGGTCATTTTACATCCTGAAACTCTAATAAATTCAGATTTATTCAATGCACAATATAAATAGTGTTTTTCTCTTGAATTGAACATGAACTTATCTTTTCTTCTTGTGTCCATTTGCTATGAGGCTTGATGACTTTTCTTGTGCTACTAATGGGTAATGTGTAGCCTTCATGGATAGACTAAAAAACTTCAAACTTCATGGACTCAAAGAATCCTTACATTATTTCCTTCCAATAGGAAAAGTTGAGCCCATCAAACATTGGTGTCTTTGTGTAAGATTTCCCGTCCATATTTCACTCTTGATGTTGAATGAAGAGTACTAGGCTTTGATACCACTTAAGGATCAAGAACTTAGAGGGGGGAGGATGGATAAGTTTTCCAAATCAAGATTATAGCCACAAAAATCATAACCAAATTTAATGTGGTTCCCCAACTTGGGTAGTCCACACTCGAAGGGTAGTTTACTTGCACACCTCTGGACTTTATTTCTCTAAATGTGGTTTGAAGGGGACTTCCACTTTGAAGTGTTTCATTACTAGAAAACCATTCAACATTGCAAGGTTCCAACAAGCTTAGAATATGGTTTCATAGATCTCACAACATTTACAAATTGAGCTTTGCTCCAAAGTGTTTTGACACTACACAAACACCTAATCCCATAGGATCTTGACAAGCTTAATCATGGTGCCTTCTCTTTAAAAGCACATCAACCTCAGCAAGGAAAGAAAAGAGAAAACAAAGCACAAGGATATGATATAACTTACATTATAGATCCTTGCACTTTGAAGCCCAACTCAACAATCAATCAACCAAAAATATTTTACAAATGACTACACAAGTGCAATATACAATGCTTACTTTGATGATGATAATTCATGCACATCACTTTTTTTTTGCTTCATAGTACCTAAGATAGTGAAGTTTTCTTATAGTCTTAAATTTTCCAAAATCACATTAGAACTCATGCAATGGCTATCTAACCACTAGTGTAGACATCTCCTTTGATATTGGGATGTCTCTTTGAAAATGACTTCAATTCTGGGAAAACATGTCTTCTAAAACTAGGATGTATCTATGAAGATGTCTTCTCTTGAAAGGAGACATCTCTTATTTTTGGAAGACATCTTCTCTAGATCAACTCTAGTTTGGCCAAGCCATCTTATACTTTTGGGAGATGTCTTTTTAGCTTTTAACCTTTGATTCTTGAAGCTTCCTCTTGATCACTAGAACATCTTCTTTTAGCTTGTAGTCTTCTTTACTCATCCATTCTCCCTTGATTCCATATAATCTCTACTTAGACATCTTTGTATTCATCAATGCTTCCTTGAATCCTTATCATCTTCACTTTGAGATATCTTTGTAGATGTCATTCTCTGAGCTCTCCTTCATGTCCTAAAAAAACATCACATTCTACAACTTTTTATGTTCTTGATTTTCCTTAAGATTTTAACATACCAAAATGTCAATAGTGTTGTGTATTGTTTATTCAGATCTCATATTTGGAAGAACTTGAAATTATGATAATAAGGTTACTTTTTAGGATGAAAATAATAGTTTGACTATCAAGAAAGACAATCATAAGTTTAGATTGTTGTCCACTATTTCTAATAATGTGGTTGGTAATTTAAATTCTTTAGTAATTCTTCCTAGTTGTAAGGAGATCATAAGGATTAATGCTATTTATGATGATGAAATTTTCATTGATGTTAAAGAGCATACATTTGATATAGATGCTATGATTGATTACTTGGAGTCTTATATGAATGCGAAGAAGGTTGATTATGCTATTGTTCAATATTAGGTGTTGATGGCAGTATTAGTTAATGCTTTTGGAAACTTGTGTAGGTGGTGGATTGAAATTTTTATTGGAAAAAGGATGTTGGAAGAATAAGAAAGTTTAGTTAGCATGAAGTGAATAAATGCCATTGCTATTTGGGAATAGGGAAATGAGGCTTACTCCATGGATCTATGCTAACAATATTTTTTCATATTTTTGTATCACTTTTAAGTAGGTTTGAGTCATTATGAGGATGAAAGGAAAGTATTCCAAGGGGATACTTAAATAAAGAAAGCATGGTGGGGCATGAGGAAAACCCTCCATGGGCAAGGGAAGCTTAAAATAAAAACCTTAGATGATACTCATTCTCATGTTTGTAATACATGGAGTGATGATTATCATTTACATCATGAGGACATTGAACCTTCCAACTTGTGAAAGATCATGAAGCATGACATTTTTAAGGATGAGAGAGCTAGTGTAGGGACACATCTTATGATCCCATTATTTTACCCTACTTGCTATGTGTCTTGTTTTTGTATTTTATTGAGGATGATTCTTGGATGTTTTGGCATGTTTCAGGGTGTTTTGAGCTCATTTGGATGAGTTTAGAGGATTCCAAGATCTATGGGATCTTTTTGAAGGCATCCAGAGGTTTCAAGCATCAAAACAAGAATTTTTATTTTTGGCACTTGTAGGATAGATGCCTACCCAGAAAGATAGATGTCTCACCTTAGATGTCTAACCTAAAGTATAGATATCTATGGCCTAAAGTAGACATCTATCAAAAATAGTAGATGTCTCACCTAAAAGCAGGGCTTTCACAATAGATGTCTAAACAAAGTCAAAGATGACCAATACATAGAGGAAAAATTCCCAAAATACTTGTTCTAATTTGGGAAATAGAAAAGGAAAGATGGAAACAACCAGGAGAAGGTGAGAAGACTTGGAAAACATCTAAAGAACCTCAAGTTAAGTTGAGGAAAGATTTATAGGATTTTTACCTTCTAGTTGCTTATAAATATTGATGTCTTTCACCATTGTGAGTCAAGAAAGAGCATAACCCTAACCATGATTAGGAGAGAAGGCTCATGAGAGTTGAGGGAGGAGATCTTGTGCAAGGAAGTTGAGTGAGAGGCAAGGGAGAGCACTTGAGAGAGATTAGTAGAATCTCTTATAAGTGTCTTGTCTTGAGCTTGGACTCCATTTTGAGCAATTTATGATTAAGAGATAAGAAACTTAGGAGAGTTATGAGTTGAGCTTGGCTCCTTGTCTTTGATGTATTTTCTATGTATTTTAAGAATTGTCTTAATATAAGAGAGATTTTCTCCATTTCATTATGTTTTTCTCATTTCCTAAGCTAGATCTACTTGGGAGTTGTGGATTGGGTTCTATTGGGATCTATTGAGATGAAAAATCCCTACACGAGTTAAACTTAGTCATGGCAGGGATGCATTGCATGTAGATAAGGAAAGTTGAGCCAAAATTTCCTAACACATAGAAGATAACATAAAGGATAAGTATAAGAATATTTTAATTAACTAATTAAATAAAAGCCAATGAACTTAATCGATTCTCCTAACCAACCATTCAAGGTTACAATAAACAAGAAAATGATGGCTGTGAGAGGCCATAATAATCAAAAATATAATAATTAGGGGTTTGTTTTTGAAATTTCTCTAAATTTCTAATCATGATAAGAGCTATAAATGATGAAAAAGATAAAAACTAGATCAACCCAAGAATACAAGAAAGTATTATGAATCATTAGCAACTGACTTGAAATTCCTTGGTAACCTTGAATCCTTAATGATTGCAGATGGCTCCAAAGAGATCCATAGTAGAGGGATCTTCACAACCTAGTAATAGAAGACCAAGAGGCCAAGGAAGAGGGCAAGTAGAAGAACAAACTCTATAAGTAAAACATGGACAAGAGGAGGCTAAACCATTCAGCATCCATTAATAGACCCCCACTAAAAAATAATCTAACAAGCAGAGGTAGAGGCAACACTAGTCCCTAAACAAGGACAATGCCTCATGCTATCAACAAAATGCCTCTAGGTAATCCAAGAGAAGTTCATAATGTTAATAGTCATTATGAAATTGAACTTTAGATCGTTCATGAAGTTTTCTCTTGAAGCTTTGAAGACATAACTTCAATCTTCTCTTTTATGGTCCACTCTTTTAAGCCATGCTGAATGGTACCTAGGAGAGGTATATTAGTTTTGAAGAAATAAGAAAGATGATGCTTATATAAAAATTGAAGGATTCTCATTGACATACTTAAATGAAGTAATCAACAAGGAACTAAACATTCCAAATTTCAAAGCCAACATTATGTAAATATCTACCATGTCCAATACAAATGCAAAAAAATTTATTGCTATAAAGATCCTATGGAAAAGAAGATAAGGATTATAGTGAGATGACCACTAAAGAGAAAATTCTCTACCTACACAACCATAGAAAGTGTAATTCTGATGGAAAATTTTAATGCTAACATCATTCGTTTGCTCTTCCTAGAGGTCCAAAGAAGGTTCAAGAAGAAGAATTCAAGGAAGCTAACACTACCATTCCCTTGCCTAATAAAAAAGCTATACAAGCAAGCAAGGATCTTGGGCTACACTAGTGATGTTCCAAGGAAAGCCTAGAATACATCCTACTTGGAGATGTTAAAGCTAGTGCCATCCAAGAAGGATCTACTAGAGAGACAAGTAAGAACTAAGGGATAATCAGGTTCTACACTTGTTGGTAACATTCCAACTACCAAACAGTAACAACAAGCAGGACATAGTGAATCAACACCTGTTGGAGATAGGCCTGAATAGCAAGCTTTACCACCGCCACAAGACTATTGACCTTTTCATGAGACAAGTTAGTGCCTACGGTTTCTATATAGGTAATTATCTTTGTAGGCAAGAGTAGATGATGATAATTAGGCATAGTAGATATCAGTGAATGTTGCATCCTTCTAGGTGATGTTAGAAGCTAGTGAAGGTACCATACTTGTGGTCATGCAACACTAGTGTGCAGTTAGAGCAGCAAAGTTTATAACCAATCACATTAAAGAATCTTTTAGTGTTCTTGTTATGCCACTGACCAATATTTAGGGAGCTAGAGATGTTCAAATACTAGCTAGATCATCCATGACACCAATAGAGCATGAAGATATCCTTAACAAACTACTGCAGATGGGCCAAGTGATGCAGAACTCTTTAATATCCTCAATGATATCACTATAGTATAGTTTGATCTAATAGCCACAAAAGGAAAGCTGGTAATGACAAAATTAATGGTAGATCATGCCAAGAATGAGGTGTAGAGGTTATAGGTTGAATTAGTAGCTCTAAGAGTAGAGAGAAGGACGCCTACACAATTCGTAGCACCAAACTAGCTAGAAAAATTCAGCACTAATCAAGTTAGTTAAATAATTCTTGAAATATACAAGTGAAGATGGAGAGAGAGAAGGATATGTGAAACGCATCAACAGCTAAAACTGAGACATATGCAGATGTCAAAACTATTAATACCTTAGAAGAGGAGAACAAAAAGCTTACTGCAAATAATACTAGATTGATAGATGTTGAGAAGTACAAAAACATTCTTGAAGAAAGGATTCACCAACTACAAGAACAATTCATATATATCAATCAAGATATGAACAAAGTAGTCTAAGAAAATAAGACATTATCAATGGAAAAAGTATGCGTCATCTATAAAAATTCTATAGTTGAAATAAACACATGGAAAAATGAGGCCAAGAAACATAAGAAGCTAAAGAATATTTTAGGAACCAAGTGAAAATGTAAAAATAAGTCAATGAGAAGGAGATCTAGATGGCAAAGGATAAAATCAATTCTATAACACCATGCCCTAGCTATGGCAAGGTGATGCCTAGGATCACTAGTAATCTTACAATAGAAGCATGATAAATTAAAAAGTAATGATGTGTACGTTATATTAAGGAAAGTCAAACTACGCAAGATTTCATGCCATAACAAAAACTAAACATACATTACAATGAGAAAACTAAATATCTCTACATAAACTAAAAATATGCACTATTCCCACAAGATACAAAAATACATAAAGATCATCATCACCTATATAAGAGTACAAAGATTTTCATACAATTATAAATAGTCCATATTCCTATACATGAAAATATTCCCATCCTCTAGTCTTCCTCTTTATGCTTGTTTGGGCTCCTACAATTTCCACCTATAATTAAATAAAGTCAATATATAACTAAGTCACAAGCCTTTACACTTCCCCTCCTAGATGGTTAACAAGTGTTGCACTAAAGGAGAGGAGTGGAATACAAGGAAACTTGCATTACTTGTTAGTCTTGTGCATGCTAAGAGTAACTCATGAACACACACATATCACACATAACACTGGCATAATCATTATTGAAGAGGATAGAGGTCTATCATACAATCACAGATAAATCGATGGTCCAAGATAATCTATCATATATTCTTTGCATCACATCCCATGCATTTCCATGATCATGCCCATGCCATCATATCTATGCTATACTGCTAAATAATTCAGGACCCACATAATCATAATTCAATCATAAGGTATATTATTAGCACTATAACTGACAAACAAATGCTATCATATATGTAGCCCTTGTGGTTGCTAACATGTTCATACTTAGTGTAGCATGTGAAATGTTACCATGAGTACTCATAAATAGCCATTTCTTGTAGGTATTTTAGTAGTCTTTGATTTATCCAACTAGTGCTAGGGTTAGTCAATTTGTGACCCAGAACCACTAGCCTTATAGAGGACTAGCAATAGGGATGAACACACCTATGTCATGTACCAGTCATAGGGATGAAGACATCTGTGCTCTCCCACTCTCAAGATGAGGCTTGAGATAGGAACCTCATCGATGATTCCAATGATACCAATTTCACCTAAATTGAACTCCTAGAAGCAAAATTATGTACATCCAAAGTTTGATTAAGGAAATAATAATTAATAATATTTAATTACCATGAGGAAGTATTTTAATTCCCAAAAATGCTTGCACCAAAATAGGCCTCAAAAATATAATATCCGTATCATACTAGTCTTATCAACATCACATATCATATTCCACAACTCCACATCATACCATACATAGCATATATATTAATAATAAATTCATAAACAAAACCCTACAATTTCTAGAAATATGCAAAATAACATGCCTAAGCTCAATCTTTGAGCTATTAGCCCCACATGCCCACATAACATCAACATACACACTAATCTAGCATAAAAATATAGGGAAAAGGTAAAGACAATCCACCAATTACAATTGTTGGGGTAGAAAGTTCAAAATAAGTAAAAATACCCTTAAAAATTTGGTAGGACTTTTTTTTTTCTCCAAACAAGTTCCACATCCATGTAGATACAACCACAATAATCCCAAATCCAAGTTCAGAGCAAGAAAACATTGTCCATAAAGCTTAAAACTCCATGAGGAAAAAACAAGAAAAATGAGGAAAAGAGAAGACAATAAAAATAATCAAAATTTATATTTTTTAATAGAAAAAAATGAAACAAATTAATTTTTTTATGCATACATGATGGTAAAGGTAGTTAGTCCCTTTTTGTTTACAACAAAAAGAAGAAGGTCATAAACATTACTTTTGTGCAAAGAAATGATGTAAATTCCTTTTTTTTTTTGCCTAGTTACTTCACCTCATCTGTATAAAAAAATATTACCTATGATCTATGATGAGACGTGATATGCACAAGCCATGATATTGCGGCCGTTGTGATATCACATCCCATGCGATATCGCGTACGCGATATCGTGGTCCATCGCCAAATCTATAAATAAGAGGCGGCACTCTCCTCATTTCCCAATCCTAGGTAGAAGTAGTGAAGCTATGGTAGTTTGATCACTCCAGAGTTAGATTAATTTCCCATGTGTCCGTAGTAGGGGTCCTAGAGTGAATGGCTCTTTATTCGAGCAGCTTTGTACCTGAACACAAGTTGTGTACTGCAATAAATACAAACTTGATTGGATAAACCTTGCGGTGCATGGATAGGATTTTATTTATTGTTATTTATTACTTTCCTAGAATGTGGTATGAGTATGACTTGATTACGAGCATCTAAGGATGTGTACGGCTAGTTAAGGAATCGGCTGCTCGTCGCATGCGG
>MNCI01007047.1:88634-118823 GCA_015680685.1 Gnetum montanum | reverse complement strand
AAGTGTAAAGGCTTCCCACTCATTTGTGTATTGACTTTATTTAATTCTAGATGAAAGACATGGGAGCCTACATGAGCATAGAGAGGGAGAGTAGAGGAGGGGAAAATCTTTAGTGCTTGGTTAATGTATATTTCCATGTACAGTAGTATGAAATTGTATGAGACTCTTTGTACTCTTATATAGATGATGATGATGTTTATGCATTTTAATATCTTGTCGAAATAGTATAGATTTTTTGTTTATGTAGAGATATTTAATTTTCTCTTTATATTGTATATTCATTTTTTGGTGTAGCATGAAATATTATGCATTTTAACCTTCCTTAATATAACATACACAGAATTTATTTTAAATTTATCTTGTTTCCATTGTCAGATCACTAGTGATCCTAAGCATCACCCTACCCTAGCTAGGGTGGGGTGTTACATTGTGGTATCAAAGCTAGTTTATTCTAATTTTATATGATGTTTAGGACACTCATCCATTTGTGATTTTATGTTACAAATATGTATAGTAGATATGGTCATGATGTTGGTGGGACCTGTAAGACAAAAGCATCTAATGATGGGCTAGAGCAGCCTCCTCAAACATCTAGTAGTGGTATTGCAAATAGGCAACCAAATCCTATACAATAGATGTTATAGATCTTGCAATAGCATGTTGTAGCTAGTGATGCTTTCATTCCCATGTTTAGGGAAGTGGGAAGTGGTAGTGGTAGTGGAGGCTTAGGATATTCAACCACGTAGCCTATCAATAGGGAATTGGTAGAGTAATTTTGGAATTTAGGACCTCCTAAATTTGATGGCACTGAAGATCCTACTGTAGCTACCAAATAGTTGGAGTTATAAAAGCTTTTGATTTGATGGGTTTCTCATCAGTTTAGTAGCCTTGCTTGGTACTATATCGATTGGTTGGTACTACCTAGCATTAGTGAACGATTGAAGAGCAAGCCAAGGGCTGGACTAGCCAAGAGGTGACATGGGATGATTTTGTAACCTATTTTAGAGCCCATTATGTGTCTGCCCAATATTCATAAGCCAAGGACAATGAATTATATTATTTATATCAAGGTTGTTGGTTAGTGGCAGAGTATGATGCTTATTTCTCTAAGCTTAGTAGTTATGTACCAAAGATGTAGATAGATGCTTAGGCATAAATGAATAGATTTGTTTGAGGGTTGAGGCCATCTTTGAAGGATCACATCTTACCCCTTAGATTAATGTCCTATGATGAGGCTAGAGTAGTAGCCATGAATTTAAAGAGTCAGCATGAAGATGTAGCTCGTAGAGACCTAGCCCTTCCAAGCAAGCTCATGGACATGGAAGAGAGCACCCAACACTAACCCATGGCCCTACTATTAGGGTTGATTGTGGATCTATTGTTTTGTATCGATGTGGATAGCTTGGCCACCTATAGAGGAATTTCTAGAATTTTTTTGCATGTGGGAAGCCAAGACTTCAAGCTAAAGAGTGCTTGAAATAAGTAGGTAGTAGTGGAGGAGGTAGAGGCTGAGGATAATGACCTCCAATTTAGGATGGACATGTAGCACTAGTTACTCAACCTGAAGTAGGGGAGTAGATGACTCAAGAATAGGTGTATGCTTTAACAAACCAACCATTGGTTATGAAGCCAAACATAGTGATGGAAATGAGAGGTATGATTTATGGCTTTGCTATGTTGATTTTATTTGATTTAATCACTAGCCATTCTTTTGTTGATCCTTTGGTTGCACATCATGTACCTCTTTTATGTCATTATCTTTCTCCTGGATTGATAGTATCTTCTGCTAGGGGTCATGAGATTTGAGTGGACTAGGTGTGTATAGGTGTGTCAGTATAATTAAAAGGTGTGTAGTGGGTTAGTGATTTACATGTTATGAATCTTGGAATATTTTGGGAATGAATTGGTTGTTGCAGTTCAATGCTAGTTTGGACTATCGACAAAAGCTCCTACAACTATAATTAGTCAATGGTGCTTTGATTGAGGTACAAACTCATCCAAGGCCTATGTTCATGGATGTAGTCTCCTCTTGGATGTATCATAGGATGCTTCAAAAATGGCATGAATTATTTGTTGCTACAATATATAAATTAGATGTGGTGAAGATGATCAAATTTCTATGGTTCAACAATTTTTTTGATTTTTTGCAATTAGAATTACTAGGTTTGCCACCAAGGTAAGAAATTGAGTTCAAGATCAAACATAAACTTGGTACCAATCCTATTTCAAAGGATCCACATAGGATGTCTCTTGTAGAGCTTGAAAAACTAAAGACTTAGCTATAAGAATTGCTAGACAAAGGCCTCATTCAACCTAGCGTATCAGTGTGGGATGCACCAATGATATTTGTTAAAAAGAAGGATGGGGGTTTGCAATTATGCATAGATTATAGGCATGTTATGTTTATTTGGATGTGTTGTGCTTATCACATCTATTGGCTTAAGCTAGTTAGAATGTGTACATGTCTTCATGATGATACTTGTGATGGTCATTAGTGGGTGGTGCTAGCATGAGGGTATGGATTGGTTGGTGATGAGGCACCTTGGAGGTAGTATGGATTGACTCCCACTATGATGCATCAGTGAGGCTCCTATCTTAGGTCTCATCCTGAGAGTGGAAGAGTGTAGGTGTGTTCGTTCCTATGGCTGGTACATGACATAGGTGTGTTCATCCCTATACCGAATCCCCTAAAAGGCTAGTTGTTGTGAGTCACAAGTTGATAGACACTAGCACTAGTTGGAAAAGAAAAGACTAATAAAAGACCTGCAGGTAATGAATATTTAGGAGTACTCATGGCAATGTTTCATATTCTACACTAGGTGTGGATATGCTAGCAACCACATGGACTATGTATATGATAGTCTTGGTTTGTGAATCATAGCACTAATATATATTGTTCTTTTATCCCTCTCCCAACTAATACCCTACATTTAAAATGTGCATAATAATCACACTAGGACTCCAAATGAAAATTTGTTTAAACCTACAAAATCCTTATCAAACACTATACACATTCACATGTCAAAATTACACCTAAGCATCACACAACATAGTGCAATTGTTTAAATGCATAACTATTAAATTTTCATATAAAGCTTAAATGCATACTAAATAGGTCCTCTTGTACCCTAATCCAACATCCCTACCAACAACCTCACCTATCTAAGACATCACACAAGGCTAGTGTACATAATCACATTAGTTAAGCATGTCAAGACATCATAATCAACATAAAAATGAAGCCTCATAACATATATATTTCATTTATTTTAAATTAACTCATTCTTGATGACCCAGTAGGACTCCACATGTAATATATAAATTGTAAGCATATGACCATACCTAATGTATCTAGATGGGATGTAACACTCTCCCCTCCTTGAGAATCTTCATCTCAGAAAATCTCAGGATGATTTGCACACATCTTAGTCTTCATCTCCTAGGCATCCTCTAAAGCTGCATGTCTACTCCATAAAATTTTGATTATAGAGACAACTTTACTACATAGCTGGTGCAACATACAATCAGTAGCCTCTACTAGTTTCTCAACTAACATCAAACTATAGTTGTATGCTTGAATGACCAATCACATGATGTTTATTAGGAACATAACATTATAACATAGATACATGAAGCACATCATGTACATGTGCCAAATTAGGAGGTAAAATTATTTGATAGGCCACTCTCCCAATCTATTGTAACAATTGAAATGAACCAATGTATCTAGAAGCCAATTTTCATTTTTGACCAAATCAAGTAAGGCCTTTCAAGGAAGAAACATGAAGAAATACATGATCTCTAACCACAAACTCCAATGCCCTTCAATGTTGATTGGCATATTCTAGCTGCCTATCCTATGTAGCTCTTAATATATATTGAATCTTTTCAATCTACTCTATGACCATCAAAGTGCCACGTTGATAGGCCCTCATTGATGTGGCCTCATTAACAAGACTTCATTGATGGGGCCCCATTTACATGGTGTTTCCTCATTGACAGGGCCACATCAACATAGCATTTACTACATCTATGGGGCCCCGTTGACACAGCCCTATAATAAAACATATAAATACAAGCTCGCAACCATGTTTATGGGGAAGAAGTTATAGTAGTATCCAAACTCTTGTAGTCTTTACATTCAAAAGTTAGAATATTTTCTGAAGTGCCTACAACAAGAGTCATTGAGTGTATGGATCTTTACTCGAGCATTGTTGTACCTGAGTATGACAATGTCATCTTGTATCATCCTAGATAGTTTAAATATTTCATTCATGTATTTAATGTTTTTAGTTATTTATTTAATTTTTTTCAATAATTAAACTAATTAAGTAATTATGCAAGATAAGCTAAATAGTGATTAAGTAAACACATAAGTACAACCATTTCCAACTTAAACATGTATTCACTTGGTAATTCCAATAGTGTTATTACTTGGTTCATCCAATGGCATAGCACATGGTAACCCAACAATGGATACATGGGTTCAGGATGTGTATGGAAAGTGGGATCAAATGCTTGTATTAGAACTACTTAGAGACTAGTTAAGTAGTTAAATTAAATTAATTATTAAATTACTTCATATCTCTACTTTAAGTACCAAGGAATAAAAAAAATAAAACAATAAAAATCATATGCCTTTATTACACTTAACCATATCTTTGTATATCACAAGTATAATTGGGAGGATAATGAATGACCATTAGGATGAGGTTCACTTCCTAGACAACTATTGTACTAGAAGACACAAAGTTCATGGAATTCAACCAAATCATGCTTGAATGCTTCATGATTCATATGGTTGAGCATAGAGGTACTTTTCACTACTTGTCATTGGCACTATTGCTAGGGACTCCTTCTATTGAAACATGGACTATCTAGGATTAGTGAACATCATTAACATCATTGGACAAACCCTAAGGTTAACATCATCCTAGTACATAATATAAGCACATAAGCACACTAATGTTTGATTTTTTTATAAAATGTCTTCTTCTCTTGGGTGTGACGACGCTAAACTACCAATCCCAAAAGAGTGCAAGGTGGTATATACTCATCTAGATGATTATGTGCCTAATTTCACCTTCATCCTACATCAGGATGAACAACTGTGATGGTGTGATATGGAAGGCAACATTTTAATTCCTCTAGATTGATTTGTGCTTGTGATCTTTCTTTAAACTCTTAAAAATCTAGGCATCCAAGATCTTCAAGACGAGTATGTTGTGCATGATTATGACTACTGAGACTACCATCCCACTGAAACACAACACCAGAGAGATCAATACTAGGAGAAGAAACATGAGTTTATGAAGGAAAAATAGTTCACCAGTCCCTTATTTAGTCCCTTATTCATGCTAAACCAAGATGACAATCAAGATCCTCTCTCTGGGGGATTTCAACATGAAAGTTCTCCATTCCTTGTTACTAGTGGTGAGGGTGTGGCCCTATATTTGCGGTCCACTATCAATAACATAGGTTTAGGAAAAGATGGTAGACAAGGTAGGGGCTTGAACAAGCATTAAAATGATAAGAAACATGATGAACATGGTCATGAAAACTAAAGGGTAGTTGGTAGATATCATGGTGGTTGTATTCCTCCTCCTTCTTCATCCTCTTTGTCTACCTCTTCTTCTTCCTCTTCTTCTAGTTCTAAAAAATTCCACAAAAGGAACAAGCATAATGGAGATGAATAAAGGGACAATAGTACTAATCGCTAGGCCCATGATGAATGAAGAGGTAATAGGAAACATCATTGATGATAACAAAATAATGATGATGATGAGCCTTTTCTAGTAACTTGAAGCATGCTTAACATTGCAGAGGCAGTCAAGATCCCAAGCAAGAATGTGAAAGATAGTTGGATCAAGTGCTTAGACATGAATAATATCCCAAGATTTGAGGGGGATATAACTTTAATTCACAAAATCATCTAGCCTTTCATAATGCCTACATCTTACAAAACATAGAAAATGACTAGTAGAAATTGAAGTTATTCCTCAAGACAGTCATAAAAGAGGAAAAAAGTTTGCGCTAGTCCTTACAACTAGCATCCATTCACAGATGGAGTACCATGCTAGAACCATTTAATGACAAATATTAGACATACTCCAAAGTCTCTAATTTGAGAAGGCAAGTCCAAGGTTGGAAACAAGGAACACATGAACCCTTAGATGCCTCCATGGAAAGATATTATTTTTTCTTTTACATTGATGCCCTAGCCATGGTTATCCTCAGAGTGAACAACTCTACCATGTTACAAATGGGCTAAGAGAAAAAACCAGAAGAACTCTTGGGGTTTATGCCTAAGGGAGACTATTCAATCTAAAAGCTAATCAAATCCAAAGGTTGATAGAGTAGGTAGCAAAAGAAGAAGGTGAATTGCAAAAGAGGTAATATATAGAAAAATATAATAGGGATCCTATCATCAGGAAAAGGAAAGTCCAATTCTGTGATGAGGAGGAGTCACCACTCAATGAGGTGGTGAATAGAAAACCTTGTCCATCCAAAAATCTATTTTTAATATTTTGACAAAGGTTAATAAACTATGGGACTCTTTGGATGAAAAGTTCCAAATTGCTATGAAGATTGCTAAAGCATCCAAAGAGCAGAATAGTGATCATGACCGCAAGAGGCAGAAAGAAGCTAAACGTGCCTACCAAAGAGGTAATAGAAAAGTTGTTGTAGTAGAAGAAGTTGTGGAGATAGGCTTTGATGATGATGTTGGATGTGAAATTTGTCAGTATGAACATCCTAAGGGATGTTTCTCTATGATGTCACACTTACAAGAGTTTGCAATGTATGCACTGAATCCTCAACGAGCATGAAGGCAAGAACATAGATGATTGCCTTATCCTCAAGGTAATCCAAGGTAGTTCTACTACCAACAAGAAGCATACTATCTAAGTGGTGCTCCACAATAACTGTATGAGCAATACTAGTAGTGGCACCAACAACAATCATGGTGAATGCCACCACCAAGGTAGTACTACCCTTACAAGCAACCAAATCCATATAGGTACTATGTTCAACAACTTGTTTTTCAACAAAGCTCTATAGGCCATGTCTCATTCCAACATCACTATTATCCTCCAAAGTACCATCAAACTAATTCACCATCTACTTAAGGGAAACCCCCATATCTCTACCACCCTCTACATTTATTTACACACATCCCTCTACCTTCAACATAATTATCTCCTACTTCATCTATGCAAAGAAAAATCCCCTCATAGCCATATCAATGAAATGCTACAAGGGTCGTAAATTTACAGCCGGTCTTCTAGCTGAGTGATTAGAACAATTGATCCAGGAAGTGACCATTTTTCCAACCCAACAATCCTTCCAAACCTACACAACCTAATGTTGCTAGTCACCTAGTATCTCCAGCATCCTCATCCTCTACATCAAACACATTTGAGGGTCCTTCAAATCAAACGCTACCTTAGATCCACAATGTGATTTAACTCATGCTTTCTTCAATTGGATCAAAGCTTTCTAACTAAAGAAGTCCTCTTATTTACTTACAAATCATTGAACATGAGCCATGAAAGGCTCTTCTTAATTCTGGTTAAGGTGTCAATCTCATCTCCTATGACATGTACAAGGCTTGGAACCTACCCCCTTTCAAGAAGAACAATATTTGTTTGAAATTTTCAGACCATTCAAACACTATCCCTTTGGGGTTAGTGAAGGACATTGTGACCATAGTTTGTGGGTGGTCCTATCCTGTTGATTTTTTGGTGATCAAGGTAGAAAGCTACAAAGGTTATTTCCCCATGATTATGGGAAATTCTTGGCTAAGTGTTGTTAATGCATGAATGGACATCAAGAAACTCTCCTTGAAAATCTCCAAGAAGAACAAATTTGAAAGACTTGAAAAGAAGTAAGTTTCATGCATCATGTACAATGATAATAGGTGCAATTGCATGAAAAAAATATGGTCCATTAAAAGGACATTGATTAAAGCATGTAATTAGTGTGCACATGAAACTAATATGCAAGGTGCCTATGTGCAATGGCCACAAAATAGGAGGCTACCTAATGGCTAACAATTGACTCTAAAGGTAACACATTATGCATGGAACCTACTGAAAACTTGATATGAGCTTATGTCGAGGGCATGGATGAATTTGAGCAAGTACATCACCAATTCTTTAATGATGAAGTTGATGATACCTATTGGGGAGAGTTGAAAATCCTTAATAATTTCAAGTAAGAGCCCCTAGAGTTAAAAAATCTACCAGTTGGCATGTAGTATGCATTTTTAAACAACGGTAAGCTAGTTATCATAAATGCAAATATTACTCTTGAACAAAAAGACAAGCTATTGAAGGTGGTCAACAAATGGCCAATAGCATTTTCTTGGTCATATCTTGAGTTGACTAGAATCAATCCAAGGATATGCCAACATCGTATCTACACTAACCTAACCATGAAGCTAAGAAGGTAGTCACAGAAGTGGCTAAACCCCAAGTTGAAGTAGATCATCAAAGAGGAAATAGAACAACTCCTCAAGATAGGGTTCATCTATCCCATCATGAATAGTGAGTGGATTAGCCCACTTTTAATTGTGCCAAAGAAAGGTGGTAAGTGGTAGGTCTACATTGACTTTAGATTGTTGAATATGGTAACATTTAAAGATCATTTTCCATTGTCATTTTTGGACCAAGTGTTGGAAACAATATCCTAGCATTATTATTATAGCTTCTTAGATGGTTATAGTGCCTATAACCAAATCCAAATTGCCCTAGAGGATCAAGCCAAAATAACATGCATGAGTTCCTAGGAAAATTTTGCATATTGCAAGATGTCATTCAGTCTATGTAATGCCCCTACAACATTCCAACACCTAGTCCTTAGTATTTTTTTAATAACAGATTTGTTGTAGGATAGAATTCTTTATGGATGACTTCTCTACCTATGGGACTACATTTGAGCCAGTTCTAGACCACTTTGAGCAAGTATTGAAAACATGTGTTGAAAAAAACCTTAGGATTAATTGGAAAAAAAGTCATTTAATGGTCCAAGAAGGTATAGTACTAGGGCATATAATTACTTAGGCAAGGGTTGATGTAGACCTAGAAAAGATAAGGGTCATCCAAGGAATCACATGTCAACCAGAGATAGTCATAGACTTCTAATCATTCCTTGGATACATTGGCTACTACCAATAGTTTATAGAGAATTTCTCTAAGATTGCAAAGACATTAGTTAAGCTTACAAAGAAAGATGCTCCATTAATTTGGAAAAAGAAGTATGAACATGCATTCCAATAGCTAAAAGAAAAACTTTTAGAAATTCTAATTCTATGGGCACTAAACTAGTCCAAATCACTTTACATAATAACAGATGCATCTAATTATGTCTTGGGAGCCATGCTTATATAGCTGGATGATAAAAATGTACATATTACATCCACTACATGACCTAAATTGTTTTGGATGCATAGTTGAATTACACCACAACTAAGAAAGAACTAATGACAGTGGTGTATGCTCTCGAAAAGTTTAGCCACTATGTGCTTGGCTATAAGGTGTTTGTGCACATAGATCATAGTGTCATTTATATCATAATGAATAAACCAATGGTGAGTCTCTGTATCATGTGATAGCTTGTGATCCTGCAAGAATTTAATCATATAATGGTAGATTAGAAAGGGACTGAGAATGTGATCACTGACCATCTCTCTTAGTTAAGATAGGATAACAAAGAGGAGGAGAGCCCACTCTTTGATCAATTTCCAAATGAACTTCTCTCTACAGGAGCAATAAATGAAAAAATGCCCACAAAATCAAAATATGGCATCCTCACTTTTTTTCTTACTCAAAAGATGCCACAAGATCTAGACCATAGGAATAAATAACAATTTCTTCATCAGGCTAAGTACTTCAAGGAAATCAATGGACACCTTTACAAGGTGTGTGTCGATGGCTTGGTTCGTTGGTGTGTCCTTGATGTAGATCAATTGCGCCTTCTCTAGGATGCTCATCAAGGCCTCTATGGAGGACACTATGCTGGAAGATGCACAACGATAAAAATCCTAATGGCATGATACTATTGGCCTACAATCTTCAAGGATGCCCACCAATTTATCTAATCTTGTAAATGCTATCAATGAGATGGTGGAATGACTACATGAATGGAGGGTCAACAATAGTGGATTCAATCACTGGAGCCCTTTGACATGTGGGGAATTGACTTCATAGGTCCCATCACACCCATGTCCAATGGAAAAGCATACATCATTGTAGTAATTGACTACTACACCAAATGGATAGAAGCAGTAGTCGTTACCGACTATACATCATCCACTACAATTCAATTTGTATAACAAAATTTTGTAAATAAGTTTGAGGTGCTACATGCACTAATTTTCATAATGAAACTCATTTTATAGGTGCCACTTTTAAAAAACTTATGTAACACTTGTAGGTAGAATGTAAATTAACAACACCCTATCACCCCCAGGCCAACAATCAACTAGAGGTAACTAATAGGGAGATTACAAATATTTTAATAAGAACTATTAGAAAATATACAAGAGACTAGAACACAAAACTCAACAATGCCCTTTGGACCTACTACTCAACATGAAAACTCCTAAATGGCTACTCTTCCTACAAGTTAATGTACAAAAAACTTCTAATATTCTTGATCCAATCTGAGCTTTGTACACTTTCAGTAGCCTGTGACTTTGACCTTTACCTGAACCTAGCACAAAGAGAAAGATTGATCAACCTAAATGTGCTAGACGAAAACTGATTGATGGCCCTATCTCTGAATGAAATTCACAAGGCATTCAACAAGAAATAACATGATGTTAGAATATGAAAAGTGAAATTTTATCTAGACGATAAGGTTCTTTAATGGAACCCCACATAGGTACCTCAAAAAACTAAATTCCAAAAGTTGTTGGAAGGGCCTTATATAATTGATGAAGGCTTTTCTTCTAGGGCCATGATCATATAAAAACTTAAGAGCCCAAATAAAAAGCAATTAGTTAATATCCAACAAGTAAAGCCTTTTCATGAGCCCAAGCAAGCCAGTGCAATAAATACCTCAACGGATGGACAACTACACTCAATTTTTTAAATCTCCTTCTTCTAACATAGTTATGGGGGGAGATGGCCATCCATACTACTCATACATGTGGCTCCTTAGTTTTTTTTTTTTTTACACATTTTATGTTTGTAATTGGTTTCTTTCACACTTCTTTGATTTTCAAACTTTTTCCTATTTTTACACTATTTTTTTTTGTTTTACATCATCATTAGTACATTTAAACTTTTCTTGAATATTCTACACTTTCTTACATATTTTACTTTATTTCTAGTATGTGATTCTAGTTATTTTTGCTAATAAAAGTGCTTTGTTGTAACAGGACACAATGGTGTTGTAGCTGCTACTAATGGTAGTTTGCGTATAATGTTTTTCTTTGCTAATATCTAGCTTCTAATTTTGAATTTTTGTGCCAATGGCTAAGTTATGATTTCTTTTTCATGGAATAGGTAGTGAGCCCATTACATTCACCCATTCACAAACTCTATTATTTTCCTTGTTTTGGAAGTTTGAGATCCCTTTCATTAAATAAACTTTTAATAAATTTGTGACCTTGGTAGTTTTTAGAATTGAGAAGGATTGAAAGGTTTGCATAGGATGTGGCTTTAAGGGGACTCAATACTCTTTGTAGTCTTCTACTTACTTGGATGCTTGAGTGTTTTCATAAACTTCTTACCATTCCATGTCAACTAATAATAGGAATTTAAATAAGGTCTTTGCACGGTGTGGTTCCCATTTGAAAAGAAAAAAGAAAAAGAGAGAAGAAAACACAACCTAAGAAAAATATGATGAGAATTCAAAGCATGCCTCTTGGACAAATAAACAGGCTATAAGGACTAGTTATAGGACTAGAAAAACATGTTACCCATGCTTGAAGGTCCCCTCTAAGTAAGTTCCTTTCTTACTTTCTACTTCTCTTTTCTTCTCTTTATGGAATGATTGTTGCTTTGTGGGAGCATTCTTGTATCTTGAGGGGTGGATCAGTCTTAGAGTGGTGATGCATAGTTATTGGAATAGGTTGGTTTTGGTCTAGACTAAGGATAGATCTTCTTAGGTCATTTTAAACACAAAATTGCACAAGGTACTTCCTATGACCTCAATTTGGAATTCCATTCCACCTTCTCCATCATCCATCTATGTTATCTGTAACTCACCTCATTGCCAAATTCCAAGTTCTTGATTTAGTATCTTAGCTTGATGTACTTGAATCCTTAGGAAGAATCTTCTAGGTCTTGGTCCTTAACTTTCATTGACAATTAATCACCTATGGGGCCCACGAACTCCTTAGGTCAAGTTATGTAGGGACAAAAAGGGCATGTGCCTAATATTGGAAGGAACCACTTGCATCTCTCTTGGTTGGGTTCATTAAGTACCTTATCCTTAGGCATTCTTGCAATCAAAATCTTTCGTACATCCATCTTCTACATCAAATCATGTGCTCCTTTAAATATTTTATTTAATAAACACATTCTCCATCAAATTTTTTAATTTTTGAGCTTTCAAAGATGCTCTTCAATGATTTCATCATATTATTTTCTTTTCTAAGACCTCATGGATGCCAAATTCATTGAAAAATTTCTTACATTTTTTAAGACATTCAAAATTCAAAATTTTTCCTACAAGATTCATATACAGGGCTCTGTCAATGGAGCAAATGCATATATGAGGCCTCATATAAGTAGCCCTGTCGATGGAGCAGATGCATATATGAGGCCCCATATACACAGCCCCATTCATGGAGTGAAAAAATATGATATATATATATCCACAACCCAACTTTGAAATTTTTACATTTTCTCACAAATGACAAAAGATTTTTTGAAATTTTCAAAGCCCAAAACCTTCAAGAGCCCATAACTTCCTAATTTTTTATTTAAATCACTCCGTTCTTTGACCCTGTAGCTACCAGAGATAAGCTCTTCATCTTGGGGACAACAAATGTGCCATTTTTGATAGAAAATGTTTCACCATTTTTCTAACTCCCACAAAGGTTTAACTAAGAAATCAACTATTAAACCCCAAATTACAAGAGTTAAATCTTTTCAACAAGCTCTGGTGATATTTATAAAAAATAATTAATAAAATAATATAAAATAATCAATCTACCATGGTCCAACATTAGCCAAAGTGTAAGTAATTGATGAGATAAGGTATTCAAAAATTTAAAGTTACCCATTATATCTACTAATCCATGGATGTGTTGTGACCACATATGGCACTAAAAGGCAAACACACATAGGAAGTAGGACAGTCTCAACTGAGGGAGAAATGGACTAGACTTGGAAGGGGCCAAGAAGAAGCCTAAGAAGAACCACTTACAACCAATTCCATAGCTCCTCTGAGGAAAGAGGTTAAGGTGGAATCTATTAGAAAAATTCCAAAACTAGTAGCAGTAATAGAACATTTCCATCAAGATGAGGTGCCAACTTGGCAAGTAAATCTTGAGGTAACCTTAACAAAATCTTTCCTAAATCAAATCAAATTGAGGGAGTTCCAAAAATAGTGCTTCATGAGTTAAACTTTGGCCCTTTATGGAGCAAGCATCAAAAGAAGTGCAAGACCAACAAAGGTCCTCTCCCATGTGGCCAATCATCACTTCCACTAGGGAGTGGCACATGGGAGAGACATTTTTATTTTGGAAGAATAGGTAGGCTAGATCAATAGTAAAAATAAAGGATATCTTAGTGTTCTACTTAGTGCAATCCATTGTTGAAGTGCTTGGGTTGCCAGAAATGGGGATGAATCTGACTAAGACTACAGTGCAGGAAAACACTAACATCAAGAAAGAATGGGTACAATGGTGCTATGATATCAACTGTAAGGAGCTTGGTGTGCTCACACTAGAAGAAATGATCAACTACAAGATTGTAGGCTTTCACCTAAATACCACAGTGAGGCCCAACAAAATCACCACCTTCTCTACTCATGCAAGAACTGCTCTAAATGGGAGATTCTCTATCGACCTCCCACAACTGATCTATCTAGAGATGGAGAAGAAATTTAAAGAAAATGAATGATGAAGGAAGGCACTCCCCTATCCATGCCTCATCGAAAAACTATGTCGAAGGAGAGGAATAGTGCATTATACAAATGATGCTATTAGGCATGCTCCAACTACTAATTAGATAAAGATTATGAAAGATAAAGCATCTACAATAACCATTTAGGAAGAGGAGTAGTAACCACTACCTCCACCTACCACTCTAACAACTATGCTAAATGTCATTGCAATAGCCTAGTGGTTGCACAAGTATTGAGAATAGCTCTTGAGTGACCAAGAGTAATAAGCAAGGGTGAGTGGTGGGGATCCATCTATGTATACATTACCAATGAGTCAGCTAAATGAGATGGCCTAAATGATTAGCATGATGGGTGAAGGTGGATCCATTTTCTCATCCCAAAGAATGAAATTATCTACAAGATTTAATCCTAGCACTATAGAGGTCATAGTATCTCTCTTAGAACAATAGCCACTCCTAGAAATATCTTGGAACATCATGAGATTCTTGATGTGCTTGGAGGAAGGCAAGGGGGAAATAGTATTGGTGGTATAACATAAAGGGTAGGGGAAAATAGTAGAGGTGATTACTGACTAAATTGCTAAAATCCTCAATGCACCTATGACATATGTACTAGATGTCACTATACTAAAAGATGTGCAGGTGTTTCTAGGGATCACAAGTGGTAGAATAAATGTAGCACAACATGAAGAACTGCTAGATCAACTAGGGGGAACTAGGAAAACACTTCCAGATGTCTTTGTTCTTCTGTATAATATTACTTCAACCTAGTTGGAGCTACTAGAGGCAATGGGAAGAAACATCATCTTGGAGGGGCAACCTAAAACAACCAAGAAGATGAATGAATTTTTGGTTGCTAAATTTTCCAAATTAAGATCCAAAATTACCAACCCTATATTTCTCAACCCAACATTGACAAGAGATGAAAATCTTAAATAACTTCACACTAGACTGAAAGGGGTTGAGTGTGTGATGGAGATGGAGATTTTCTATCGATCCTTAATAGATGCTACATAGCATAAAATTTAGAAGGCCTTAGATCAGACCTACCAAGAGAATGTACAATTAACCATAAAGAACCGTTGCCTATGAAATGTTGATGAGTACAAAAAATAATTAATCGACTTCATCCATCAATAGTAGGAGCAACTAGCTAGAGAAAACACAGAGCTAACGAGATTAGTAGTAGAAAACAAAAACATTTCCATGGAGGAGGTCCATGCCCTTTGCCAAAATACTACGATATATGCAGCCACTTGAAAATCAAAGGCTCTCAAATTTAAGAGAGTCAAAGATCATTACAAAGATTAGATCAGTCTATAGAAAGAAGTGAATGAAAAACACATCTAGTTCATGAAGGAAAAAGTAAATGAAAATCTTCAACAACTCTAGTAAGAAAGATAATTATGGCAACCCATCATTGATGGGATAGATGCCTACAAAAAGAAAAAAATCCACATGAAGGAGTTGTAGATTGAGGAGATGATGGAATACATGAAGATTGTCAATCTAGCCATGTTGACTACTAAAAAACCATGGTTAGAATTGGAGAAGCATGTGGCCAGCTTATACTTGTTGTACAAGGCTAAGTTCAAGCATCACAAGGACACCAAGCAAAATCTTGTGATGGAAAACACTAAAGTCAAAGTTCTCAAGGGCAAGTACACTGATCAAAGATCTACCACCAAAAACTTGGCTAGAAGGATGAATGACTACTAGGAGTAGTAAAATGCATTCAAGACATTCAATGTCAAATGAAAAAAATTCACTTCCTAGTCTGTTAATACTAAGGAGCTATTCTTGGTAATGTCCTATCCATGGGATATCCCCATTCTATCCCACATTGGTGATGTCGTGGGACTATGAATGATCCCTGGAGTAAGTAGGAGAAGATGATGACATTACTAGGTCCCTTTTGCCTTCCATTGAAGGTTGTAGCCATAGCAGGATAGCGATAGCTACCTTAGCCGCTACACATGCCTAAAGCTGGTGAAGGTCCTTCAGAACCGTAGGAGCCTTCACTACCTAGGACTATCTAATCTTCTTCACCGACTTCATGCCATTAAAGGATGTGCTATCCAATTTTATGTAGTCATGTCATGGTGTTCAGTTATGGGTTATGAACACTAAAAGTTTTGTAATTTTTTGATTTTTACACTTGGGCACTCAATTTTGTTGTGTCAATTTGTTATGTTAAGAGTTAGTCAATAATTCCATACCTTTCAAATTTTGTAAAGGAACTCAAAGATGAGTTTTCATTCAATTTTTGGGCTATGATGAGTGTCAAAGTGTTGTGTCAATGGGCCTCCATTAATGTGGCCTCATCGACTAGCCCCCATCAGTAGGGCCCCATTTACATGGTATTGCCCCATCAATGTAGCATTTGCTATGTCTATGGGGCCCCATCGATGTAGCCCTATAATAAAAACTATAAATATGAGCTCACAGATGTGTTTATGGGGGAGAAGTCATAGTAGTAGCCAAACTCCTATAATTTTTACATTTGAAAGCTACAATATTTCCTCAAATGCCTACAACAGGAGTCATTGAGTGTACGAATCTTTATTCGAGCACTGTTGTACCTAAGAAAGATAGTGTTTGCGACAATAAAGATGAGCTTCTTGATAAATCTTGCATCATTTTGGATAGTTTAAATGTTTCATTCATGTATTTAATGTTTTTAGTTATTTATTTAATGTTTCTCAATAATTAAGCTAATTAATTAAATTAAGAGAGATAGGATAAATAGTGATTAAGTAAACACATAAGTATGATGACATCATGCATAAACATGTATTTTCTTGGTAATCCTAGCAATGTAATGTCTTGGTTTTCCCAATAGCATATGGCTTGGTAACACAGTAGTGGATACGCGGGTTTAGGATGTGTACAGAAAGTGGGATAAGATGGTTGTGTTAGGACTACTTAGAGACTAGTTAAGTAGTTAAATTACATTAGTTATTGAATTAATTCATCTCTCTACTTTAAGTACCAAGGAACATAAAACATAAAACAATAAAAATCATATGCCTCAATTACACTTAATCATACCTTGTACATCACAAGTGTAATTAGGAAGACAACGAATGACCATTAGAACAAGGTTCACTTCCTAGATAACTAATGTACTGAAAGACATAGAGTCCACAAAATTCAACTAGATTATGCATGAATGCTTTATGATTTGTATGGTTGAGCATAGGGGTATCTTTCTTCTCTCATCATGCTCTATAGTCTATCTCCCCAAATCTATGCTCACTTGCTGACGATCTTCTATGGTATTCCAACATAAAGGTCTTCTACATGACCTACCATATAAAATCTCATATGGTGCTACCCAAAAACTCTCTTGATAGCTATTATTAAATGCAAATTCAACTAATGGTAGCATTTGATCCCAACCTTCTCTATATTGCAAAGCATAGGCTTTGAACATATCTTCTAGAATATGATTCATCCACTCAATCTAAACATCAGTTTGTCAATGATATGTCAAATTCATATTTAGCTTAATACCCATCTCCTTCTGAAATTACTACAAAAAATGTGATATAAATTGAGGATCTCTATCACTAATAATCCATCATGGCACCCTATGCAACTACACTATCTCTACAAGAAAGAGATGTATAGTTTCTACTACACTCATTAATGAGTTTGTGGCAAGGAAGTGAGCAAACTTTGTCAAGAAATCAACAACTATCAATATAACATCATGGCCACTATGAGCCCATGGAAGATCAACCATGAAATCCATACCAATAGCATCCCATTTCCAGTGATAAATAATGTGGAAATGCAAATATTCCCTAGGCCTCTAACACTCTATTTTCACTTGCTAGAAAATTAAACATCTAGACACATACTCTCCTACATTCCTCTTCATACTATGCCATCAATACATCTATTGTAAACTTTGGCACATTTTCTAACTACTTGGATGCATTTGGTAACTACTCATGTAGGTCTCATTCATTAACTAAATGCATAGAGCTTCTAGAACACATACTCAACCATTCCTCTGTAACACTCCATGACTATCCATAGAGAGTGGTCCATCAAAGGCAATTTGTTGCCTCAATTATTAGCACCATGGATCATGTCGTTGTTTCTCTCATATCTACTCCTACAAATCTGATTAGATTAGATTATTAAGCTATTAAGCTTACTTTCCATCCTAATCATTGCATAAGCTACTTTATTAGTCTTGTTAGGCTTGTATTTAATAGTGAAATCAAATTCAATAAGCACCTCCACCCATCTACATTGTCGTAGGTTTAACTATGGATGACTCATAAGATATTGAAGAATATTATGGTTAGTCCAAATAGTAACCTACTTCCCATATAGATAATGTCACCAAATCTTCAATAAAAATATCATAGCACCCAACTCTAGATCATGCATGGGATATCTAGTTTCATATGCCCTCAATTGGCAGGATGCATAAGCCACAACCAATCCATCTTGCATTAACACAAAACCAAATCCATCCCCTAAAGCATTAGTACTAACATCATATGGACATCCTAGTATAGGAGATATTAGCACTAGAGTAGTCACTAATCTATGCTACAACTCTTTAAATGTAGCCTGACAAGCTAGGCTCTAAGTAAAGTTAGCCTTCTTCCTTACAAATCAAGTCAAAGGAGATGCTATGCAAGAAAAATATTCCACGAACCTACAGTAATATCCTACCAATCCCAACAAGCTTTACACCTCCACTACTGATTATGACATATGCCATTACAAACGACTACAATCTTTTCAGGATCCACAAATATGCCAGCTCATGACACCACATGTCCTAAGAACTAAATCTCTAACTACCAAAATGAACACTTGGATGGCTAAGCATATAGTTGGTACTCCCTCAAAGTCTATAATACCATCCACAAGTGCTCTACATGCAATCGTTAGCTAGGAGGATATACTAAGATATCATCTATGAACATAATCATAAACTAATCTAGGAATGGCTACATCACACTATTTATGAGGTGCATGAAAACTACTAGCACATTTGTCAATCCAAATGGAAGCATCAAAAACTCATAATGGTCATATCATGTTTTGAATGCTATCTTTGATACATCATATTCATGAATCCATACTTGATGATACCCAAACTTAAGATCAATCTTTTAGAATACATGAGCTCTCCAAAGTTGATCAAACAAGTCATTAATGCATGGCAGAGGATATTTATTCTTTATAGCCACTTGGCTTAGCTACCTATAATCTATGCATAGTTGCAAATCCCCATCCTTATTTTTAACAAATAACACTAGTGCATCCCATGGCAACACACTAGAATGAATGAGGCCTTTGTCCAATAATTCCTATAGTTGAATATTTAGCTCTACTAGCTTCATGGGAGACATCCTATGTTGAGCCTTTGAAATAGGCTCTATACTAGGTTTAAGTTCAATCTCAAACTCAATCTCTTACCTTGGAAGTAACTCTAGTAATTCTGACTAGAATACATTAGAGAATTCATGAATAATAGGAATTTGATCTATCTCCACCATATCTATTTTATATATTGTAACCACAAAGCATTCATGCCATTTTTGAAACATCCTATGGTACATCCAAGAAGAGACCAAATCCAAGTGCATAGTCCCCAAATGAATTTATACCTCAATTAGAGCATCATCAATTGGTTGTAGTCTTAGGATCTTTTGCCAATAGTCCAAACTAGCATTGAACTATAACAACCAATGCATCCCAAAAATCACATCATATACTCCAAGATCCATTACATGAAAATCACTAACCCACTGCACACCTGTTACTTCTATTGGTACACCTATATACACTTGATCAACTTGAGTTTCATGACCCCTAGTAGAAGATACTATCAACCCAAGAGAAAGAGAATGACATACAAGAGCTACATGATGTGGAACCATAGGATCTACAAAAGAATGGCTAGCACTTGGATCAAATAAAATCAACATAGTAAAGCCCAAAATCATACCTCCCATCTTCATTATTGTGTTTAGCTACACATCCAATGGCTTTTCTATTAAATCATACACCCATCCTTGAGTCTTGTGGTCCTCTCCTCCAGGCTGAGTGACTAGCACTCCACATCCACCTTGAACTAGAGGTCACTATCCTTGGCCTCTGCCTCCTCCACTAATGCTTTCCTACTTTGGGCACTCCTGGGCCTAATGCCCTAACTTCCCACATGCAATATAATTTTGGCAATACCTCTATAAATGGCCAAGCTACCCACATATGTAACAAATAGTAGCTCAATAACTAGCTCCAATAGTAGGACCATGAGCTAGTGTTGGATGCTCTCCTCCATTTCCATGAGCTTATTTGGAGGGACCAAGCCTCTCTCTGGATGTTGGTTCTCTCTTCTTTTCCTATTGCCTCTCTCTAAGAGTTGTATCTTCCCACTAAATCCTCTACTCTAGCTTCATCATAGGACATCAATCTGAGGGATAAGATGTGGTCCTTTAAATATGGCCTCAACCCTCAAACAAATCTATTCAGCCATGCTTGAGCATCTATTTGCATCTATGGTACATAAATACTAAGCTTAGAGAAATGAGCATTATACTCCATCACAGATTAACTACCCTAATGCAAATAATATAACTCATCCTCCTTGGCCTGTGTGTATTAGGTAGACACATAACAGGCTTTAAAGGATGTCAAAGAATCATCCCATGTCATCTCTTAGCCAATCCATCTCTTGAATTTCTCTTCATTCATCCACCAACACCAAGTAGTACCAACCAACTAATATACTACCAAGTGAGTATGTTAAACTAATGAGCAGCCAATCAAATCTAAAGCATTTTGTAACTCCTCCAACCATTCAATAGCTATAGTATTATCTTCAACCCCATCAAATTTAGGAGATCCCAACTTTCAAAACTACTTTACTAGTTTCCTATTAATAGGCTTCCTTGTGAAATCTCCTAAGCCTCAACTAACACCACTTCTCACTTTCCTAACCATAGGAACAAGAGCATTACTAGCTGCAACATGCTACTACAGGATCTATAATAGTTGTTGTATATATTCTAGTTGCTTATTTTTAGGACCACTATTAGATGTTTGACAAGGCTACTCCAACTCATCATTAGGCCCTTCTAACCTATGGGCCCCACCAACATCATGACCACATCTCCTATACATCTCCATAACCTAAAATCACAAATAGGTGAGTACCCCAAACATCATACAACATTGGAGTAAATTAGCTCCGATACCACAATGTAATACCCCATCCTAGCTAGGGCAAGGTGACAACTAGGATCACTAGTAATCTTACAATGGAAGCATGATAAATTTAAAACTAATGATTTTTATGTTATATTAAGGAAGGTTAAACTGCACAAGATTTCATTCACACCAAAAACTAAACATACATTACAATGAGAAAACTAAATATCTCTACATAATCCAAAAACTTGCACTATTCCCACAAGATATAAAAACACATAAAAATCATTATCACATATATAAGAGTATAAAGAGTTTAATACAATTATAAATAGTCTATATTCCTACATATGGAAATATTCCCCTCCTCTACTCTCCCTCGTTGTGCTCATCTAGGATCCTGTGACTTCCACCTACAATTAAATAAAGTTAGTATACAACTAAGTGGTGAGTGTTTACATTTCCCTTCCTAGATGGTTAATAAGTGATGCACTAGTAGAGAGGAGTGGGATACAAGGTAACCTACATTACTTGTTAGTCTTGCACATGCTAAGAGCAACTCATGAACACACACATATCACATAGAACATTGGCATAATCATTATTGAAGAGAATAGAGATCTATCATACAATCATAGATAAATTCATGATCAAACAGAATCTATCATATATTTGTTACATTACATCCCATGAATTTCCACTATCATGTCTATGCCATCATATCTATGCTATAGCATTAAATAATCCATGACCCACACAATCATAATTCACTAATAAGATATATTTATTATCAGTGCTATGACTAGAAAACTGACACTATCATATCTGTAGCCCTGTCATTGCTAACATGTTCATACTTAGTGTAGCATGTAAAATGTTTTCATGAGTACTCATAAATAGCCATTTCGTATAGGTCTTTTAGTAGTCTTTATATATCCAACCAGTGCTAGGGTCTATCAACCTATGACTTGCAACCACTAGCCTTTTGTAGGACTAGCGATAGGGATGAACACCTATGCCACGTACCAGCCATAGGGATGAACACACCTATGCTCTTCCACTCTCAAGATGAGGTTTGAGACAAGAGTGTCACTGATGCATCACAATGGGGATCAATCCATACTACCTCCAGGATGCCTCATTACCAACCTATCCACACTCTCATGCTAGCACCACGGACCAACAACCATCCCAAGCATTATCGCAAAGACATGTACACATTCTAGCTATCTTAAGCCAATACATGTCATAAGCACAACCCATCCAAATAAACATAACATGACCACATATATCTACACCAAGTATTCACATTCATTTTATGAAAATAATACCACTATTTCAAAAAATAATTTTTTTGACATCACAACCAAATTTCTATCACTACATGCAATTCCACAAAATGACCACTATAATAATCCTTAAAATGATATATGTCCAAAGAGAAAAATCAATTCCATGATTAGAAAGTACTTCCCAAGATGATCCCAATGACACTAATTCCACCTAAATTGGACTCCTAGAAGCAAAGTTATGCATGTCCAAATTTTGATTAATAAAATTAATAATATTTAATTACCATTAGGAATGATTGAAACTTTCAAAATGCTCATGCCATAAGAGGCCCCAAAAATATAATATTCCCATCATACCAGTCTCTTCAACATCACATATCATATGCCACAAGTCCACATCATACCATACATCACATATATATTAATAAACAATTCATAACCAAAGCTATACAATTTCAAGAAATATGCAAAATAATATGCCTAAGCTCAATCTTTGAGCTATCTGCCCCATATGCCCACATCACATAATTATATACACTAATCCAACATAAAAATATAGGGAAAAGGTAAAGACAACTTACCAATTATAATTGTTGGGGCAGAAAGGTCGAACCAAGCAAAAACCTTCAAAAATTTAGTAGAACTTCATTTTGCTTCAAAAAAGTTCCACACGCATGTAGATACAACCACAGTAATCCCAAATATAGGTTCACAGCAAGGAAAACTCATCCACAAAGCTTAAAATTCCATAACAAAGAGGAAAACAGAAGAAAACTAAGGAAAAGAGAAGAGCATAAACATAATCCTCTTTTCTATTTCTAAATAGAAAAAATGAAACAAACCCAATTTTTTAATGCATATGCAATGGTAAATGTAGTTGGTCCCTTTTTTAAAAAAAATAAGCAAAAGAATGTCATAAATGTTACTTTTGTTCAAAGAAATAATGTAAGTTCCTTTCTTCCTTTTCTTGTCCATGTGCTTTGCCTCAAGTTTATAAACAAACATTACCTTTTTCAGTTTATATTTATTTTTAAACTAAATGTCTTTTTATATAAGTTTAGTTCATTTATCCTACCACCAACTAATACCATGCATTTCAAATGTGCATAATAATCACACCAAGACTCCAAATGAACATTTGTTTGAACCTATGAAATCCTTATCAAACGATGTACGCACCCACGCATCACACAACATAGCACTATTGTTCAAATGCATATATACTAAAATTTCATATAAATATTAAATGCATACCGAATAGGTGCTCTTGTACCCCAATCCAACACCCCTACTAGCAACCTCATCTATCTAATACATCACATAGGGCTAGTGTACATAATCACATCAATTAAGCATGTTAAGACATCATAAATGTAACATAAAGAGGAAGCCTCATTACATATAAAATACATTTATATTAAATTACCTCATCCCCAAAAACCCATTGGAACTTCACACATAATGTATAAATAATAAGGATATGACCATACCTAATGTATCTAGATGGGATGTAACAAATTCCATCACTATGTAGAAACCAAATTGGTAGCTCATCTTGGATAGTCTTTCACATGTCCATTAGGCAAAAATAAAGAATAAACACCTATATATTGAGAATATAACAAAGTACATGGGGTTAGTCAATCTTAGATATGCTAGCTTGGCCATATTGATAGCAGGGCATTCATAGAATGAGCTTAAGCAGTAGGTAGTAGTGATGTATGCACTGTATGAAAAAGAGTTTGTAGATTGAAAGGATGGACTACAAAAACTACATGTGGAAAACTCTAAAATTGATGTTATTAAGGCTAGATATCAAGGATAAAAATATGTTATAGAAAATTTGGCATGTCGAATGTCCAATTATCAAGAGTTAAGAAAGGTGGCCATGGTACATCAAAGTTAATAAGATGGCATGGTACATCAAAGTTAATAAGATGATCCCACAACTATCATGTCCATGGGATGTATCGACTCCATCAAACATTGCACAATTTTCATGGATGGTACACAACCCAAGGATAGAAGAGGAAAAAATTTAAGTACTTCTAAATAGATATTAATTAAAGAAGCCTAGCAATAAGGGGAAGAAGCCAATGGAAGAGCCTCCACTACTAGGAACATAGAAGCTACATCCAGCTACTTCATTTTGTTTTGTTTTATTTTCAAATGTGTCCATCATGCCATGCATGATAATTTTGTTGAAAAAAGAACCACTCAAACCATAATGAAAGATTCAAATTCATGTATATAGTTAGTCATGCCATGTTTAAGTCTACCTTCCAATTTTGTAAGGGACTCTATGCTCATTTTGTTTTAACTCAAGGATGAGTTTCTAGTTAGTCATGGGGATATAATAAAACTAGTTTCTTCTCAAATGTGCTATTGTATCTATGATATCGTATCAATGATATCATTGCTCATGCTATGTCATTGTTGATGTGATGTCTCAGGATCTATGCTGCCTTATAAATACTAACACTTGGATGCACATGCAACAATAATTTTCATTTTACCTTAGCTAGAATCTTGTAGTTTGTTTTTGTAGTTAGTGATAGAGAGTGAATGCTAGTAGTGTGGTGTTGAGCAGTTGTACTATGTCTTGATTTGAGTGGATTGTAGTTGGAAATGATTCATGTTCAACAGTAAAGATCAAGACTATTGTTCATCATTGTAGCATTAACTTAGTTATTTTGTTTTACTTAGCTTAATTTCCTATTTACTTTAGTTTAGCAGATTACATTTTTTAAGTACTTTACTTTACATGTTTATTAATAAAAAAAATAAGTAAAACTGGTTTCAAGCATTTAACTATAATTTTTTGATAATGCAATAGTGTTTTTGCTTGATTCGCTCAGTAGTGAATCTACGTGGTAACCCCATTAATAATTACTTGAGTCCAAGACATGACCAGAAAACCAGGACTAGATACTCGTTGCTATAGGCTAGATTAGATTTAAATTCCTATCATTACTTAGACTTAGATTTTAATTTCACTTTCATTATGTTCATAACTAGGAGTCTTAAGATTCTAACAACATCAACATATCCTATGCCTCACTAAGAGTTAACCATACACTTAAACTTCATTGACTCAAAGTGGAAAGACAACAATCATGAACCTACTATTGAATTCTAGCATACTTATAGTGTCCATCAATGTATTATGATCGAGTTGCAAGTGACCACTCATGACTTGTTTCGTAGATTATTGGGATACTCTACTACTCATTAGCTATTAAGTCATTAAGAGAGGAGATAGAAACTCTTAGTAAGATTTAGTATTAGCCAAGAGCTTTTCCCAATAAAGACATAGAGAAGATACAAAGTATAGTGTGTGGCCAAGCTTGTAGCAATAGGCATTCCAAATGAAAGATAATAAGATAAGCACTGGAATGACTTCATCATTATATTGGTAAAATGAGGGATTGGGATGCCTACATGAAGAGTTATTTGTAGGAAAATGGGATTGATATGATCATCTTAGTAAAAATCCATAACTTTTACTATTTGCAAGATAAATTAAAACTCATTCTTGGAGTTTAACTTCTTGCATGGAATAGATAGATTGACCTAGATTTTCACACAAATGAAGTTGTAATATTCCATAGTAATATTAGCATGTGTGGGGTTGTATCCCAAAGTTGATATCTAGTTCATGACCATGGAAATGATGTTGTGTGGTAGGATGGTTGATGGAAGAGGCATAAACTATATGGGGCCAAGTGATTGGACAAACGTTACAAAGGTTTTGACATTTTAAACAAGTTGTAGCTTGTGGCATATAAACATGTAGCTTATAAGTTGGTAGCATGTAAGCTTGTAGTGTATGAGAGTTACAGATTATGAGAGCTTTAGCTTATGAGGGTTATAGCTTGTGAGGGCTATAGCTTGTAGTGTATGAGAGTTATAGCATGTGATGTGTGAGAGCTATAAAAAGTGGGGTATGAGAGCTATAGCTTGTAGTATATGAGAGCTATAGCTTGTGAGATTATAACATATATGACATCTAGTGTACTTGAGATATTAGGCTAAAGCGTAAGTATGAAATAGGAAAAATAAGATCAATTGTAACTATAGTAATAATTTTAAAAATTTAATTTTTTACAACTATGAGAATGAAAATGGGCTATAACATATTTATCTCAATGTCTTTGATCAATGTTGGAAAAAAATGAGAAAAAAGAATCAATGTACATAGGGAAAAATTCATGCAAGTACAAATGTAGAGAACCAAAGAAAACTTATAAAACTTCAAATGTAGGAAAAAGAAGAAGTATTGTTCATTACAACTATTGGCACATTTTGGCCATTTCATGGAATAGAGATATGGGATGATTGAGACCTCTAAAATATTTCAATATAACTATTTCAAATGGCAAGATGTAGGTTGAAAAGGTATTGATTCCTATCATTCGTTTCCATTAGCTAAAAAGGATTGGATGAAAAGATGGAACGAAAGAAAACAATAAATAAAATAACTGGCAAAGAATGAGTATGAGCTATCCTTAGGGAAAAGGTGGTAGAAAATAGTGTTTCAGGTTGCCGATATTTGTTCAAGGTATCTGCGCTCTGCCTCAAGTAATTTGGAAAGTAGATAAGAAAATAGAATTTCAAAAGAAATATAGTAAATAAACTAGAGAGACATTGGTGGACCAGAACGCACACATGGACACCTACTACTACATGGGTTTGGAGGGCCTCAGCGTGAGCAGTCAGCGCTTGGCTACCATGACTGCCCAGCTCTTCCGCATGGACACTGCCATTGGCATTATTGGCGTTGTTATCAACTGCAACATGTCCGTCACACAGCTCATCACACCTACTTATAATGCACTCTGTAATGCCTTCGTGGCTACATTTTCATTGTTCGTCGGGGATCTGCATTGTGTAGGTGCCCACTGTGGTTATGCATTTTTCCGAAGGCATGAACATTTCACTGTCGATGCCCAATTTTCTCACCCCCATGGACGCTATCGGCACCTTCTGCCTAGCCTTCATTGGAATCCTAGAAAGACTGAATATAACCAGGAACATAGTAGGGTTTCCGTGTTGTTGGCCACGAGCAGCATAGCCGTAACCAAGATGCCCTACAACTGTTTTCTAAAATGCGGCATCAAGGTCTGAGAATGGATTCTTTTACCTACTCCAACATTCTTAGTGTTTGCAGAAACTTGGAAAACATCTCCTGTAGCCAACGGATTCATTCATTGGTTATCAAGGAAGGACTGGAATCAGTTCTCACTACGAGAAATGCTTTGGTTTCTTCGTACTCCAAGTGTGGCGCCATGGATGGATCTCTAAGTTTGATGATGAGTAGAAACTGAAATGCTGAGAGTGTGAGATGATAAATTTCTTTTCCTATGGAGTCAAGAACACACTCTTTAGCAGGAACTACAATGTGTGAGTTTTCTTCTCTATATACCATGGGTTTTTGCTTCCAATGGTGTGAATTTTGCTCATAAAATCTGAAGATGCTCTTTGGCTTTTTAAGAGGAATGGCTGAAATTATAGTGAAACGTCAAAAATGACCTGGAATTGCATAATGATTGGCGATGCTTTTCTGCTATTGGTACAAGGAACACTAATGTCAACCATCCTATAATTCATGTGACTATGGTGTTGTTTGAGTAGGGATTTCATCTCTCATCTTACATTTATTTGACCGGATCTGCTGAATCTCTTTTGGCAAATGAAAGAATATTGTATATGCTATTAAAATTTCTTCACCAAGATCAATTCATCAAAGGAAATTTCAGTGACCAGATGGAAACAAGTGTTGCAAGAGATGATAGATTCTTTCAAAAACCATACATGTAGCGTAGCGGCAAAGGTTACAACAACTGCAATTTTTTATGGAACACATGACAACATTACCAAACACAACAGTAGTGCCCGACACCAACGCATTTGTCATCGTCATTGCCAATCCATCAAGTGCGGCCACAGAGACACAAAGACACAACAAGATAGGTGCACAACTGAATCAGCAGAACCAGGAGATTATTTAGCCAATGCCGATGAATCAAGGTTACAACTTATTCGAAAGAAACCGTCATCGCTGAAAGGAAGTGCAAAACCCAAATGCACGGAATTGAAGTCACAAAATAAAATTTCAATTTCATATGGTCTGGTGGCTAAATATAATTTCAGCATATTTTCTTACATGCAACAATTGTATGAAGCACTTATTGCAATTGGACTAAGGTTAAATAGAAGATAGAGATTTTGGATTTATTTACTAAAATTATTATATAGGTTGTGATTTCTTATAAAATAAATATTTGTAATATTTGTAAAGACACATGCCAATGTTAGCTTGATTTTCTCCTAACTTTATGTATAAGTTATAACTTCCTAAATTATTGGGAAAATAATATTTCCTAACTTGTTGGGCAAGTTATAACTTCCTTACTTGGGAAAGAAGTTACCCAAGATATTTTATAAGATTTAACTACCTATGAGACCCTATAAAAAGGCTTCAAGGGTCTTGGATGGGGACACACTCGAGGTCTTGGAAGAGCATTGGTAAAAGAAGACAGTGTGAAAAATTGCTTTTAAGATGATTTGTTAAAGACAACATTTCAGTCTCTTTGTCATAGTTTCATGAGTTATGTTTATTTTTTTTATTTTGTTTAAATTTTTTAGCTAGTGGTTTAGATAGTATCATTATTGGAAAGTAATTTTTGGATTTTTACATTGCTCTTATTGTTCTTGTTGCATGATAGAAAATTTCTATTAAAATTTTTCCATAGAAGAGCTTGTGTTTGAAATCCTTAAGAGCATTTTAGTAGTAAATTTTGTTATTGTGCAATGTATAAGAACCGCTATTGAGATTTTTGTAAGAGAGCCTCTGCATGTAGTCAAGCTGTTGAACGATTCAATAGTCAAGAGGCTTCAGAAAATCTTTGGTATTTTGATAGGACCACAATAGCTTCTTTTATCTTCAAAGTGAATCTTCATGGTATTTCAATCAAAAATTGTCAAGTCTTTTCAAGGTTTTGTTGAATACAATTGTTGACATCCATTATCTAGCCAAAATAGAGTTTCATACGTGATATTTTACGCAGCAATTTTTTTTGGGTAGCATAGTAGGATTGTCTTGAAGAAGTTGCTTATTTGAACCTTGAAAGTTTGAACAATTCATAGTTATTGAATTTTGGATAGCTTTATTGTGAAGTGTTTACTCATATCATTTTACCTTGTTTAAATATTTGAGATCTTTACACAAATCTACTTTTTTTTTCTCTTCTTTCTATTTCCATTGAATCTCGCTCTATTTCTAGTTTTCTTGTGAAACTCTCTTTCTTTGGGGAAAATTAGAAGTAGATTCGTAGAGTTGTGCTCAAATGTTTTTGCAAAAATTTATTTGTTACAAGTAGGTATTATAAGGATCGCATAGAATAGGCAATTGAACAAAATAGGAACTCTCAACAACTCATAGTACTTTGAAAGTTGGCTGAATCTCTTTAAGATAAGTCATTTATAATTTTACACACAACCCAATCATTTCATTTTTTATAACAACACACCCCAATAGCACACACACATACTCACATAAACTACTGAGTCTATTTGGAGGTATAAGGGCCTTGGTATTGTCAAAGACTAGTAAGCACCTAAATCCT
>MNCI01007047.1:31837-47419 GCA_015680685.1 Gnetum montanum | reverse complement strand
CAAAGTTGGCTGAATCTCTTTAAAGTAAGTCATTTGTAGTTCACACACAATGCAATTGTTACATTTTACACAACCACACGCCGCAAGAGCACACACACATACTCACATTAACTACTGAGTTTATTTGGAGGTATCTGGGCCTTGGTGTTGCCAGAGACCAGCAGGCACCTAAATCCTGTTCGAGGACACTCATTGGCAGTCGCATCCCAAATGGTCGCCAATAATACTAAAAAGCAAAAATTGTCATGGATTTTATATATCCACTATTATGTATAGTGTACTGATAGCCTTGGGTCTTGCAAACATTAGTATGCATAATCGTTCACCATAGTAGGGTTCTCTGCCATTGACACCTACGGAGGGAATAATGGGATAGATCCTTGCACTAAAAGTACCACTAGACATAATAGATCATTGCTAAAAAATAAAGAGATGGGAGATAAGCAAAAAGAAAGAAGTAAAAATAGGACCACACAATACTCTTTAATGGATGAGAAGTAGACTTAAAATCACACATAATTTTAGAAAAGCTTTCACTAATGTTCTGAAAGATGTGTAGGTTACTTCAAAGAAATCAATAACAAGAGTTATGCAAGTGGGTTCTCCCCAAAGTAGGCTCCTACCATAATGCCCTTACATAGTCACTTTTATAGATGTCCATGAATACCTAAGAATTTAAATGTAAACCATGCCTTTATTCCAAAAAACAAACAATTGCCTTGGTTGGGATGTTGCATTATACTATCCAAAAAAAAAGGCTCATAATTGCATGTAGCAGAAAGGTGAATAATGGGATGAGAAGAAATTGTAGAGATTGGGATGTAAGGTACTTTACCAGGTTCGCAATAGGTTCTTGTGTCAAATGTGATTAAAATGAACATCATACCTATCTACAAGTTTTAGACCAAGTCCATACTAGTAATAGTAACCTCGCTATGATGTTTTCCTTCATGTCTACCATCATGAGTCCACAACAACCACAAAGAACAATCATCACTCCAAGAAGAGAAGAAAAGAGAAGAAGAAAGGGCCTTAGTTAGAAGGTTTCCTTGAGGCATGGGTAACATGTCTTTCTAGCCCCATAACTAGTGCTTGTAGCCCATTATTATGTCTAAGGGGTGTGCTTTGAATTCCCATTGTTTTTTTTTCTTTTCTATATATATATTTTTGAATTTTATATTTTTTTCCTCTTTATTGGTCAACAGAGGAGTAATGATATGTTCCTAGAGGAGTCATAGTCCATACAAAATAATTCAAGATGAGAACCCAAGAATTACCCTTAAGTTCACACCCTTTGTCATTCCGACTTGGTCTTTTTCTCTTTCTTCAAGGTACAATGATCATCAATGAATTTTAGTTTCATGAAAGAAGAACCAAATTTCTTTCATGAAAAAGACCTTTTATTTAGAGAACTAGAGGGGTGGATGAGGTTTTCTAACTGCGTTACATAATTACTTTTGGATCATGACCTTTTATGAATGTCTTTTATGTTTTTGTCAATAATATTACTTCTACATCATGATTAGCAATATTATTGGCAAAAACATAAAAGACATTCATAAAACATAAAGAAAACAACTCAAGAAAAGAGAAAAATATAAAGAAAAGAAAAATATTAAGATATTAGAAACATATGAAGAATTGGAAAATTTTGAAAGAAATAGGAGAATTATATAGAAATTGTAAAACAAAATGGTAAAAAAACACTTATTGGTTCTTGATTTAGGATAGGGTATCTCCTCCATGACTAGGCATAAAGGTGGGACAAGAGCTAATAAGTGGGTTGGTTGATTCCATGCATCTTTTAAATTGTTTTGCACTCGCATTTCCAAGCTACTATGTGTCCTCTAGTTTAGTGGCTACTACTTAGACTTGTTGTTGCTCACACACCTATTCCTTAAATTTGTGATGGATTAGTATAAGGGTTGTGTGAATATTTTGAATGTCTAGCCCACAAATGCATCCTTTATTACTTTTAGTGATGCATGGAGATTTCTATCTTTCCATAGTGATAGGTTCATCTTTTATGCCTTATGTTGGAGCGTTGATGGTTGTTGGCTTTTACATATGATCAAGAGACATCATTTTTGTGAGGAAGGGTGTTATACTAGAGTGGCCTTGTACAGGTTTTAATGCACTAGTAGGTCTACAAGTTTTGTGCTTGTGTAAGGAAACTTTCCTAAAGAAAGGACATTTTCAAGGTTTTGGTTGATATCTACTAGCATTATCATTTCCATGTATGTTCACAACACAAGTGGCATTCTTTCATTGATGGTGTGGTGCTAAATCTTCTTGTGTTGTTGGTAGTCACATATGGTGGAGGAAAGTATAAGAATATTGAGGATATGATGGAGGATGAGAGGGGTGAGATGGTGATCCCACAAAAGATGTTGAGGATTGATGATAATCAAGAGAGAGGTAGAAGAAGTAGAGTCAGTTGGGAAAATAGGTTGTTGAACATAATATCCATATGGGTCTAGCTAACAATAAGGGTAGTGTTGGTTTTATGATGGCCTCCACCATGACTGTGGGTTTTTCCATTGCGATTGATAGTAATTTTGAGGCTGATAAGAAGTCCCACTCAAATAGTGCAGTTAGTTGTAGGACTATCTATAATTACCTTATGAGTAAGGTAATTTCCTAGGCATTTACTTTTGTAGAAAGTTGGAATTCAAAGCAAAAGCCCAATACTCATATAGATGTAACATTACTGGGCAATAGACCTTTGGATGGCCATATAGGCAAATGTCAAATCCATCATCATCTTCTGTAGTTGAGTCTGTAGCCTTTTCACCTACATTTGTTTTTCCCTTTTTCTGATAAGTGTTCCCACTAGTTTCTTGGTTCTTTTTCCTCTTCTTGTTTTGATCACTTGATTCTTTTTTTTTTATCCTCTTCTCTACAATTTTTACATAAATTGTAACTTTATCATTCATCAACTATCACATCTTATCTAACCTTACTTTAAGCTTAACAAGAGACTTTTGTATTAGCAAGGTTTGTTGTAAAATCACCTCATCAAGAGCTACCTCTTTTTCCTCATCATAGACATGGACCCTCTTCTTTTGTAGAGTTGGATCCTAGTTATATTCCTCTACATTTGCTTGTTTCGATAACTCTCCTCTTCTTTTGCCACCCACTCAACTAGCTTTTGTATGTGATGGGCTTCCAATTCATATAACCAACCTTGGGCATAAATCCCAAGGGTCTTCCTTGTTTAATTATGAAGCCCATATATGATGTGAAAAAGTTTCTCTTTTTTAAGAAAGAAATCATGGCCTCGACATTTATGTAGTAGAGAATAGTATTTATCCACATCCATGGATTCATGATTTTATTTCTTCCATCCTTGGATTTATTTTTCTTAGGTTGGACCATAGGTGAACGGAATCTAGTTCCAATGATCTATACCAACTTTTAGCTTTGTCTATTAGTGTCCTAGGAAAGATCTTAAGCTTTTTCCACTTGCATTTAATGTTTTTCAAGGCACAAGCACCATGGAAGGCTTGAAAATGATGTTTTGGATTAGAATTATAGCCTCCCCTAAATTTAGGAAGATTATCCATATCAAGCCATTTGATGTGATTGTCCCTTTGATGTCTTTCAGGTATTTGAGCTACCTCTCTAATTTATGTCAGGTCCCTAGTAGCCAACAAGGGTTCATCTATACCAAATGCATCATGGTGATAATCTATATTTCTATTTGTCTAATTGTGATGATCTTGTCTATGCTCATTTTGATGTCTTTGATTTTTCCCTAGGGGTGGATTTCTATCTTTATTTTAACCCCATAGTTCAGCTCTATCTCTATACCCACATTCATCTTTGTTAGAATTAGACATTGAAGAGGAAGAGGAAGATGGTGAATTGGGAGAATTTCCATGGCTCTTATATCTTCCTCCATGGCCCCTTGATCTATTATTTCTAGGTTTAGAGGAGGTCCTAGGCCTTGAGGCCCTTCTTATTCTAGGACTTACACCTTCTACTCTAGGATTATCTACACTAGTTAAACATAGTCCTTGCGTGTAGTAAGGGTGAAAATGAGCATATGAAACCCCTACTTGAGGTTGTTCATTCCAATTCTCTTTAGTGTAGAACCTATCATTTCTTCTATGAGTGATTTCATCATATGATGCGTTATGGGTCCTACGTGAAGAAGACAAGATTTTATCATGTGTGAATTCAAATTTTAAAATTTTCTAAAAGATAAATTGTTAATATCTTTACATGGATCATGTATAATATAACTAATCTAGATAACTAGCATCATCCCCAGAAATGGCGCCAATGATGAGCGGCAAGTATCCCCTACATCCAACCATATGAATCACAAGCATTCATGCACAATATGTTCAAATTCTATGTATGGGACTAGTTGTGCATCTAGATCATTAAGAATTGATTGCAATTTACTATCTTTTCACTTAGACTAGTTGTAGTTTTGTCACGTATGGTTTAGTCCAAAGTGAAGCATCTTATTGTTGATGTTGTTTTAGCTTCATGCTACTTTTAATGATAATAGAGAAATTAATTATTTAATCTAATTAATAATGGAAAGTAAAATCTAAACTAGCTTATGGACAATGAGTGTTCATTCCCAACTTGTTGTACACATCACAAACCCACGTATCCACTAGTAGAATTACCAAGCACTATGCTACTGGGTAAACCAAGCAATAACATTGTTGGGATTACCAAGCGAATACATGTATACACTTGAAATTGGTCATGCTAACTTCACCAATTGATTAACATGCATGGAAATTGATGGGACATGATATCGCATGGACCCCGATATCACATACGCAATATCGCATCTGCCGTGATATCATGTATGCGATATCGCAGCACGCCGCCAATTCTATAAATAAGAGGCAGCTCTCCCTTGTTTCTCCATATAGATCTAGACCTTAGCCAAACTCTTTCAGTTTTTCCATTCCATAGTGAGAGTAATTTCCATGTGCCCGCAGTAGGAGTCCCAAAGTGAACGGATCTTTATTCGAGCAAATATTGCACCTAAGCACAAGTTTATGTATGGAAATAAAGATGAAATTTTGGATAAACCTTGCAATGCATGGACTAAGCTAATTAGGACTTTAATTATTGTTATTTTTTTAAATGCTTTATTAGTTAATTAAGCTCCCTCAACCCTCAACACTCCTAGTTAAGTGCATTCAGTACGACCGCTTCGAGCACATGCGTTATGCTTGGTAATCCCAGTAACAAATAGCATTTGGTAATCCCAGAAGGTTGCATTAGTTCAAGGTGTGAACGGCAAGTGGGAACGGATACTGATGCTAGGCATTAGAACTTAGTTAGTTAAAGTTAGTTACTTAGTCTCTTCACCCTTTCCCTCATTAGCATAGGAGATAAAACATAAAAGATATAACAATCACATACCTCAGACTCACTTAACCATACAACCGTGACAAATACAAGTAAGTCTAGGAAGACAACGAATGATTAACCTTAAGTGTTCCATAAGGCGTGTAGGCATTTAGTCTACGGAGTTTGACCGGATCGTGCATGTAATGCTCATATTCGTATGGTTGAGTGTAGGGGTACCTCACCACTCATCAGAAATGTAAATATTAACTAAGTCAAAGTGTTTCAATGAATAAGAATCAATCTTGATCTTATTATCGTTCATGGAATGTGTCTAGGTACATTGCCACTCAAAGAAGACATTGTACAATTGACTCAAATCCACACTGTGGACACTCACTAATTGTTCTCTAAGACTACAAAATAGAAATGCAAGGGTTCAGCTACTCTATTAACAAAAGAATGCCAAATACATGGTAAGAGCACGTGTATTTATAGGTGAAAGCACACACTACGTCAACACATACGTGTCAACACATGCATCGATGGGATTGCCTTGATGGGTACCCATCGATGTAGCTACAATATCGCATCTATGACATCATAGATGCAATGTAGCATCTATGATGTAGTAGCCAACTAAGACACATTAACAGGGATGCTACAACGTAGTTGCCGTGTAGCATCTACAATATCTCAGCCAACTAATGCTTCATCATTGAGCATCACCCACTAGAATCTTAACTTGGAATTTCCAATTTAAGAGTCTTACCACTAGGCTAACACCTCATTGTTAAAAGTGACTTGTTTTGTTTGGTGTTTCATATTTCCAAGTTTTTCTTTAGGAAATTAGGGTTGTTAGAACCTAACATAATTAAAACACCCCAAGAGCTATAGAATTTTATAACTCAATGCTACCTAGTAAAATTGAACTTGTGACCTAAGGTTACCAGGCCAAGACTTGTATCACTAGGGTAACACCTCATTGTTTTCTTTAGGAAAGTGATTGCTAGCTCTTGATGCTCTTTAGTTAATATGCCCACACTACTCTTATGATGAGACATTCCTTCATGTTCATTAGGAGTGCTTAGTTGTTAACGAATAGGTTTCAAAAAAGATTGCACTTATAAAACTGATAATAATGGGTCCATAAGAATTCAACTCTTACAAAATGAACCCAGATCCCCCATTACTCTTTAACTTATAGAAACTTTAAAATGCTCATTCTTTTCTACAATAGTAATCTATACAAATGTTTAATTTGAGGCTAAAATTTAATTGAGTTTCTTATCTTTTAACTTTAATAACAATATTATAAAAGAGAACATTATTATTGGTATAAAGTTTCTAGTAATTTGAAACATAAATTAAAAGTGAAACCAAAAATTTATTACATTCAAAGACCTATAAAATCTATTAGACAACTATTAAACAAATATTACAAATTAACCAAGGAGGCAACAAAAACAACTCGTACAAGTTTTTTATTACAATATTATAATATGGTTTCAAATGGATAGTTACTAGCTTAGTTATATATATTTATAATATATATCTATAAATTGGCTGATAGAATCTTATAAGATTACAAGTAAGAAGTTCTTTGAGTAAAAAATTTCACGACTTCTGGACGAAGAACAAGATTTTAAAACCCAAATTTTCATGCCTTCTGGACGAAGAACAAGAGTTCTGTACCTTATTTTTCCTAAGGATGGGTTTTCTGAAAAAAAAAATTCCATGAATTAGTGTATGCTCTCACCCTCGGCTGAATTTGTTGAGAGTGAGAGCATAAACTCGGCTGATGGTGAGAGCATACACTAATTCATGGAATTTTTTTTTTCAGAAAACCCATCCTTAGGAAAAATAAGGTACAGAACTCTTGTTCTTCGTCCAGAAGGCATGAAAATTTGGGTTTTAAAATCTTGTTCTTCGTCCAGAAGTCGTGAAATTTTTTACTCAAAGAACTTCTTACTTGTAATCTTATAAGATTCTATCGGCCAACTTATATNAATGCTTTATTGAATGATCATAAACATGTTGTAATATAGTAGAAATGATCAATGTACAAACTTGCATAATTGAAAATGTATAGTTACAAATGATCTGACATTCAAAATGGTAAAAATTAGTTGACAAAAAAAAATGAGATCATTCTTCATTAGATTTAATGCATTGCTCTTCATCCAATCTACTTTGAAGATGAGAAGCCTTAAATATCTTGATATATCTTTCTTTGGAGATCGGAGGGAATATCTTCAAACTATCAATACTCCTCACTCGAGATAGTGCCACAAATGTAAGACCTGTTGTTTCTTTGCTACCAACATCTATACAAGCTTTCTAAGATGGTGTGCTCATCTTCAAGGGTTCCTCACAAAAATATACAACTCATCTTCAAGGGTTCCTCACTTGCACAACCTATAGGTGTGCTCTTCTTAGGGAGTTTAATCCATCTTCCACTTTGAATTCTAAGATGATGTAAACTTTAGTGAAGCTTGTTAATGGCAATTTGAGACTTGATTAGAATAGCAGCTAAGATATAGTGAGCTTTTACATCATATTTATTAAATCTAATGTGATGTAAATAAAATTATTTTTTACCTTCTACATTAAACCACAATTGTATTAAAACCGTTTGCTTAACTAGTTGGTAAATATACTTAAGATTTTACTGCACTTCATTCTAACCTATATTCCATTTCTAGGATGTTGCATTTCATATAAATATGAACCATGGTCTCATGAATCTTCAAGAACTCCTTTAAAGAAGATATCTTATCTTAAGATATACAAACTATGCTTGTATCTAATGAATTGGTAGAAGGTTTAGGTTTCTAAAGGTAAGAAATCACATTTATATAGCAATATTGAGTAAGATGTTTGTATCTTCACCTTTAACGGGTTAGGAAGAAAAATATTTTGCAGTTTTTAAGTATCTTTTAATTTCACTCAAGAAGGATAGTGGGAATAGTGAGACAGATATATTTTCTAACCTTCAAGTACAAATTCCTAAATTCATTTTACCCTATAAAGGTTATGATTTTTTTTACTAATAAAAATTCCTCTTCAAAGAAAATTAATAAAAGATTGACTTTATAAATTACCCGAAAATACAAAGGGTAAAGTTTCCCATCATTGCAAAAATACACCTAGCCTTGGAATCTGGGGCTTACTGTCATGGCTGGAAATTCAGAATTTCGTGAACCGGAGATATACATTTTAATAACTAAAATTTAGAATTTTGCATGTACATAGGTTAATTTTATACGTTTTCCCATATCCACTTATTTACGCGTCAAATTCGGAGGATGCACGCACAAACTAAGGTGGGCCATGCTTTCAATTTATATCCACGGTAGGTGAAGAGTATGACAGCAGAACGGAAAATACAGACAAACTTGAGTGGAGAACGAATTCGTCAAGAACTTTTAGAATTGAATGAGAATCTTAGGAACATTGAAATGAGAATGGTGTACCAAAAACTGAAACAAGGAACCCAACCTGCAGATTTTATTTCAGGGGAATTGGATTCTATGATCTCTGCTCTCCATTAGGCCCACTTTCCGAATTTCAATCCTTTGGCCTTCAGAGTCTCTCTTTTTCCGTGGGTGGGACAGAAATAATAAATTATTCATCCAGTAAAATGGTCTGCAAAGTACCGACAAATTTTGCTTTGCCATAGTCCTCCATTCTCTTCAAGCCGTATTTGACTTTTCTGTGATCAGCTTATGCACAATGCACCAAGACCCTGAAATCCTGATGAATTTCTTAGCAAGGAAACATTTCCGGGTCAAAGGTACATATTTCCACGTACTCTCTTTTGGTTTTGTCCTGGACAAGTATTATTGAAGCTACTTGCCCACTTTCACCTTGAAGTTTGAACAATGTCTTTGTCTTTTTGGAAAAATATGTTAACATATCCAAATAAAATCATTTTAACCAGTGGGTTGCTTTCGCTTGTGAAATTTGCAAAGAGTATAACAATTGAAACACAAAACACAAATTTTATTACGTAGTTAGCAAAATATTATCAAGAAAATTACTTATATTTTGTAACATTCACATGTCTTCACGCAGGTTTAATGTGATCATTTTCAATAGTATTTTCATTGTACAGTAATATATTCTTTCAATTTTCAAATTCAAATTTTAAATCATTTACATGTTTAACTTTTAGACAAGATGTATTTGTTTTATTGTCTTGTAAACCTATAAAAAGAATATGCTTTTCAATATTTGAAATATTTATTGAATGAGAATTCAAAGAAATTATGACAATAAGACACCCTTCTTTCCTAGTAATTATTATGCTTTATTTTGCAATGGAAATGTTGTTTTGCAAATTATGATAGGTTTCATCAAAGCTAATAAGAACCTTTTTGGTAAGTTTATGTACATTAATTATCTTTTTCTAAGAGATTATCAACAAATTAAAGAAATATTTATAGAATGATATTAACTACATAATTGCTAATAATGAATTACTTTGAATTCCAAGTAATTTTTTTCATCATTAGGGGAGGGGGTGTTGAACCCCAAAAAATGAATAATAATATAAAGCCTAATGATTTTGGGATGCATCTTTAGGTTTGCATTTTTACAATCAATCCTACAAAACCTTTCCTTTGGGGTAGGATCAAAATTGCCCTTATGGGTTTTCACTTCTTACTAAAGGGTTTCTTGTAAAAAAAATTAGAAAACTCTCTCTAACCAAAAAAAAAATACATCAATTAGAGATAAAGAATAAATAGCAAAAAAAGCTAAAAGCTTCTCATCCTTGAGCTTCTAAAATAAAAAGAAATTTATACTATAAAAAATTAATTGTCTAGCTTTCACTATGAGTTTTTTTTTTCTTTTTTTCTTTTTTTTTTCTTTTTTCTTGAAGTTGTAGTTGAAAAGAAACATTTTTGAGAATGTAATATTTGACACCTAAAAAGAGACCATAGTTATGCTCTTACTAGCACATTAAAGCCTCCAAATAGTGTAGAGAAAAGGTAGTCAAAGATAATTTCAAATGCAAAACAAAATAAAGTAGACAAAGCACACTGATCACTAAGAATAACTTCATTGATACTTGGTTGAAAGTTATTACATCTAAATGTTCATTTCTAAGCATGCTAAGCAACAAGACACTAAAAATACATGAAAAATGATTCTTCATTTTTACAAAGAGGACATTAAGGAGAAATATTTCTCATACATTTAAGACAAGTGCCATTAGGAAGATCTTGATGAATAAGATACCATAAAAATATGAATTTTAGGAAATGTATGAGCTCTCCAAATATCTTTTCATTTTCCTTGTCCAAAAGTGCAATTATATTTGTATTTTCCAAGCCTTATTGAATTTGTTATGAATAAAAGTATTCTTTGTAATAATCTCATAAGTAATTATTGAATTAAAAAGAAAAACATGTCTATTGTCCATCCAAAAAATATCTAGAAAAACCTTGTGTAACTTTTTGTCAACTTAAAATAAATTCTCAAGATTACAAATTGATTTTTCAAGATTTTTTAATCCTTTTATTCAAACCATAGAGGGTAGAAAGTTCATTCTAAGTAATCTATTTATCATGCATACACAAACAAGAAACTACAGTGATACCAAATTTGCTCTAACTGGTATATAATCTAGATAAATTAGTAGCCCAAGCTCCTTCCATAAAGGGAAGCCACCCTGGGCTAATTTGCTTAAGTATATCTTCTGAAACTATAATAAAATTATAATTCTAGTATTTACTAAGCTTGCACTATGTCTTCCAAATTTGTTTAAGAATTAATGAACCAAGAATAGAAAGGACACAAGAAAAAAGAAGATAGTGAAGAAAGTTATTAGAAGACCAACTTTTTTCATTGATAGGTTTTCTTGGCCTAAGTTTATTTCTTAAAGGAAGCATCTAAACATCATCTCTAATAATGCACTTTGTAACTCATTTTTCTATAAGACAAATACCTTCATCATAATAATTAACAAGGTAAAGCTCTCCATCTTTCTTGCTAGTGATGCAAATATCCCAAGCAACTTTAGAAATACCTTTTTTTATGTTGCTTAGTAGACCAAAGGAATTGACAAATAATATAATCAATTCTCTCAAGAGAAGTTTTAGAAGGAGCTAAATAATTGAAGTAATAAACATGAGTTGATTAAAGCATTTACTTAATAATGAAAACTTTTCCATCAAGGGTGAGCTTTTTTTCTTTCCATTTATCAAGTTTGTTTTCAATTTTTGAATTTTAATTACTTATACTTCATAATTGATGGACCTCTTAGAAAATTTTTAGTGATCAAGCCTACTATTGTAGAAAGTAAATAAGCATGACATATTATGTAGTATTAAATGTTGGGTTATAAGAAAATGACATGATCTATAAATTCATGCACTAAAAATATTAATACTCAAATAAATGCTAACTACCATAAGATGAGACATATTTCCTAGAACAAATATTGGAGGAAGACTACGAGTACCATCTATTATATATAAATTAGAAAATGATATCTTAGATGATTTGATGATTTTTAATAAAGATCAAAATGGTCTTTTCAAAAAATATTTTTACCTCACAATTCTAGGAAACTAGTCAGAAGGAAGACTATAAAAGATATGAAAAGAAATAATTAGAGAAGATATAGAAAATTGCAAGTAAATTAAATTATCTCTTTATAGAAGTGGAAAGCAACTCATGTAATTGACTCTATATTATTAATATAAGGGTAGGATAATGATGAGTAACTTCTATTTTACAATTTTCTTTTAAAAGAATTTTAAGACCTTTTATCTATAGATTCCTTTTAACTAGGCATGAAAGGTAAAATAAAGCATATGTTTTTTAGACTATCACCTATTCTATTGTATAGATGTGGTATTTGGGAACTTGGACTTCGTATTAAGCTTTGGAAAAATATTAAAGGAGTATAAAAAAATTTTCTTCTAGATTAGTTAAAGTTGAAGATGAAAACACCATTCTCAGTGTTATTATATGAATTTGATTTATTACCTTTAGAAGCAGAAGTCTTGTGTCAATTCATTACATACACTCAGCTTGCATATCTCAAGGCTAAAAAATTTCTTTAAACTAGTTCTTGAGTATTCAAGAGACCATGTTTAGTATTTTCAAGGAATGTAATGGTTGAGAAAATGGAATATCTCTTAGGAGAATGTGTAGCAAAATCCTAAGCATATTTGCCAACTAGTCAAGTAGAAGGTTTTAATACAACTGTCCTCTAATGTAGAAGGTAGGAAACAATTTTATTTACATCGTATTAGATCTAATAAACTCAATGCAAAAGCTCACTATCTTTCATGTGCTATTCCAATCAAGTATCACAACAAGCTTTGTTTAAGCTTGCATCATCTTAGAGTTGAAAGTGAAAGATTGATTCAACACCCTTAATAAAAGTGTAGTTGTACATTGTGCATGTTAAGAGCCCTTGAAGATGAATTGCATGTTTCTTTTCTATGTCCTAGACATCTTGATAGTATTGTAGAAAAAACTTTTATGATTTTTTTAGTCATGCCTCTTGGTGCTTGGGCAATTTGTAGAGTTTGTCTTTATTTTTTATGAAAATGTAATATTTGTCTAATAGATCCTATGGGTCTTCAAATGTAATAAATCTTTACCTTCATTTTTAGTTTCATTTTCCATGTAAAAGAGAGTGTTGATTATGATAGATTTTTGTTGTGTAGCAAAAAAATTCTAGAATCTTAGGAATCAAGCATGGATTATGATTAAAAGTTTATTTACCCAAACACTAGTGTAGGCTTACATATAACTATTAAATATAAGAAAAGATAATAAAATTTAATTTAGCAAAATAGGGATTGTTGAGGCCATGCTTTTACTTCATGAACCCTTAGGCCATATAGGCAATTCAATATTTTTGGTAGATTTTAACTAAAATATGATACTTCTTCAAAAGGAACTATTATTTGGAGTGATGGCAAGGTATTTGTTTCTCAAGTTATAAGACCTGGGTTTAAGTCATGGTGGACTTGGGTTTAAGTGATGGTTAGGTTTTTCTTATCTACTACCCTCCTAGGATGCTACCTTGGTAGGATGAACATTAAGCCTTTGGGTGATAATCCTTATGATAGTACCTTAAGACCTACAACTTAATACATGCAAAACAATAAGGTTTCAATGCTACTGCTCCCTAATAGAACTTTCTCAGCTTTTTGCTTTAACTCAAACTCACATGCATGCCCATTATGGCAATGCATGCATCTTTGATGACCATCATTGGCTATGCTTATGTGTTCTTGAGTCCCACCCCTAGCTTAGGCATGGTGATAGTTAAGGGTTAGATCTAAGTATACATAAATAAAATAAAAAAATGATTTTAATCTCATCTAAGGAGATAGATTAATGGTATGCACTTTCAATAATAGCTAAGAGGTGAAAAGTTTTAAGTCTCTTCATGGAAACTCTTCCAATAAGTCTCCTCAACTAAACATTTTAACTATTGGTATTGATATATACTTAAAATGTTTTTTACAGAGCCAAGCCTTTATGATGGACTATGATGTATGCATAATTCATGCATGGTCATGCATGTAAGTTAAGACTTGTTAGAACTTCGAGCTGCTTGAAGTATCATTGTTTTCAGTAATTTTTTGTATAGAAAAACCCATAAACTAATTTGAAAAGAAGAAGAAAAGGTAACATATAAGAAAGAAAACCAAAAATTTTGAAATTAAAAAATAAAGCAGGTATGTTGCATATAATTTTCATTATAAATAAAATGTCAATGCTCATTCTATGAAGCCTAGGTCTCTTTTAAGTAGCTACGCGAGAGCTGGAACCCGTCATTTGTTACTTGAAAATAAGCACCTGACCTTTAACCAATAGTCATTTGTTACTTGAAAATAAGCACCTGACCTTTAACCAATACATCATGGTAGAATGTCCGTACATAACTGTTCAAAATACTAAAGGATGAAATATGCTCATTTGAGCTAAGGCTACGCAAAGCCCCATATATTCTGGAAACTATCTAACTCATAAAGTTCTTCCAGCCCTACTTGGTAATGTTCTGTAATAATAGGAAAACAATCATATGGAAAGTAATTCATTTCTGCTGGGCCACTGAAAATATGACTATTGCTCATGGCAATGCCACTGCCACAGTTGCTTAAGCATACCTCATCAACTGGTGTACTGGTACTCTGATTTCCATGAGATGCTGAAGAGGTTTTATCAGATTCTTTAGGAAATTGCATCGCGTAAGTGCGAGATATGGAGAGAATGATATCAGGAATATCAGAAACACAGGTGAGATTTGGTGGAGAATCAGGAAAATTGAAATCAGAGTCGGGGCCTCTCAGGCAATACAGCGCCGCGTCGAAAGCCCTAGCCGCCTGTTCTGCGTTCGGATACGATCCCAACCAGATTTTCTTTCTGGAATTGGGTATGCTAATCTCTGCAATCCATTTGCCCCATTTTCTGAGCCTCACTCCCTTGAAGTTCCGGGGCTCTCTTTTATAGGCTGGGCCGATTGAAGAAGATGCTTTCTCCATTGTTGATGCAGAGTCTGAAGCAACAGCAATCAGTAATGGGGATTAGCAGATTAGTGTACGTGTAATTCTGTGTGAACGTATATATATACACATACGTGATAAACATCATGGTCTGCAGAATTCCGTAACAGAGTAAACTGCAGTAACGTGCTTTCCACACAAAAAGTTCATGATCTGGATTCTTAGTTGCTCATCCTATATTAAGTGGGTTTTGAAAGGGTCAATAGATGATATGAAAAAGCTTAACTTCTTTTTCAGTGGCGTGCTCAAAGTCATGTCAAAACTTACCATCATTTTACCATCATTTACATTGAATCTGGATTCTATGGTACTCTGAATGGTGAGAGTAATCCTAAAAATATTTAGGAATTAAAATCATGATAAATAAAACTATAATTCTACGTTCCTCAAGAAATCCTGGCTGAAAAAACATTAAAATAAAGCTTTTAGAAGTAAAATTAATTAACCAACAATTTTATATCATTGATGTCTTCATACAATATATATACAGACACCTTTTTCTTAAATTCAAGATAAGAAATAGGTATACATGCATGGCAAAGGTGCGAACTACATATAAAACAGCATAGTCCCCAGAATTATGTAATAAATTAAACTATAATTAGTTTCCTTTTCATGAAAAGGTCATTACCTATGGGCTCAATACTTATTACCTAGGGGTGAACCACGCCTGCTTGAGAAATAAGTAGCTTACTATTTTTGATACTCAAGCTAGAAC
>MNCI01007047.1:13555-24853 GCA_015680685.1 Gnetum montanum | reverse complement strand
GTGAATGATGAGATGAAGGAGAAGAAGAAGGGGATCCATCACCATGGTGATGTTTCATGCCTTCTCTTCGGCTGCATCGGCCCCGACCGTTGTGATGATCAAAAAGTCCGTCATTAGTGTGAGTAGTTGTTCCTGCCATGAATAGCTGGTGCTCACGGGGATCAGAGCCTGGAATATGTATCGTTGATCTGAGGCCCTGATGCCTAACCTCTTCACTAGAGTGAGGAGGAGGAACATCATTTTCTAAGAAACTCATCGTGAGGGGTTCCTCTTCTCCTATTTCACTAATGACGTGGGGAACCTTGCCCTTCAATAGTGAATGTTGGCTCTCTTGCCTTGCATCCCGAATACGTTGGGCATTTGTGGGATGATAATCCCTTGTGTCATAATCATCCAAGACGTATTCAGCAAGCAGCTCATGCATGCCATACTGTACCAAAGCACGGGAAAGCATGTTGGGAGCGGATCGATTTGGGGGTAACACGATGTTACCTTGCATGTCTCTCCACCGCAGTTGCTCATCTTGATGGAAAACAAAGGTAAAATCCGGCACATACTCATCGGGATGAGTATATGTGACTTTGGATTGTTGAGGACATGGTTGATTTCGGTTATGCGTATGATCCTGACTTTCTCCTGTATTGTCCTTAGGTGAGTTGATTGCATGAGAAGAAGCCATTTCTAATGGTGTGCTAATTTTCACCGTTATTTATGTTCTGAATTAACTGATTAACCCTAAGGTTCGTTTTAGGCTCACAACGATGTGAGTGATATCCCTTATGTTCAATTGGCGTAAAAACACTTAGTCCCCGGCAACGGCGCCAATGATGAGTGGCGAGGTACCCCTACACTCAACCATACGAATACGAGCGTGCACGCGCGATCCGGTCGAACTCCGCAGACTAAATGCCTTAACACCACAAGAAACACTTGGGGTTAATCGTTCGTTGTCTTCCCAGGCTTGCTTGTAAGTGTCACGGTGTATGGTTAAGCAAGTCTGAGGTATGTGATTTTTTTGGTATTTTCGGCTTATCTTCTATGCTACCAGGAGAAAGGGTTGAGAAACTAAGCTAACTCTAACTAAAGATCTAAGTCTAAATTAACTAGCGTCAGCATCCGTTCCCACTTACCGGACACACCCTGAACTATGCAACTGCAGCTTACCAAACGCTAATCGTTACTGGGATCGCCACACGTAACGCAAGTGCTCGAAGTGGTCGTACTGAGGCACCTATTTAGCCTACGTGTGATAAGCAGCCGATTCCTTAGCCAGCCGTACACACCCGTGGGTGCTCGTAACTAAGTCGTACTTATCACACGATCTAGCCTAGCAATGAGCAGCCGATTCCTCAACTAGCCGTACACATTAGACCCGGGAGTTACCAAGCGCAGAATCCTGGAATACGCTACTGGGTTACCAAGCATCCAATGCTCGTAATTGAGTCGTACTCATGCATTGCGTCAAGCAGCCGATTCCTTGACTAGCCGTACACGTCCGTAGACGCTCGTAATCAAGTCGTACTTGAACGCACTAGGAAAGCAGGAAATAAAGCAATAAATGAAACCACGTGCTGCAAGGTTTATCCAAACAAGTTCGTCTTTATTGCCGTACACAACTTGGGTTCAGGTTACAAGCTGCTCGAATAAAGAGCCGTTCACTCTAGGACTCCTACTGCGGGCACATGGGGAAAAATTCTAACTCTGGAGTGATCAATCTGCCAGAGCTTCGCTACACTAGCCAGGATTGGGAAATGAAGGGAGTGCCGCCTCTTATTTATAGATATGGCGGCCGGACGCGATATCGCGGCCCAGTGCATGTCGCGTCTCATCAGTTATAAAGTTCTAATGGGATTATATATCTTGGGGTGTATCTATATTACAATTATTTTAGTCTTTATTTTATTTTTCCATTAGTAAACATGAATTCGAAAAGAGACAACTACTATAATACTACTAGGTTGATCATGGTAAGTTGGCTTAAGAGTTATCCAAGAAATGTAGTGGCATGTTGCCTAGTATGAGAAAGCCTTAAGTGATAGTGAAGAGCTATGAAATAGCAATATTGTAGGATTGATATGAGCCTAAACACAACCTAATAGGTAATAATAATTTCTAGGGTTGATTTAGAGAGGTGAAATTTTCAATCAAATATTTCTTAATGGCTAGTTTAAGTTAGTATCAATCTTATAATTATTTTAATGTTTGATGCAATAACTCATGAAATATCATTAAATAAATAGTAATTCAAAACTTAAGATAATAGTATATTGCTATTGGCTAATAGTGTATTATGCAAATTATAATCTTCATCTTCTAGTCTTATTCTATAGAGCTTCAAGGTCATTTCCTCTATAGTAAAAAGTGTTCTCATCCTTCTTGCATGTTTCATGCAAATTGTGTAGGATCTGTTAGAGGAGGACAAGAAGATGCTCGAAGAATTAATATTACTTAGAAGATTGTTTATTCTTGATGTACTTAATTTTATGTTTTTTTTACTCAATAGATATTTGTATTTTAGTCATGAATACAAGTTTTTAGTAAATGTCTATTGTAATGTTATATTGAGAAATAAGGGCATTAATTTGTTAAATATGTATTTGTTATGTGGATTCTAAGTTGCTTAATTTATTCAAGTTATTTCATATGGTTTTATAAGAGTTTTTTTTTGTTGCTTAAGGATTTTTAAGAAGATATTTTTATTCTTCACATGCCCAATGGAATGGTTAAGTTAAATAGTTTTTTAGTATGATCTTGAGGGTATGATACTTTAATGCCAGTTACAACTCTTTGTGTAATGCATTGATCCTATTTGTAAATGTATGAGCATTTTAGGCTAAACTATCTATAAGAGGACGTTATGTCTATGTATTCATGTCCTATAGTAAAATTGTACATCTTATCATGTGTACTACAAATCATAATTTTAGTTTTTTTAATATTAACTTTCATTCCACAATGTTGATAAAAACCATTAAGAGCATGAATCATTTTCTATAATCCTTCTATTGAATTTAAACATAAGACAACATCAATAACATAGAGTAAGAATTTAACAAGGCTATTTCTAATTGTAATTGCAAATTGAGTTCATATTTCATGATCCACTCTTCAAGGTCATTAATAAGAAGCTCAAATAAAGTAGGGAAAAGAAGACATCATTGTTTAACATTAACAAAACTATTAAATAAAATTATTTCTTTTCCATTTATAAAATGAATGCATTTGTAAAGTTTTTGGATAGTAGATAATAGCATGCTAAGAATTTCTAAATTTTCTAAAGTGCCTCTATAACTTTCTTTGATTGACCAAATCATAAACCTTAGGAAAATCTATAGAGTGGATAAATGTTTTTTTGTATGGAACTTTTGTTAGCCTTTTGGTGTGTCAAAACCTTAGAGAAAATGGAGAATGTGGAAATGTGGTTGTAGTCTTGCAGGGCCAAGAAAGAAAAAGTGACAAGATGATTGAATAAGAGTTGATCTAAAATGAAAGCTACATTGAAGATGTCAAAATGAGAGTTGGGATGGCAAGATGAGTGCTAGGATGCAAATGGAGTCTACAAGTTAAATGAAGATGTTCCAAGGACTATCGAGATGCCAAAACGATAGAGAAATGCTCCAGGATTCAAAGTAGACTTGCAAGCTAGGCATCTCCAATTGACAANTCCAGGATTCAAAGTAGACTTGCAAGCTAGGCATCTCCAATTGACAGTAGATGTCTCACTTACAACAAAGATGTATTACTTATAGCAGAGATGTCTTAGGCTAGACATCTCAAGGTAGATGTCTCAATTTCCAGGTAGACATCTTTCCAGAATTGAAAGTGACTTCAATTAGGCATCTCAACTTTGAGTTAGACTTCCAAACTAGCAATTTTCTAGCCATTGCATGAATTCTAAGGAGTTTTTGGAAACTCAAAGGGTGTAATACAAAGTGAAATTCTTGGAAAATGTGCAAGCATAATTCATTGAATATCAATCATTTTCCTCATCAAGTGAATTGGCTTTGTTCCTCATTGTATTTATCATTTGTATTTTGTACTTATATTAAGAGCTTAATTGTAAGAAATTTGTAAATTAAGTTACATTTTCTCCTTGATTCTTTTCTCTCTTGTAAGCCTTGCAGGGTTTATGTGCTTCTTGCAGGAAGGTATCTTTGTTAAGCTTGTTGAGACCTTAAAGGGTTGAGTGTGTTTATAGTGATGAAATACTCTAGTGTGGAGCTCACATTTTGTAAAGGTTGTGGGATCCTTGAAATCACATTTTGAGCTTATAGGGACCTTGCAAGATTGAGTGTTTGTCTAGCAAGAAAACACTTTGTGAGAAACTCAAAACTTTGTAAAGGTTTTGGTGTCCTCTAAACTACATTTTCTAAGGAACAAAGTCTAGAGTTATGTAAGGATTCTACCCTCCAAGTGTGAAGGTATCCAAGTTGGTGACCCACATAAAAATTATCTATGGTTTTTGGTTGACTTTAGTTATTTTAAATTTGGGAACTTATTCAACCCCCCTTCTATGTTCTGGATCCTCACCTTTTTCTATATGGATAAAATGTTTTAAAGTAATGAGATGACCTATACTAAAACACAATTGCCTAAATATTGCTTAGAAAATTTCATGTATTTGATTATCTTTAGCTCATCTTCCAAGCATAAATTCTAGAATAGTACCTATAAGTTTGATATTAAAAAAGGCAAAAAATTCAGAGGACATCATATACTTAAGATCAAGTAGAAAATATCACATGCATCATGAAAAGGAAAATCTTTCAAATTTTATGATGTTTAGTGAGATGTAAAACATTACAATTAATCCTTAGAAAAATTAAAACAACAAAAATAATTGTTAGGAATCATCCTAGTCCTAACAACATTTACATTATTTTCAACATCCATTCATGAACTTAAAATAGGAAAAGGATATAAGGTAGCAATAGAGATCTTTGGTGAAATACCAACTTTTATAGAAAAGGAAGATCCAATACAAAATGATGACACATATTGTCCATCATGATTAATCTTATGTTAGGGATATTGACCATTAGCTATAACTTGCTTGTCAAAATTATTTTTAATCTTTGAGTTAATAGTATTCTTTTTAGGTAGGGAAAAATTTACCTTATGAGCTATCTTTTCAAACTAATTAATACTTCTTATAGTAGAAGTAAAATATTCATATAAGCTTTTTATCTTTTATTGGTTTCTTTAGTACCATTTGATCATTCTTATCATTAACTTGATTTTTGACATCTTTAGTTTTAGATTAATTTCCTTTAATATTCAATTTCAACATATTTTTTCATTTCCTCAATGTCAGTGTTCTTAAGTGGAAAAGACAAACATTAAATTAATGTCCTTCATGATAATAAAAGTTATAAAAAAATTATATTATGTAATTGGTTGAATGTAAGTCTTCATACCTACTTGTAATACTAATTCATTTTTATGGTTAATAAAATTAAATTAAAAAAACCATTTACAAGAATCAAATAATTTGGAAATAGATCCCATATGTTTAAGGAGATTGAAGAGATTAATGCTTTGCTACATAGCTCTTTGAAAATAAATGGAATATTAAATAGTTTTTCAAAACATGTAACTTTAGAATATTAATTAGATTGGATATTAAAATCTAGTGTCTATTTAGAATGATTAACATTACATGCTTATGTATACATGATTTTATATCTATGGTACGTTGAACCATCAAAGTAGTACCTAGCTCAACAACTAGGCAAAAACAAGAATAGTGCCTAGCATGAATAACTTGAATTTTATATTTATGTGTATTATTTAGTTGCAAAGTGTAACTTTAACTACAAGGTAGGTTACATAAAATTTGAATGAATACATATCTTGATGTAAGATTAGTAACTAATGACTTAAATGCATCATCAAGAATAATGAAATTAAGCCTTTTAGTTGCATCAACATTAGTAGAAGAAGGCATAACAATTTTCTACTCACTAGTTGATAAATCCACATTATAAGTATTAATAAAAATGTTTACATCGATAGAAAAAGTAGAAATTTTAGAGATGATGATATTGCCTTATCTTATTGATGTGTTATGTATCCCTCGAGTGTCTAGGAATTACTAGGAGTTCAATATGCAAATATGATTTGGTTTAAACATCATTTGAATATGTTTTGTATTTTTGGTAGGTAGTTCTAAGTAGTTGCAAGTCATAGCCAACTACAACCAAGATTGTGAGGCCATTTCAAGTTGCAATCTATTAAAGGTAGATCAAAATAGAGAAAAAAAAATATTTTCAGCCAAGATACATAGTGTAAGGTCATTCAAGCTACAATAGGTGACAATGAATTCATTGTAGACCTATGCAAGTTACAGTAACTTGCAACCACTTCAAGCACTTTCAAGAAAATTGAAAATCTTCTTAGCGCAAGCTAGTGCTAATCATAACTAGTTGATAATATAGGTTTATACGAGTTGTAGTTTCTTGTAGCTTGACGAATAAGAGTTCTTCATTTTAGAAATTTTTACTACTATGAGCTAATGCTGGTTGTAGTTGGCTTAGACTACAATTTTTGTAGCCTAACATGTGTTTTCCTTATATCATTTTATTTTCTAGGTTAATGTAGGAGTTAGATTTATATATCATGTTCTATAAGTCATGTAGTATGTGTGGGTCCATGTAATTTATCACATGATATAATTTTATATTTAAAATATGGGAGCTATGAATAAGTAGGCTTTAGGTTAACCAATATGGATTTTGATCAATGTTTATGATCTTTTTAAGGTTCAAGATAGGGCTACTTTTTGAAAGAATTTTGCATTTAAATTTTAACATATCATAGATCTAATGCTTTTTGTTAGGGATTTTAATTCTAGTTTACAATCTAGAGAGAATCTTGGAGGATGTTAAAATATAGTTTTCCATTCTTCCTTTATGGATGTAATCATTTCTGGCTTTGTTAGATATTCCTTTGACTAGTAGTTTATATACATGATCAAATTTATTAAAGATTTGGTATGTTCTAACAAGCTTAACATACTAGTTACTAGCTATATTGAATCACACCATGAGCATATGTATACACCATCATGGTGTATAAAACTATCCATGGTGGTTTATATTATATTAAAGTTAGATATGTATGATCAATTATCTTAACTAATAGCAATTGTTCATTGCATTTGTTTGTTTACCAAACATGAATATTCTGTTATAACTATATAAGTAATACAATGTATAATAGAAATAACAATGTAGAATACAATGTATATCCTAATATATATCTTATGATAGAGATATTTGGTTACTTTATTTTCTCTATTATTTTTTATTTATGTTTTTAGGTTTAACTTTTATACCATTATGAATTTTTTATATCATATGGTTCATGTTCATTTCAATCTCAATAGTCACCAAATTATTTTTGTTATATCTCAAACTTGATGATTAATATTACAAAAATTCAACAAAATCAATGTTAAGGTGCAAATCAAATTTTCTATGAACTAGATAGGCTTCTATCTTTGGTTTCTTTAAACCAATTTTTTTCTTTTCATAATCAATGATCATCTTCCTTGCACTTGTTTAAATTATTGGTGAAACACCACAAAAATCTTCTAAGTGTTGTACCAGCGTGCACGCCCAGCGTTCACGCCCAGCGTACACACCCAGCGTACGCGCCCAGCGTGCATGCCCAGCGTGCACGCCCAGCGTACACGCCCAACGTATATGCCCAGCGTACACGCCCAGCGTACACGCCCAGCGTACGGCAGGGACGCTCGACGACGGGGTTTCCAAGGGCAACATAAAGGTTACGCCAGAGAGCAAGGATTGAAGCAAGTGGACAATCTGTCGGCGTCTAAGCCCAGCATGTACGCCCTAGCGTATACGCCCAGCGTGTACGCCCCAGCGTACATGCCAGCACGTAATGTTTACGCCCAGCGTGTACGCCCAGCGTACACGCCAGCTTGTAATGTATACGCCCAGCGTATCCTGAGTTTCTAAATTGTAACGCCCGGTCTATACGCCACGTGTCGTTCAGTCCGATATTCCCGGTAACCCTACCTCTATAAATAGCCCGTCGTTCCATATTTACGGGGCCGCGAAAAAAATTCACCAGAGAGCCGACACAACAATCACGCTGCTGAAACCCTCTACTCCCACGCTGCACGCTGTACGCTGCACGCTGCACGCCGCACGCTACACGCTCCATGCTGTACGCTGCATGCTGAACTCAGTCCACGCCTCACCCACCGTGTCCGCCACCTGCATCCGTCCGTTCACCGGGGCTTTACGTCCGCCTTGTGTCCCCCACACAACTACGTTAGACCGGTGCACAAAACTATAATTCCATAATTTATTGTTTGCGTTTACAGCAAGTTCTTCTTACAGTTTTATGCTCATTTCGCACTGTTCACGCCGTTCTACGCCCCGCATCTTTTCACGGTTCACGCTGTCACGCCTGCACGCTCACGCTGTGTTCATTTCACTGTTTACGCTGTCACGCCTGTACTCTCACGCTGTGCACATTTCAGTTTACGCTGTCACATTCACACGCCCACGCTAGTCACTTCTGTTTACGTTGTTTACGCCGTGTACGCCCGATCCGTTGCTCACGCCCTGTTTACGTATAACTCAGCGTATAACGCTTCGGCGGCGCTCGGGGAAGTCCTCGTTTGATCCTCGTGCGGACCATTCGAGGCACTCTGCCTTCGTCCTTTCCAGCTTGCCCTCAAGCGGAGGCAGGGTCGACTGTGCTTGTCCGCATCCCCTTCGGTGCTCGTCACGTTCCAGCCTTGCACCGACGATTTCGGTCAGCACAGTTTTTGGCGCTAGAAGGAGGGCCTTCGTCCAAAGACTGCACGTTTATCAGCGTCTACGCTCGTCAGCGTGTACGCTGCCCTGCTTAAAATCGACGTTTACGCCAGCAAACCCCTCGGCGTATACGCTACCCTAAACCCTAGCGTGTGCGCTACGCACTTACGTACGAGCAACGTTCACGCCGATCATTTACGCCAGCGTTCACGCTGCTTACCTCAGCGTTCACGCTGATCATTTACGCCAGCGTTCACGCCGCACAAACCCTAGCGTATACGCTACACGATTACGCCGGCGTCTACGCTGCATATCTCCTTAGTTCGGCGTTTACGCTGAACACTTAGCGTCTGCGTCGCCCATAGACCAGCATCCACTTGCATAGTTAGCAATCATGAATCCTATCAACGCCACTGCTGCCACCGCCCAGGACGTTGGCACATTAGATGCCATGGCTGCCCAGCAACCTATCGCGCCGCATACGGGGGGTCCATCCACAATGGGGCCCCGTCGGTCTCTAAGGTTACAAGGGAGAGACCCAGCTGCCAACCTCATAACCCAAGATCAATACAACTTTATTTGCATTAAAATACAAGCCGGCCTGGCAGTAGATCAGGCTGAAATGGAGGTAAAGAGACAATTCGAGTTCTTTTATAGAGGAGGACACGAGTTTATCCCCTCCCCATCTGATATAATTCCTGTCCCAGAACAGTTTTCGGAGCTCTTTACGCAACTTCTCTTGCACAGGAGTCAATCATTAGACCAAACTATGGCTAATCCCCCATTGGACGAAGAAGATGAATTCGCTGCCCAATCGGAGCACGAAGACTCCTACCATACTGTTAGTCCACGTAACAACCTTAATCCTGCTTTCCATCTAGACGCAGGGGAGGCCGTTCCTCTCCAACCCCCTAGGTCCATCCTGCCCCATGGGCCGTTGCAAGAAACATCAACATTAGTCCATATTCCGCCTCAGAATGATCTTCTGCCCAATACATTCCCTGTGGTCATCACCCCGGTCACTGTCGCAGCTTCATCCTCGCAGGCACCACCCCCTCACAGCAACATGGGAGTGGTGTTCCCACCCCAAACGATAGGAATGCCACATTTTATGCCCGCATCCACCGCTGCACCTTACATCTCGAACCCTTAAACACATGCACCTCCCTTGACCGCTATAACACAATACGGAGCCTCGTCATACAACACAGCTGGACGATGGCCAATGATGGGCGCTTTGTCCCAGCAAACTTCTTACCAGATGCCACCCCATACAGTCTCGTCAATCAATGTTCCCCCGGTACAACCCCAATTACAACAACAACATCAACAATTTCCCTTCAACGTACCCATCGTGCTACCACCTGCCGTTAACTACCCACAGACACAAAAGCCGACTGCCCAGCCCTCGGCTTTTCAACCTGTGACCCAGCAATCTAGCTGGTACGCAGCCTCACACCCCCAACCGGGAGCTTCACCAAGCGCTCAAGATTGGGCAGAAGCTAAAAAGATGATGCAGGAATTGACAGACGAGGTAAAACGTCTCAAAATCGTGACTGATGGGGAAACGAAAGTGATGGATTTCTACAACGACGATCCTATCAGCTCCTCTGTCCCGCCCTTGGCGTTGCCCAAGGGCGTTCCCCTGCCCACATTAACCAAGTATAACGGGGAAACAGATCCTAATGCCCATCTCATAACCTTCCGGTTGGAATGTGCCCTGCTCCAGGCTTGGCCCTACGCTGTCCTCCGGGTGTTCCCCATGTCCCTTACAGGAAGGGCGCTCGATTGGTACCGTGCCTTGCCCAGGAACTCGATCTGCGCGTTGGATGACCTCATACGTCAGTTCGTGACCCGGTTCAAGTATAACTTGAAGCCCGAACCAACGTTGGATAGCCTCATGCAGATTAAGCAGGGGCCTCTCGAACCCGTTCAAAAATTTATCCAAAGATGGAGTGCAGCCCTGAACGAGCTTCACGAACCAATCTCCCCATTTTACCTGCTCACAATTTTAAAAGGAGCCGTCAATGATTTCTTTAAATCAAAACTGTATTACCTCAATGCGCGCGATCTTAATCAGGCGTTCGAACAAATTAAGAATATTGAGGAAGCAGCCCAAAATAGCCATGACCCAGCCTACACAGCTTTTAAGAATCAACATGCTAAGAAAGACAAAGAAAAGGCTAAAACCACCATAGCGGCCGTAGCAGGGACACAACAACAAAAGCCACCGGCGCCACCTGCTAACTATTATCACCCCCAGCCCACAGCTGCCACACAAGAATCATCATCACAACAGACTCCAACGAACCGTACGCGAAATTTTGAGAGGAAAGAACCTTCTCAATACACGCCACTGCCGATGAAACCTTCCCAACTATTTAATCAACTCCTAAAAGTTGGGTTGATGAGTCACAAACAATTATCGCCAGCGGCTATACAAAGACACGATCGATTCTGTCAACTCGTACAAAATCCAAGCCTAGCAACGCCAGATGAGCCTCCC
>MNCI01007046.1:0-11067 GCA_015680685.1 Gnetum montanum | reverse complement strand
CCAAAAAAATCACATACCTCAGACTTGCTTAACCATACACCGTGACACTTACAAGCAAGCCTGGGAAGACAACGAACGATTAACCCCAAGTGTTTCTTGTGGCGTTAAGGCATTTAGTCTGCGAAGTTCGACCGGATCGTGCGTGTACGCTCGTATTCGTATGGTTGAGTGTAGGGGTACCTCGCCACTCATCAATTGTTATCGGTAATGGTCTCATATTTTTCTAATAAATGGTAACTGGTTCTGGTGCCTTACGGTTTCTTGATGGGAAAACACGTCACCAGGAATCAATTGCAGTATAGCAGTTCGGGTCCCTTTCACAGTCGCTTATAGTGTGCATACACCATCACCGCAGAGCGCCCGTGTGAAAGAAGATCCAGAACATTCATCAATGACATCAATGGCTAGAGGTCAGTTTGATCTGTTTTTTCAAATTGATTTATGCATTTTTGTTTCATGCACATTTGTAGATTAAGAGATCTGTTTTTTACATGCTTCTGCTTGTGCAATCGGGTTCTCGATGCATGTTAAACTTCTTACATTTGGTATCGGAGCATTTGGATCTCTGCCTTGATGCTTAGTTTTTTTTTTCTGGGTTTTCTGCGATTTCTGGTTTTTGCTGCACTATTTCTGTCTACGAATTTTTGCGATTTTTGGGTTTTCTTCGATTTGCGGTAATTGTTCGCAGATATTGTAAGAACCGCCTGAGGTTGAATCTACTGCTATGTTTTTTAACCTAGTGAGATTTTAAATCACTTATTTTGGACCTGGGGAAGGGACTGTTACAATTTAATTTATTCACTGGATGGAGTTTTATTACATGCAGCTTTTTACACATGTTTCCAGTTCACTATGTAAAGATTTTGGAAACGATGTCTTAAATTATTGTTGATCGGAAATTTACAATTTCGGGAATTATTGTTGATCCATTGGCATTCCTCGTGTGAGTGCGTGCTCTGTTAGGGTTTCTGGCACTTCCTAATTAGGAATTTCTTCAAGCATTTAGAAAATTATTTGTTTGTCATATCATCTGTCCGCAACCCATTATTTTATTTGATGGTGGTGTTTTTCCGTTGCTTTGATGCCCATGTTGGAATCACCTTTTGAAATGTAGATAAGTTTAGTTTTTTTTTAGCATACAAATTCCATCAAAATAAAGCATATCGTTAAACTGGCAATACCGTTTTGCATTGGTATAACTGCTACACCTGTAACACAATAATAGAGTTTGATTAGTCCAGTACAACTACGAAATGGTAGCTTCATATTGTGCCTTTTTCTGGTAATTGTGCTTCTGGTTTACAGAATTTTGAAAAATTGTTGCCATTCTGCGTTACTTGCTGTGTAGCACATGGCAGAAGGTTATTTCATTCATGAAAATTCAATTCTTCTTTTATGGCAATTTTCTATTTGCTTGCATTAATAACAATAGCAGGAAAATATATCACTAGTTTAGTCAATATTGATTTTGTCAACATTGATTTTGATGCATAATGTAATCGTTTGTATAACTAGAAAGAAATTTTTGCATCATTTACTAGTGATCCTTATATTTTGTATAGTCTAAGAGTGGCCACAGCATCTTTGATTATACAAAATTATAAATTAAGAGTTTTAGATCACATAAGTAATTGTGATTAATCACATATAATATAATAGACTTTATCCCACAGGAATTTCTATTATATTTAACGTGGTCAATCAGGATGAAATATTGAATTATTTTTCTTAATTTGCCCACAGGGATTAAGAAAAGGCATATAATTCAATAGTTTCCTCATAAGGATATATGGATCTGTTTGAATTAAAATTTAGCCCACAGGCAATTTTATGTCATGTGGTTCATATTTTTGCATGTTTACATTGGTACACATGTCCTACAGTTTATAGCCTCAAATTAGTGACATAAGCATGTTTATTTTGCAGCTATGCAACCTGTAAATTACTCTGACTTTAAATGTGACATTCCTGAATTGATGGGTGATAATTACAAGGTGTGGAAGCAGAGAATTCTCCTTCATTTAGGATGGATGGACATTGATTATGCTATTCGTAAGGATGAACCACCTGCGGTTAATGCAACCAGCCATCCAGATGATATTGGTCTTTATGATAAATGGGAACGATCTAATCGTCTCTGCGTAATGTTCATAAAAACCAAGATCTCGGCTGGTATACATGGATCATTGGAACAGTATAACAATGTGTGCGCTTTGTTAAAAGCTATTGATGAACAATTTGAAACATCAGACAAAGCGTTGGCCAGCATCTTGATAATGAAGTTCTCATCCATGAAGCTCACTGGAATTGGTGGTGTGCGGGAGCACATCATGCACATGAGGGACATAGCGGCTCAACTAAAAACACTTGAGGTTGAGATGTCTGAATCTTTCCTTATGCACTACATCCTAAGCACACTGCCACCACAGTATGGACCCTTTAAGATTTCTTACAACACACATAAGGACAAATGGTCAATTAATGAATTGATGATCATGTGTGTGCAAGAAGAGGGTAGACTTGCCATGGAAGCAAAGGAAAGTGTGCATCTGGCCATGCAAGGAAAGAATACAAAACAAGTCAACACTAAAGGGAAGGGAAAAATCCCTCCACAAGCTGATATCAAGAAGGAATCTAGATGCTTTTTCTGTAAAAAGAAAGGGCACATAAAGAAAGATTGCCTTAAACATCAGAGATGGCTTGAAAAGAAAGGTACTCAATCCTCATTTGTTTGTTTTGAATCTAATATGGTTGATGTTAGTCATAACACATGGTGGATTGACTCCGGTTCTACAATCCATGTTACTAATTCCTTGCAGGGATTAGCAAACCTAAGGAAGCCAGTAGGAAGTGAGTCATGCATCTATTCGGGCAACAAGATGCGCTCACATGTGGAAGCGATTGGCACATGCAAATTAGTTTTAAGTAGTGGTTTTGTTTTGGATTTGGAAAGGACATTTTACATTCCTTGTTTTTCAAGGAATTTAATTTCTGTATCAAGGCTTGTATCATTGGGATTTTCCTTTAACTTTTCAGATACTATGTTCAGTGTATCTTATAGATCTGAAATAGTTGGAAATGGTACATTAACAGATGGTCTTTTTCAACTTAATTTACAAAACGACACTTCTTACACTTCTATGCATGTTCATGCTGGCATTAAGCGATGTGTTATGAATGAGGAATCCTCTATGTTATGGCATCGTAGATTAGGCCATATCTCCATTGAGAGAATCAAGCGCTTGGTAACTGATGGAGTACTTAGTACTCTTGATTTTACTGACTTTGACACTTGTGTAAACTGCATAAAGGGAAAGCAGACCAATGTGTCAAAGAAATGTGCCAAGAGGAGTTCTGCCATTTTAGAAATCATACATACGGATATTTGTAGTCCAGATATGGATGCATATAATCAACGGTATTTCATTATCTTTATTGATGACTACTCACGATACTGTTGATGCGTAAATTTTGGACACACCGCCAACACCTGTGAAAACTCGTTTTAGTAGACTATCGCCTAGGCACCTCCCGTATGGGTACGGAAACCCGGCAATAGTCTCAGCTGGAAAGGGCAATGTGACAAAACAGTAATAACAATATTTTAAATGAAATATCAAAACAAAGCTTATATTTGATTTAATATTTAAATACTTCAACTTAATTTAATATTAGAAGCTTAAAACAATTTGTGCAATTTATATAATGATAAATAATTCAAAAGTCAAATTTCATATGTCCCGCTATTGCCGAAGCAGTTGCGAATGAGGGCCGGAATCTAACGCGAGGCAGAAGTCGTCCTGGGCGTAGTAGCAGGGCGAAGATCTACATGATGCAGCTAGGTAGGGTCCGTGTGTAGAAGATCGGCGCATGGATGGATAGCGGCGGGTGGAAGATTGGCAGCAGCAGAAGAAGAAGCGAGAAAACGCAAGGCACACGTTGTGGAAAATACACAGCAGTAGCAAATGTGTCCTCAGAGGTGAAGAGGTCGCTATCTGGGGCAAATATCAAGGGACTGATACGAAACAGGTTACAGCAATTGCCAGGAGCGAATCAAAACCCCCGGAACAAAGCCGCGTATCCTCTGCTCGCCGTTAATGCCGACGATGGCGTATGCACGAGAAGCGGAGGGTGTAGGAGCTGCAGGTGCAGATCCAGAGCAGAGGCGGCAGAAAACGAAGCAACGCAGCAACACCAGACAACAGCGCAAGGTGGTAGCAGAGGAGGCAGCATGGCAGGAGCAGCGATCCACGCGGCAGACCAAGGTGGCGGTGCGGGCGGCGGACCAAGGCGACGGAGAAAAATAGGATACTGCGGGTGGGAGAACATAGAGAGGTTGCTGTTTCACGTGTGGTCGGGGCAGAGAAGGATGCGCAGCGGCAGGCGGAAAAAAATAGCGGTGGCGATGGGGTTGAACAAAGTCAGCGGCAATAGCATTGCACCAGGATTCTGAGAATCCAACCCAGAAATGGAGGATGCAGTGGACTTGCCTAGGTTCTGCAGAAAGTGAGTGAGGCCGCGGGGAAAAAAAATACATCACCAGTGTTGAGCGTAGTGGTAAACAATTTGTTGGTGGTATCCAGTGGTAGACAGAAACAACGACGGTGTAGTGGTAGCCGAGGAGATAGGGCGGCGTGAAACAGCAGGAGAGACAACACGGCCAGTGCAGGACAGTAATGCGGCAGCGCGGGTGTGGGCGGACGGCGTGAGGTGGTGATGCAGCAGCAACGGCGTAGAAGAAAGAAAATCGAATAGATCTGCCTGTCGGAGCCTCCTCCCGAGAAGCCCCCCTCCGAAAATCTGCCTTCTCTCCCCTCATTTATAGCGGCGGAGGCGGAGGAAGGAGGTGAAAACCTAACCCTAATTGCTGCCACCCTTGCCACGTAAAAAAAACACACACAAAACCTTGAGTTTATATTTTATCTTATTTTTATTTTTTAATATTAAATTGGTTCAACAAGGCCCCATGCCTAGCATGGATGAAAGTTTGCCTCAACACTTAGCCCCCAAACTACAGATTGCATGCAAGTGCAAGGACTAGAAAATTTTTAAATGAAAATGCAAATGGTGGGGAAAACAAAACAACATAAAATGAGGAATGCAAACTTGAAAATAAACTATAATGTTCTAAACATGATCAAAATAACCAAATAATCAAAAGAGACACCGACATAGGCCATCCAAACAACCATTAAAATCTAATTTATTGATATTTTGACTAAGATCTGTAATTATATATATATATATATATATATGTATATGGAGATATATACTTAAGCTCTCATTCTCAATATTATCACATGGTAACAGTAAAAGTATGTCGACTATTTTGAGCAAGTGACTTATACAAAACTTAATGAGGAGGATGAGCAAAAGCTCATGTTAGATCATAGTAAGCCACAACTTTCAGATTTTTCCTTGGTTTTTCTTTTCTTTTTTTTCCTTTTTCACTTTTTTTTTTCATTTTCACTTTTTTGAAAAACTTAAATTTAAAAGGGGAAACGGAGGTTACGGTGAGGATTGCTGCCAGACCCCATCACACTCAAGAACTTATTACACTGCCAATGAACATGGTCCTCATTTGTGTTTTGTTTTATTTTTAAGGAAACTTTGCTCATGGTGTACTTCATTCTTGAGGTAGGAATTCCAACACGAGTCTGGCCGATTAGCTGCACTGCCAAAGAGCATGGTCCTTTTGGAAACTTTGCCCATGGTGCAGTTCAACCCTAGTGTATGTGCCTTTGATTGGTGGCATCATAGCAGGTCTCCTGGGTGGCTAAGGGTTCTCAAGTAGAAATGAACACACTTCACCCTGTTGTTCACAGGATAGCCATGGATCATCATACCTGAGGGCTTGGGCTTATGAGAGGAAAGGATAGAATTTTCCAAGGTCACCTAGTAATTATGACTAACCACTCTCCAACATCACATATCCTACACTCACATGATCATGATGATAGCATGATAAGTTTGTATAAATCAAATGCTCCATAATCAAACATAACAAATAAACTGAAACCTTGGAATCAATTGGAAAGAGTTACAGTATAAAATATAAAGTGGATTTTATAGCATTATATCATAGTAATAGTAAATTATATTATACCTACATTATTTTTCAATGGTGTTAAGATGACCCAATATCAAGTAACTCAAATGACCAATGATTATTAAAATCATATGAAGAACACAATAATCAAAACAATATGCTAAGAAAGAAATGATGGAAATGCAAGCAAAATATGAAAATGCAATAATATACATATGAAATGCAATAAAAAAGGAAAAGAAAACATGCAACTAAGAATCTACCAGATGCCCATGTGGGGTACCTGAGTAGAAATGTTTCAAATGAAATGCATTAAAATTCCTATTCAACCTATATCCTTGCAAATCAGCAATCTTAAACACATTTGGGGCAGTGATGTCTACAATTTGGAATGGACCTGACCACATAGGTGAAAACTTAGTTTGAGGGCTAGTCTGACCAGACGCTCTATCTCTCTTAAGGACTAGATCGCCTACTTGAAAATTTTTAGCTAGATGCTTTTTATTGAACTGTCTCTTAACAATTTGTTGATGCTTAAGATTATGAAAATCAAGACCTACTTTTACCTTGCTTGATCGTTTTCTATAAATTTTTTTCTTAATATAAGTTTTAATGATAGGTCTAGGTCTTGGTGGGTCATCGGATATAGCTTTTCTAGGAGAATGTTTCATGGATGTATTGTTAAAATTTAGCACACCTTCAAATGTTTTAAGAGGTAAGGTCTTATTTATATCTTTGTCTTCCCCTAAAGGTGGTGGATCACTTAGACAAAATCCATCGTGTTGTTGATAAGGTAAGGTGTCTCCATAGTTTTCTTCACCTTCTCTAGAACTTTGATAGGATTTGATGGGGTCTGCATAAGAGATAGGACTTTTTGTAGTTCCACTTACATAGTCATTTTCAACATGTTCACTACACTCAACCTCAATAACCCCAACATAAAGATTAGCATTTCGATCTTCCAAAGATTGATTTTGTTGATCCAAGTTTGTTACTACTTGTTTGTAGAAGGGTTCTTGGGGTATAGTCATGTATTCAGATTTTCCTTTGATAGGGATCAATAATTCCGAGAAATCTGACCTAAAGAAGCCCCCAAACTTAGCTCCAAAAGTTCTAGATAAGAGCACACCATATGTGGGTGTCATATCAACTACTAGGATATCCGTATAACATGTAAATGTAGGGTATTGCTTAAGTTGTACTTTTGCTCCTTTTAATAACCCTACTACAGGTACGCTAGATCCATCAAGTTGAATCACACTTTTAGTTTGTGGTATCATTTGTGCTCCTAAGGTGTTACAAATGTCAAGAGGCATAACACTAACAGTTGCACCTGAATCCATTAAACAGTTATGGACATTCTTTCCTAAAATAATCAAAGTGGTTAGGAAAGGGGGATGATCCTTTTTGCTAGACATGGAATTACTCACGTTTTGTACTGATAACGTGTTAGGACTTTCTGCAAAGTGAACTTGCCTTTCGGGAATTGGGGATTTTTCTCTTTGGGCTACAGGTATATGAACCATATCCCGAATCACTTCTTTCATTTCGTTAAAGTGTAGGAGGTCATACATCGAAATGTTGGCTTTAACTCTTTTTAAGTCCTCAACCAAATCATAATTCTTATGTTCATCTTTGGCTTCTTGTTGAGATGGAACTCTCCTAAGTACAGATGGGGGGTTTGGTTGTTGTGGGGCAATTACTTGGGATGACCCGGATTGGTTGTTTGCATTGTTTTGAATAGGAACTCTTTTGTTTGGAGGTGTATAGAAATTGTTCCTAGTTTGTTGTTGTGTAGCATTCATAATGTCACTGATTTTGCGGTAGCGAGTGTTGTGTGGGTTAGGGTCGCCTACCATAACTTGTTCTAATGAGGAAACCTCTTCATTTTCTGTCTCATGAGGTACATCAAGAACCATGATAGGGGTTTTCCCATTTTGTTGCCCTTGGGTATTGTCACCATACAATGCCATGAATTGAGGACAAGTCTTTTCAGAATGTTGCCTCGTATTATGAAGACGACAATAATCATCGTTGATTGATGCACTTGGTTTTTCTGGTTGTATAGGGCTTTTGTTATTGTTTCTCTTTAGCTCAACCACTTCATTGGATAGTTTTTGTAGTGAAGTGAGTATTTGGGTCATCTGATTTTGAGTTTGGGTTGGTGGTTCAACAGAATTTGATGTCCCGTTTGGGTTGATAATGGATTGAATCAAGGCTTTTGATTGGTCATCATTCAAACCAGTGTTGGATGGTAAGAATGAAGAGGACATGGGGCCTTGTGAGTAATTACTTAAAGGTTGAGTTGATTGAAAGGGAGAAACAGCTTGAGGCATAACATTAGATGTTTGAAAAGTTGGTAGGAGTGGGTTTGATTGCATAGGGTTACTAACACTCATCATCCCAAATTGGGTTTGGATGCTGTTCATAAGGGTTATTTGCTCTAATTCCACAGCTTTTGACATTGCACCTTGTATCTCCATTATGTTGGGATCAGATTTGATAGCATAAGAAAAGAATGGATCGATGGTAGAGAGATAGAAGTTGAGGATACCATCTGGTTGTGGTCGCATCTCATTTGGCACATAGGCTAGTTGATGAAGGAATCTAAGGTTATAATCCCTAACATTTTCCCCGGGTAGCTTTCTTAGGCTGGTAAAGTTGCTTGATGCGATAGCAGGGCTTGTAAATTTGTCAAATTGATTCAAAAACTTGTTTTTGAATTCTTGCCATGTGTTAATAGAGGCATCAGGAAGCATTAAGAACCATTGGGTTGCTTTGGTCCTAAATGTTGTTACAAACACCCTGCATGCCACATCATTATGTATAATGTTGTGGATCCCTAATAAGGTTTCAAAACATTGTATGTGTTGGCGGGCATCATTCGTAGGGGTTGTAGGATCGAAGAACAAGTTTATGTTTTGAAGGGATTTTGGTATGTCATGGTAGTTGTGAAAGTTAAAAGGGTTTCTTACTAAGGGAGCCGGGGGTTGATGGGCTGCCATCTTAGTTCGAGGTTTCTTAGGAATTGAACTTGGAAAAAGTGAAGCTCGTTGTTTTCTCAAAGTAAATTGACGAGTAGCTGGTTGACTAGGGGTAGGAGTATGAGTTCTTTGTTGAGATACTCCGTAAGAAAAGTCACTCATAAAATGAAAAATAACAAGAAATGTAAAATGCTAATAAACTGTGAAAATTAAAGAAAATAAAAAAAAACATTTGAATACTATATTTTTTAATTTTTGAAATTTTTAAAAGTAAAATTGAAATTGTAAAATTTCAGAAAAGTAAATAAGAAGTAAAATAATTTAAATCACCTAAATTAAATTTCAGAAAAATAAATTAAAAGGATTGCTAGAATATAAATTTGGAAATTTTGAAAATTTGAAATTAAAATAGAGCAATAAAACTGAAAATAGAGAGGCAAAAATTAAAGACAGTAATAAAAACAATGATAAATATTTTTTTTTTAAAGAAAAAGAAACATAAAAGGAAAATAAAGAAAAGGTTGAGAAACTGCCCTCCTTCTAGCGCCAAAAAGGTGTTGATGCGTAAATTTTGGACACGCCGCCAACACCTGTGAAAACTCGTTTTAGGAGACTATCGCCTAGGGCGCCTCCCGTATGGGTACGGAAACCCGGGAATAGTCTCAGCTGGAAAGGGCAATGTGACAAAACAGTAATAACAATATTTTAAATGAAATATCAAAACAAAAGCTTATATTTGATTTAATATTTAAATACTTCAACTTAATTTAATATTAGAAGCTTAAAACAATTTGTGCAATTTATATAATGATAAATAATTCAAAAGTCAAATTTCATATGTCCCGCTGTTGCCGAAGCAGTTGCGAATGAGGGCCGGAATCTAACGCGAGGCAGAAGTCATCCTGGGCGTAGCAACAGGGCGAAGATCTACGTGATGCAGTTGGGTAGGGTCCATGTGTAGAAGATCGGCGCAGGGATGGACAGCGGCGGGTGGAAGATTGGCAGCAGCAGAAGAAGAAGCGAGAAAACACAAGGCACGTGCTATGGAAAATACACAGCAGTAGCAAATGTGTCCTCAGAGGCGAAGAGGTTGCTGTTTGGGGCAAATATCAAGGGACTGATACGAAACAGGTTACAGCAATTGCCAGGAGCGAATCAAAACCCCCGGAACAAAGCCGCGTATCCTCTGCTCGCCGTTAATGCCGACGATGGCGTATGCACGAGAAGCGGAGGGTGTAGGAGCTGCAGGTGCAGATCCAGAGCAGAGGCGGCAGAAGACGAAGCAACGCAGCAGCACCGGACAATAGCGCAACGTGGTAGCAGAGGAGGCAGCATGGCAGGAGCAGCGATCCACGTGGCAGACCAAGGTAACGGCGCGGGCGGCGGACCAAGGCGGCGGTGAAAAACAGGATACTGCGGGTGGGAGAACAGAGAGAGGTTGCTGTTTCGCGTGCGGCCGGGGCAGAGAAGGATGCGCAGCGGCAGGTGAAAAAAAACAGCAGCGGTGGTGGGGTTGAACAAAGTTAGCGGCAGCAGCACTGCACCGGGATTCTGAGAATCCAACCCAGAAATGGAGGATGCAGTGGACTTGCCCAGGTTCTGCAGAAAGTGAGTGAGGTCGTGGGGAAAAACAAATACATCACCAGTGTTGAGTGTAGTGGTAAACAATTTGTTGGTGGTATCCAGCGACAGACAGAAACAGCGACGGCGCAGTGGCAGCGGAGGAGACAGGGCGGCGTGAAACAGTAGGAGAGACAACACGGCCAACGCAGGACAGTAATGCGGCAGCGCGGGTGTGGGCGGACGGTGCGAGGTGGCGATGCAGCAGCAGCGGCGCAGAAGAAAGAAAACCAAACAGATCTTCCTGTCAGAGCCGCCTCCCGAGAAGCCCCCCTCCGAAAATCTGCCTTCTCTCCCCTCATTTATAGCGGTGGAGGCGGAGGAAGGAGGTGAAAACCTAACCCTAATTGCTGCCACCCTTGCCACGTAAAGAAAAACACACACAAAACCTTGAGTTTATATTTTATCTTATTT
>MNCI01007045.1:9761-54173 GCA_015680685.1 Gnetum montanum | reverse complement strand
TTAAGCCAAAGTTTCCATATTCTCAAAGGCTTTTGAATCATTTTGCATTTGGCTAAACGTAAGGCTTTCAGAGCAATGCAAATATCTAAGATTTCACAACCATTTTCATTCAACGCAAAATATTCAGAGCCGAGAGAACCAGTGGTAAGAAAAGTTCAAAGAGTAGATCAACTAGAGAAAGATAAGTGTAGATCTAGTGGCAAAATACACCTTGTTGTTTGCATTTAATTTCAAAGGCATTTTTGTACTCTTGAGTCTTCACAATCCATGATTTGTATTTTCTAAACATTTCTTTTATATCATTTAATATAAAGTTGTAGTTTCTTTGTTTTGTCATATCATTTCATGCATCTAGAATGAGTTTAACATTTGAAATACCTCTTTGAACATTTTCACTTATTTTTATAACATTGGTAATAGATACCCAAGTTCTTAAGTGATTGAAAAGACTATTTGAGACACTTTGGATCCTTTTCCAAGGCTCATGGATCTGGGGTTAAATTATTTTATATGGAAATTTTTTGGCCCTCTATCACTGAATTTTTCCATCGTTACAACTATAATTTCTAATTAAGTAGCTTTTCTATTTTGTCTAGCTTTAATATTGTATAACTACATATGAGTGGGCTGATAGTTTTGGAATGCATTATTTTCTTTACATTAGAGGTTTAACATATTTTTGTTATTTTGATTGAACAAGATAGCTTCTTTAAGTGTCAATTCTAAGTTAGATTAACATAGGAATAATTGTCATCATTAACATAATTTTGATTTGATGCTAGGATCAAAGGAGAGCTATTTGATTTATTTAATTACTTTAAGAAACAACTAGGAGAAATAAATTCTTATAAATTTTTTATTACTCTAGGAATTGATCATTATTATTAAACATAATTAGTCATATCAAACTCATTAAAAACCAACAAGAAGCTCTTTTGGGGGTATCTGTGTCTTGGTGGTACTAGAGACTAGGAACCATCTAAAATGAATTATTTAGGTTGTTTCTTATGGACTAGGTCATAACCATGTCCATATCAAATAGTTTTTTTCTTTCATGGATATTCATTTTGGTTGTGGGGTTGGGTGAATGGTTAGTTAATTGTCTAATAGAGTCCACAAAGGAATACTTCTTTCATTGGACTTCAGACCATTTCTCTTTCAAGTTATTGGATAATGTCCTAATCTCCTTTGAAATGTCTTACATACACTTCTTAAACCCTTGATTTTATTAATGGATCTCATATTAAATGCTCTAATCTCATTACTTTGTTGCTCAATAGCATCCATTTAATCATGGATGTGGGACTCCATAGTTTTCCAATGTACTCTCTCAATTTCAAACATTAGTAGGCTAAGGAGATAAGGTAGGATAATTATTCATTGCCCTAACTGGTCCATTTTATGGGTTTTGGAAGTGGCTAATTAGTTCCTTGAATGGGTTAGAAATACTATGAAAATAAAATTCTACCACCTAGTTAATTGAATCATGTCTTAACTAGGTTTAGAAGTTGAATGATGTCTCAACTAGACTAGGAAGGCCAAATTTGGCTAAAAACACTCAATTTTTGGGTTGCAAATTAAGTTTTCATGTCTTATAATGGCTTTGAAAAGGACTTCATAAATTGATTTTTGGAATTTCACAAGCTAATTCTAATCATTTCGTTATGTCTAAAAGATCCAAATCTATTAAAATTGACTCTTATTTTGTTGAAAATAGATGTTGAAATCAAAAGTTATCTTCTTTTTGAGTTGCCAAAAATTTTATGTTTTTCAAGAATTTCCAAGAGGTCATCCATCCTAGCACTACTTCAAGATGAGCATGCTTAATTATCAAATTATTATCTTAATTTCTAGAAAATCATTAATTTGATCTGTTATTCAAATTATGACTATGTTTTCATATTTAAATTTTTTTGTTAAAATACCAAATTTGAAGTTATTTGATGGATTTTAGGACTTTTTTGTTAATTGATAGACTCTTTAATTTCTCTGTAATTGAAAAATTATGAATTTACTTTTTATCATTATGTGATTGACTTTTCATGGTAGCCAAAATTACCAAGAAAAGTTGGAGTCCATGATGCTCCTGGCACTTAGGAGGTTGGAGTGCATAGTGCTCTTGATGCTCACGAACATTACATATAACAAAATTATTAATAAGTTTTGTAACAATTGCATAGGTGACAATGATGAACGTGTCTATCTACCATGCTAGATGATGAGAAAAGTAGTATACAAGAAAGAAAGAAAGGTGGGGGTGGTAATGGCTAAGGGAGGTAGCAACAATGGCCAAGAGATATGCAACAGTAGCATAAAGAAAGGCACTATAGTAAAAAGAGACACATCAATCCTTATAGGTTCATGTGATGGCTTGTAGTAGTAGGCCAATGTACTACTGATGAACCATAATTCATTAGGCCTCAATATCGCACCTGCAATATCGCGTATGCAATATCGGATATGTGATATCGTGGCTTGGCTTGCGATATCGGATGCCTGATATCGTGACTCCTATGCTGGCATATAAATACACATGTAGATGCAAGGATTTAAAGGAGGCTAGTTTAGTATTAGAGTAGAGTTTTTTTGTCATTTTTTACCCTTTCTCCCAGTGCATGCCTGTAGTGTGATGATTGTAATTGTATGGAACCTTTATTCGAGTGTGACGTACTTGGACACACACATGATTGTAAATAAAGATCAAGATTACTTCATCATTGCAACATCCACTTAGTTTAATTATTTAATTATTTTTTTCATAGTTAATATCTCTTCACCCTAAACTCCTTAAATGCAGAATGAGTACAACTTGATCATGAGCATTCAAGTGTGACTACTTGGTATCCCAGTAGCATACCTAGGCCATGCACTTGGTAATCCCAATAGTAGTCATCCACGAGGTCCAAGATATGTACAGATGATTGAGGAATGGATGCTCATCGCACTTAGGCTAGCTTAGACACACACTCTCTCCCTATGTCCTATTAGCTTAACTCTCTCTCCCTTTTTCCTCCTAGCTTAATTAAAATTATTTTCCATTGCCTCTAGGAGTAGCACTAGGTTAAAACCACATCATACACCTCACTCTGGACTATACCATATGTGACAAAGCATATACTAGTCCAGGTGGGAAGACATCAAACTACAATCAATGAGTAACTATCTAGGTATGGTTGAGTGTGGGGGTACCTCGCCACTCATCGTTGGCACTATTGTTGGGGACAGTGCTAGTTATCTAGATTAGTTACATCATATAAGATCGTTGTAACAAAGTATTAACAATATATCTTTTAGAAAAAAAATAATTTCAAATAAATCACACACAAATTCACAACAATGTCTCTCTTACAAGACTATGATAATGCAACAACTAGTAGGGCAATTCATTAGAGAACCAATGAATTATATGGTAAAGAAAACGAAGTTTGGAGTACTCAATCTGATGTAGGGGTACACCTACTAGCCACTAAGAGCCTAACACATATACAAGAGGCTATTCGAATATCCCACAAGCATTGCAAGAAAAGTTGTCTACCCAGGCTTGATTTAAATAACTTTCCCAAATTTTCAAGATCGTATGATTTAGATCAGCAACATCATTTACAAGCCTTCCATGATGCCTATGTATGGAAAAATATTGATAATGGATGGCAAAAAATTAAGCTCTTTCCTATGACACTCGTTGGCCAAGCAAAAGTATGATAGAGGTCCTTAAGACCAAAATCAATTCGACATTGGCCAACAATGGTAGAACTCTTCAATGAAAGATATCAAACCTATGCAAGAGTGTTAGCCTTGAGGACAAAAATCCAAGAATGGAAACAAGCATAACATGAACCCTTGGACATGGCCTTAGAAAGATACTATGCATTATTAAACAACTGCCCAGGCCATGGATTCTTCAAGGAAAGGCTAATATTCCACATCATAGATGGGCTCTGTCATGAAACAAGGGAAACCTTAGGGAGGCACAACTGAGGTCAACTATGTGAACTACGAACCCATAAACTCCAAGAGCTTATTAAGAGGGTAGAAAAAGAAGAAGGAGAAATGGCTAGATGGGAGTGAAACACCACTAATTTCAGCCTAGCACTTTGAAATGTGGACAACTCAAGCTCTTTTGAAGTTTCGGGAGGCAAAAATTTGACTAAGGAATGGAGGTCAAGCTCAGCTTGCTCATGCTATCAAGCTAGCTTACCCTTAACATGAGAAACTCCAAAAAATGTCAAAATCAAGTCAAAAAGTGTAGGTCACACTGCAGGACATGCTGTGGTCACACTGGCAGTGTGAGTACAACGTGACCAACTTTCATAACCTCCAAACTAAGCCCAAAAATGACTTGATTTCCAAGGTGGAAGTCATCCTCAGGTTTATCCTTGATAGCTTCCAATCCCACCTTCAAGTCCCAACCTTTAGAATGCCAGATTTTAGCTCAAAATTGCAAAATTTTAGAATTTTTTGAGGCCACACTGTAGGTCACGTTGTGGTCACACTACAACGTGAGTCTAGTGTGACCTGCCATAAATAGCTCAAAACAAGTCATTTTCAACCTCAGTTTTTGACTCTCAAGATCAACCATAGCCAGACAGTTGTTGCACTCAGGAATCAACCTTCAAAGTTTAAAATTTGGTGAAAAATTGCAAGTCTTTGCTCACTCATGCTAAGGTTATGCTGAGGTCACACTGCAGTGTGAGTGCAGCGTGAGTGTAGCGTACACACGCTGAAGACATGCTAAGACACACTATGACAAAATCAACTCACACTGGAAGCCCTGATCAGGTGGAGATGTCTCAAACAGTCATAGAACCACTCGAATCAACATCTTGCAGTAGTCAAGTCAGGAATCCAAAATTTTCAAGCAAGACATAGTCAATTTCGTTTGTTATTTCATTGTAAATTTTCATCATTAATTGAGTTCTTACACTCTGAATTGTGCTTTCATGAGTATAAGCTAGCCTGAGTGAGTTGTCACATGTTGTAAAATATAATGCACCTATTCGAAAATGTAGCTTGCCCACACACATCCAACTCACACACAACTATCCATCGGACATGTATCACATGATCCATTTTCCTCTCATTTCTCAGCTGTTGATTCCATCCATGAATTCCGTGCCCAAACCTAGCCAAACCCTACAAATACCCTATCAATTCACATAAATGGGGTTGGAAATTTTGAAGGTTGATGGCTTAGGAAACTTAGACCAGCAATCCTTGGATGCTCGGCACATTTGACTCCTAGCATCCAAGAACTTCTGAAATGCATCACATCACATCACATCACCCTAGGGCTTGGCGCTTGACCTACCATCCACACATGCAGCTACTCTTTGACCAGTGCACATGATTTCTAAGTAATACAATATAGTTCATTTTTCCAGCCATTATTTTTTTTACTCTGCTTTACATTTAGTTTACGTTTTTCATGCAATACTGTTCTGTGTACGTTTACATTTAGTGTGTTCTGTTTACATCTAAAACATCAGTCACGATAACCCCAGCGCAAGCCATAGTTTACGCTCAGGGAAGTCCTTGGTTGATTTGTGTGAAGACCATCCAAGGCACTCTACCTTTGTTTACTTTTCTAGCTTGCCCTCAGGTGAAGGCAGGGTCAGCTGTGTCTACCCGATGATCTTTCGATGTTTGTTTTCCCTTCCAACCTTACACCAATGATTTAGGTCAGTATAGTAAATTGGAACTAGAAGGAGGGCATACCTATTTATCATCCTGTCAAAACCTTTATCACGCTACCTATTAAACATTGCATAGATCAAGTGCTGAAAATAAAGCCTAGCTTGACTTAGTCACGCTAGCCCCAATCACTCATGCTGAGGTTACGCACGTTGACACTCATGCTGAGGTTACACATGCTGACAGCTTACTCATGCTGACAAGTCAACTTACCGATGTTGCTATGGAATCTTCCCACATTCTCACACCTAAACAATATAACTTCATTTATGTGAAAATCAAAGCCAACTTACCTATCAATCACATAGAAAGAGAAGCCAAGTGAAACTATGAGCTCATCTACAAGGGAGATCATGAGTTCATTCCCTCATCATTTGAAATAATCCCCCTTTTCGAACACCATCATCAACTCATATCTTAGCTTCTCATGGCAAGGAGTCAAGCCTTACAGCCACCTCTGATAAAGCCTTAGAGTGGAGATGAGGATGATAACTTTGCCGCCTAATCTAAGAACGGGGATTCATACCATACCATTAGTCCTCACGCCTATAAAAACCCATTATTCCAACCTTTCTTGGAAGGAACCATGCTTCCTCCTTTGTCCACATACACACGAGGACCAGCTTCTCAACAAGAAGTACCAGCTTCCACATACACCTATTACATACCACAAGTACAAACCCATGGGGCACCTCTGACTACTTCAGCACAACATGTTCAAGGTGTCACCTCACAACCTATGGCTAGGCAGTGGGTTTCACCAGCTATTCAACAACACCAACCAACTTACTACAATGTACCACACCCTGTGATTCCATCTCTGAATGTTGCTCCACCATAATAACAACTGAAAACCCAATAGGCTCACTTTCCACAAATGATACAACAATCAAACTACTATCAATTGCAATCTACTCAACCCACCGGTTTGGCTACCACCCAAGAGTGGGCAGACACGTAGAAAATGATGCACTTGTTCACTAAAGAGGTAAGGTGCCTTAAAACCATGAACACTGAGGAAATCAAGGTGTTGGACTTCTACCAAGATGACCTAATCCAACCTTCAGTTCCACCATTAACCTTGCCAAAGAAAATCTCATTACCTTAACTAACCAAATACAATAGTGAGGGAGATCCAAACACCCATCTAGTAACATTTCAACTAGAATTTCTACTGCTTCAGGCCTGGCCTCATGTAATTCTATGAGTTTTTGCTATGTCCTTAATAGGAAAAACCTTAGACTGGTATCGGGCTTGACTCTATAACTCTATATCCTCTCTGGAGGATTTGTTACATTAGTTTGTTACTTGTTTCAAGTATAATCTAAAACCTAAAGCCACTCTGTATAGCTTGATTTAGATTAAACAAGTGCCTTTAGAGTCAGTGCAAAAATTCATCCAAAGGTGGAGTGTAGCCCTGAATGAACTCCACGAGCCCATACTTGAGACATACTTGCTCACCATTTTTAAGGTCTCTATGAATGACTTTGTTAAGTCAAAACTTTATTATTTGAGTGCTCATACTTTGAGTCAATCATTCACACAAATTAAGAACATAGAATAGGTGGCGCAATCAAGCAATGACCTAGCTTATGTGGCCTACAGAAACCAACATGCTTGTAAGAAAAACACGACAGTAGCAACGATGGCCGCAAGCACAAAAGCAACCAACTGGGACCTGATAGCTAATCAACCCAAAGCTCAAGCTGACAAAGCTACCAACTTTGGCACCAACTCACCTACATCGGCAGGGGCCACCCCAAGGCCCAACTTTTAGTGCAAGGACCACTCAAAGTATACCCAATATCGATGCAACCCTCTCAACTATTGGAGCAACTCTTCAAAGCTGGGAAAATTCAACACAAACACATATCAGAGATTACCCACTAAAAACATGATAGGTACTATGAACTACTAAGGAACCCCACATTAGTAGTACCAAATGAGCCCCCATCCCAAAAAATTTTAAATTGGACCAATACTGTCATTACCATCAAATGGCTAGTCACAATACAAACAATTGTTGTGCTTTGCAAGATGACCTACTGGAAATGAGAGAGCAAGGCCAACTGGTGGTTGACATGGCAAGTCAATCCAACATAGACGATGCCTCCTATGTCATAAACTCAATTAGCTTAGGTGGCAAGCCCAAACCTGTGCAACAACCTTTCATGATCTGTGTGCCTCCTAACAAGGCAAAGGTCCCCTCAGCCTCCACAAGCAAGAGGCCTTCCTTTGTGGTCAAGGTCCCACAACAATCGTTCGCTAAGACGTTACACTGGCATGACTCGGAAACAAAAATTGCTAATAAATATTTTGTTATTAATGTACCACAATGTGTCAGTCACACCTCACCTACTTGAAGCCCAATAGTGGACAACATCTCAATCCCTCCTTCTTCAAGGGTTGATCGCACTAGCAACCTAGGTAGGCCCACCAAATGGCAATGTAGTAGGACAAACAAGCACCTCGCAACCCCCATGGCCGAAGCAAAGGCCACAACTAGCAAACAACAACTAAACACTAGGATCCCTACCCCCAAGAAGACCAAAAAAACCAAGCCCGAGTGCCCTCTACAAGAGATCTATCTCTCAAGCAACATGGAGGAAATCTAGGCCAGCACAACAACTAATGACAAGGACTTTGTAGCTGCAATAACCCAGGTGAAGCAAATGCTCAAGCAAAAGAACACAACATTTAGCTTATACAACCTGGTCATAACTTCATCTTCTCACTGCCAAGCAGTGGCGAAGATCTTGGCCTCCATTCCTATTATAGAGGACATCCCTACAGATGAAGCATCCATACGTGCAACAATGTTGCCTCCTACATCACAAGAGTCGAGTTCAACCTCCCTAGTATTCCATGATGATGTAGTTAAAGTCAACCCCAAACGAGGGGAAGTTACTATAGCTCCACTATCCATTAGCATTCATGTTTGGTAGTGCACCATCCACAGAGTGCACGTTGATGATGGTGCAGCAACAAACGTAGTCTTGTACTCCATCATCGACAAGCTAGGCCTGGCAAATGAAATCAGGCCAACCAAAACCACATGTTTAAAATTCTTCAACAGATCACGTGTCACAGTTAGAGGTATAATCAACTTAGCCTTTGTAGCAGGAAAGTAATTCCCCACTAGTGCAGATTTCACTATCATAGAGGAGATGCCAGGTTTCAACATGATTCTAGGTAGGCCTTGGCTAGCCCAACTAAGGGCCATCTCCTCTCCCATCCACCAAAAAATCCACCTTCCATGTGAAGGTGGTCAAGTTATCATCCATGGTGATAACGTTTCCTCTTCAACTATCCATGACATAGACATGGCATAAGTTTTGGAAAAATAGTTTCTTGGTGGTACACCTACAGTAACCAATGCAACGCTTGAGGCTAACACACCCGAACGAGTGGTTGAAGCCGATAGCCCCCCAGAGGATCCTAAACCTTGCATGCTCCCTAATCCATGCCTAGTTAGAAAGCAACTACATGATCAAGACTCTCCCTTAGCTGAAAATGTGCTAGATGCTTGCATACCTTTTGCCTACCCCTTTGACATGAATTTTTGACTTTTGTTTACATTGCACTAGCCTATGCGTATACATTTTTCCCACTCACTTAGATCATGCATTTTTCTTTGTTTACACATTCATCAACTTAGTTTACACATTGCATTTGAAAAACATAAAACTATAAAAACACATGGCCCAGAAACACCTTAAACTAGCATATAGCCCGAAACGGCCTAAAACTATCACTTTTGGCATGTCTTTTCTTTCATTCATACATTTCAACTCTATGTACAAGTGTTGCTTGATGTTTTTTTCTTCCTAGTTGATCTTTGCAGCATCTTGTAGATACATAGCATGACCATGCATGCAGCATCACACCTTACACAAGCAAGGTAAGCACAGATAGTCCGCTAGGACTATAAACCGGCACAAACAGTCCTAGCGTCATCACTTAAAATTGATACCATAGAATAATCCTAGCGTCATGACTTAAAACTGATACCATAGAATAGTCTTGGCATCATGACTTAAAATTGATACCACAGACAAGTCTTGGCATCATGACTTAAAACTGATACCACAGAATGGTCTTGGGGCCATGACTTGAAACTGGCACCGTAGAATGTCCTGGAGTCATGACAATAAATCGACACCATAGATCTCTATTCGGTATGATGCTAAACTGCCACATCTATCTGCCATGATGTGAAACTAGCATCTAGAGTCCACTAAGACTATAAACTGGCTTGCCTCTTCACATTCCACTACAACTATAAACTAGCAACACAACATCTGCTACAACGCTAAACTAGCACCGTCCAAAGGGTTATGACATGAAACTAACCTACAACAGTCCGCTAAGACTATAAACTGGCAACATCATCAATGACCAGGCACAAACTTGAAAAGATGTGTTTCTATAATTGGTTGTTCATGTTCCACAATGACTTGCTGCATAATTTGTCTCATGGGCCATGATGAGGCTGATGGTCATTCATGATTTCATCTTCTCTGAAAATCACACGCGGTGGCTCCATCTCCTTATTTAAAGTGCTTAGTTAACCGAATCATTTGTATTTTTTCTTATCTTCTTGAATTTGTGTTTGCAGGATGACATGCCTGAGGCGTTCATGCATAGGTGCACTTCATCATGATGACAAGACATCAAATTCTTCCTAACGCATGTAACTGGGTTAATCAATCCATTCATAAGTACATTCCCAACTCCCAATAAATCCCCCATTTCCCCATCATCCCCCCTTATCCTGTTCAATTACATCCCCTAGATTCATTGTGTCATACTCACCTTAAAGCCCTTAGTACACTATTGCACACTGTGACTCTCTAAGTAGTTGCAACGCAAAACACAGTATATGATGCATGACACAAAATGCAAGCGCTCAAACATGAGCACAACACTAAAAGCAAGCTCTTTCAAAAGGACCCAAAGAGAAGAAAAGAAAAAATAGAAAAGAAAACAAAAAATAAAAGAAAAGAAGAAACAAACAAAAAGAAAAAGAACAAAAAGGTCAAAGAGCAAAATGCACGAAAAAGGTCTTCATCACCCCGTTGACATCATAGACCAAGGACTATTGGCTATTCTCATACAAACCCTAGGCGAGAAGGCAATTGTCTTAGAAAATTAGTTATGCTCATGTCTCAAAGAAATCATGTTGCACATCATCGTTGTTTACAACGGGCCCCATAAACACTCTATGAGAGTCCCATTTCTCCAAAGAACATACCTCCAATGTCTTGCTTTCGAGTCTGCTAAACACTGGCTATTCATAAGGACTAAAGATATGGCTCATTCACGTGAGAGAATTTCCTCTCCCAAAATCCCGGTAGCAATCATAACTCTTAATTAAATCCTGGCTTCCCTCGATTACAACCAATTCACTTGCATCTTGAACCACATTCCCTCAATCCCGTGTACTTTTGAAAACTGTGTGATGACATCTAGCCAAGGGCCAATAGTTAATGCTTAATGCATGGTTATTCATGGTGTTTTGCACTTCTTTTTTGATGCCTCTTGGATGGATTTCTCCAGACATCAACAAAGAGGGGCCAATGAAACACCACTAATTTCAGTCTAGCACTTTGAAATGGGGACAACTCAAGCTCTTTCGAAGTTTTGAGAGGTAAAAATTTGACTAACCCATGGAGATCAAGCCTAGCTTGCTCAAGCTATCAAGCTAACTTACCCTTAGTGTGAGCAACTCCAAACAGTGGCAAAATGAGGTCAAAAAGTGTAGGTCATGCTGTAGGACACGCTATGGTCACGCTGGCAGCGTGAGTCCAACATGACCAACTTTCGTAACCTCCAAACTAAGCCCAAAACTAACCTGATTTCCAAGGTGCAAGTCATCCTCAGGTTCATCCTTGATAGCTTTTGGTCCCACCTTTAGATCCCAGCCTTCAGAATGCTAGATTTCAGCTCAAAATTACAAGTTTTTAGAATTTTTTGAGGTCACGCTACAGCGTGAGTCTAGCATGACCTACCATAAATAGCTCAAAACAAGTCATTTTCAACCTTAGTTTCTGACTCTCAAGATCAACCACAGCCAGACAGTTGTTGCACTCAGGAATCAGCCTTCAAAGTTCAAAATTTGGTGAAAAATTGCATGTCTTTGCTCACTCATATTGAGGTCACGCTGAAGTCACATTGCAACGTGAGTGTAGTGTGAGTGTAGCATACACATGCTAAGACACACTGCGACAAAATCAACTCATGCTAGAAGTCCTGATATCAGGTGGAGATGTCTCAAACAGCCATGGAACCAGTCAAATCGACATCCTGCTATAGTTAAGTCAGGAATCCAAAAGTTTCAAGCAAGCCAAAGTCAATTTCCCTTGTTATTTTATTGTAAATTTTCATCATTCATCGAGTTCTTACACTCCAAATTGTGCTTTCATGAGCGTAAGATAGCTTGAGTGAGTTGTCACACATTGTAAGATACAATGCACCTAGTCAAAAACGTAGCTTACCCACACATGTCCAACTCACACACAGCTGTCCATCGGACACGTGTCAGACAATCCATTTTCCTCTCATTTCTTAACTATTGATTCCATCCATGAATTTTGTGCCTGAACCTGGAAAAAACCCTATAAATACCCTATCAATTCACATAAATGGGGTTGGAAATTTTGAAGGTTGATAGCCTAGGAAACTCAGACCAGCAATCCTTGGGCTCTTGGCACATTTGACTCCTAACATCCAAGCACTTCTGAAACGCATCACATCACATCACATCACCCCAGGGCTTGGTGCTTGACTTGCCGTCCACACATGTAGCTATGCCTTGATAGGTGCACATCCTTTCTAAGAAATACAATACAGTTCATTTTGCTAGCCATTATTTTATTTACTCTACTTTACATTCAGTTTACATTTTGCTTGCAATATTGTTCTGTGTACGTTTACATTTAGTGCGCTCTTTTTACATCTAAAACATCAGTTATGATAACCCAAGCGCAAGCCATAGTTTACACTTCGGGAAGTCCTTGGTTTATTTGCATGCAGACCATCCAAGGCACTCTGCCTTCATTTACTTTTCCAGCTTGCCCTCTAGCGAAGGCAGGGTTAGCTGTGTCTGCCCAATGAGATTTCGGTGTTTTTTTTCCCTTCCAGTCTTACACTGACAATTTAGGTCAGTATAGGAAGAACATTGAAAAATCTCAATAGGCCCAAAACCTTAAATCAACAAGAGCCCATGATAATAAAGAGGAGAAATCAACTCACCGCAAGGAGGTGGAACCATCTTTGCTAGTATTACAATCACTAGATGAAGTAGAGGCAAAGATCAATAGGATGATGGAATGGATGCATAAAAATGTGGAGAATATGCCAACATTGTTAGAGATAGAACCATGATGAACCAAGAAGTAGGAAAAAACACCTTTAGAAAATCAAAAAGAAAGGTTGAAGAAAATGAGAAGTCAACTGCTAATCATACATATCAATGCAACATTTGCCTGTACGATCATCCCAAGCATTAATGCCCATTCTTGTCACACTTATAGGAGCATTGGGAAAGAGTGTTACATCCAAAGTTCATACAGAATAATGTGTTCGATCATAGTGGCAACAATCTCAGTCATGGGGGAGGCCACCTCCAAACTGGTTACACCCTTCATACCATCCGAACACCAATGCTTATCAAGTTCAACATCCTATTTCCCCCATCTGGTTAACATCCTCTATCTCACCACATTATTATTATTCTCCTAGGTATTATCAAGACATATCCTCTCTAACACAACCACCACCTTGGGTACCTTACACTTTCCCTCAATTTCAACATTCTCATCCTTCACCTCCTTCTACATCGCCACCAATTATACTTGAAGGGTTTGCACTGCAGCATCAACCCACAAATGTTACTTGTGCTTCTACTAACAACAGTAGTGGAAACACACCACACCAAAGGCATCCCTTCTTTAAATGTAACCGTAAGAAGGGAAAGCACAGTTCTGAGACCACTGTATCCTCCAACCTAGCACAAGTCCAGCACTATGGTGCATCTTCCTCCACAAACCCAACACCTTGTGTTACTTTCTCTGGGCCACCAATCAATACTTCAACAACTATGGGGCCCAATGAATATTGCCACATAGGGAGATATACCAATCCTTGCATACCATCTTACGGTCAAGGGTGCCATAGTGGGTCAACGCTGTATCGATCGACCACATCTTATAACTTGCTCTACTATGTCAATTATAATCAAGTGTGTGAACCCCAATTTGGGTACATTCCAACCACCACCCCAAAAGACACCCAGTGGTTTGGATATGATCGGGTCCCAATATTTCCAACATGCAAGGATCCTAACCTTCGATTTATTAATTCTAGCCATGCTCAACCATTTAGTTATGGGGGGGTATCCTCCATTGTAACAACACAGAATTAATAAATTTTTTGTTTTTTCTTTTCTTTTTTTTATTTATTTAATTTTACAATTTTTTTTCGAGTTTTTCATTTTTCAATTTATTGTTTTATCTTTTTATCTTTCCATAGGTAATCTCATCTACAAATAAAACACTCATGTGACTTGTTGGTGAAGGTGTTGTTCTTTGCTATCAAGTCTCAAGTGACTAATTATTTGACCAATAAGCTCACAAAATCCATCCACACATCCAATTAATAAGAGGGTCTACTCTAGGTACGATGATATTCTTGACATTATTAAAACTTAAAGTAATTTTTTGCTCATTATGCCTAGAGTGAAAAAGGATGGACTAAGTAGGGAATGGCTAGGGTGTGACATCAAGGGGACTTGTGGATTCTCTTTTGTAATATCTATAGGAGTTATCATGCAGCCTAGTTGTACTAAGATCCTTGTAGATCTAATGGAAAATGGGAGTAAGAGTAATAAAGGCACTCAATAAAGAAAAACCAATGCTATTCTCGGGGATCCCACTAGAAAGACATGCATCCATGCCTGAAGGTAGGCATCTTCTCTAGATTAAGCATAAAAGAAAAAACAACATGTGTGCCGCAAAGAAAAAATCACTCTTTCCTTAGACAAAATGCCAAGTGATCATACGTCTTTCCATCATGATGCTCTTATTATTTTCTATCATTGGGATAAAACAATGTGATGTCACTGATTAGAGGAATTGACTTGGTCCTAATTTTTGAACAACGGGTTAATGACACATTAATCATGCCTTACACTAAGGATTCATTGTACCCTGAATCAGTTACCTCATGTCCTAATCTCTACAATCCCTTCTAAAATTCACCTCATCTTGTTGTTTATGAATTTGTGACTCGTGTCTTGTGTAGCATTAAATTCATACCTCATCATGGTGGTATCTACATGTGTGTGTTTTGTGGAACTGGTGTAGATTACATTTAACCCTTCTAGTACCTATGGACATTTTAAGGTGTGGTTACGTAACGGAATTATAGGTTGGAACCTGCTTTGGGGAGGATCCACTTGCGTAACCCTTGTAATCTACACTCACAACACATCACCATCACATCATTTTATACCCTCCAAGAATTACAATACTCTTTCCCTCATTATCCTTCTAGTTCAAACATTCCTATGTCCCAACACATGTCCTTTCTCCTCATCCAACTCATGCATTCCATTGCCAGCTTCTACATCATTATATTTTTTGTGCCTTCAAGCCTATTTAATATTACCCTGGACCTTTTACGCTAACTTCAAATCCTTCATTTTTGAGTTTAGAATTTCAAAAATTTATTAATTTTTCTAAGTACCCTACTTTAAACAGGTCGCAATATCACGTATGTGATATCGTGTCTGACGTGATATTAGGGTCACGCTATCGCGTACGTGATATTGCATTGCAAAACCCTATATATATGGACACCCCCCCCCCCCCCCCCCCCCACCATGCACATCAACATCATTTTTAACTATTCACACGAGGGAATTTTCAAATTTTCTTCTACGACTTGCGACTTGCGCACCTCTTATTCCAATAGCCATAACTCGCTCACTAGTGCTCCAATTCTTATTTTAGAAGAACCTACTTGAACCTAGAGTCTTTAGCATAGGCATGGGGGAAGGGTACACTCCAAATTGTGTATAAAGTTTTCAAAATTCATCATCGCCCAAAGGACACTATCAAGGGTAATTGATTATAAAAAATGATAAACATTTGCCAAAAACAATCTTATCTCCTCACCTACACTAAGAAATTAAATTTTAAATCCACCTAATCAAATTAAGGGGCCCAATATTAAAATGTTTAGGGAACATTTCCACATGATTTTCTAACTCTAGATCACACAAAATAAGAAACGAATTTATTAAGGAAAAAGTAAGGTATAACTTAAATTTTGTAAACAACCTTACTAATGGTCGGCCTCATGTGATTGCAGATGGCCCCTAAACATGGACAACAAGAAAGACCCTCTCAAGGTGTGTCCAAGTGACCCAGGAGAGGCAAAGGACAAGTTTCTCCTAAACAACGTGCAGAGTAGGAGGTGTAATCATTTAGCATCCATTCAGAGATTCTTGCTACTATGCAGTTAGGATAGGTGAAAGGAGGAGCTACTGAAGCACTTGAATAGGGACAACACCTCATGTTGTCCTTGGAGTATGTCTAGGCTATCTGAGAAAGGTCCATGTTGGTAGTTTTGATCATGGAATTAAACTTTGGACCTTTCATGGAATTCACTCCTAAGGCTGTTAGGGACCAACTCAAAGGATCTCCATTATGACCTATCCTCTCTGAAAGTGGTGCCTAGTACTTAGGAGAAATGTACCAATTTTGGCACAATAAGGAAGAAGGCACCATAGTTGACATTTGTGGCCTGTTTGTAGATTTTTCTGCCAAGGCCATCTTAGAAGTGTTGAACCTTCATAATATAGGGCCAAAAGTTGCTCACCTGTCCACTTGCTCTAATGTTGATGTGCAAAGAGTTTGGTTGGATAGGATGTACGGAAAAGAGGACAAGACATATGAAGAGTTGACACTGGAAGAAAGGATATACTTCAAGATTGGCACTTATCACATCTTCCCCATGAGAGGATTAAAAAGAATCTCAACCTATGTAGCAAGAGGAAGTGTGATATTGATGGAAAAGGCTAATGCTAACCTTCCTCATTTGTATCTCATGGAGATCTTGAGGCTGTTTGAAGAAGACAAGACAGGAAAATTTGCATTGCCCTTCCCTTGTCTCATCAAGAAGCTATGCAAACATGCTAGTATTCTGGGGTACACTAATGACATCCTCAGAAGAGCCAAAAATGCTTCATTCGCTAAACTATTGAAGCCACCGGCTCCAAGGAAAAGTGCTAGTGAGACACTAGAGCCAGAGCCAAAGAAAGAACAAATGGTGGGGCTCACTACAACTCAAACTGTAGGGCCTAGCCAACTCCCAAGCATAGGGCCTAGCATGAGCCAGTGAGACCAACCATCACCACCACCACAGGATTATCGACCATCGATGAGCCATCTCAGGGCCATTGCTATGACGGTCAACTAGGGAAGTTGTGATGATGCTAATCTCTTCTGCATCATCGATGACATTGTACGACTCATAATTTTGATTGATCATACATGGGGTGAGGTGTCCATTCAAATAGGAGAAGGGGAGACTCATTGGTCACAAAACATTTTAGGGAATGCTGCATCTTTCTAGGTGCAATTGAAAATGGATGAAGGGGCCATAATGGTGGTCATGTAGCACCAAGATGCAGTGGGAGCCATAGAAGTGGTCATAGACCACATCAAAGAATCTTTCAATGTCCATGTTGTGCCACTAGTAGATTTCATAGGAGCACAAGATGCTCAAACTCTAGCCAGTCCCTTAATAACTCCTATAGAGCATAAGGATCTCCTTGATTGATTGCTACAAATAAGATAAGTAATGACATCCTTGTTTGACATTCCACAAAATGTTACAGTAGCACAATCAGACCTCATCTCTACTAAGGGAAATCTGGTCATGGCAGAGATCAGGGCCAAGCACATGGAAGTGGAGTTGGCAAGACTCCAAGAAAGGCTCATTACCCTGCAAGCTACACAATGGGACCCATCTCAATTCATTCCCACAGACCAGCTAGACACCTTCAGGATAGAGCAGCTCAATAAATTATTAGTAGATAATAAAAGAGTAGTGAAGGAGAAGGATAAGGTTGACTAGGATGCTTCCAAGGCACAAGCACAAACCTACACACATACCAAAGCACTCAAGGCCTTACAGGAAGAGAATAAATAGCTCGTTACTAACAATTTTCGGTTGACCACTATGGAGAAATAGAAGAATGTTCTCAAAACAAATTTCAGTAGTTACGAGAATAGTTGGTTAGGGTCAACCAAGACATGAACCATTTGGCCAAAGAGAATCAAACCCTCTCAATGGAGGCAGTACTCATAATCTATTAGAAGATGTCCATTGAAATAAGCACCTAGCAAAATGAGGCCAAGCGGCATGAAAAGTTAAAGGAGCACTTTAGAGATCAGGTGGAAATGTACAAGCAAGTCATCAAGAAGGAGATCCATATGGCCAAGGCCCACATCAACACTTTTAGTGCTCAACACACTGATTGGTGAGCCATATTGGATACATGCATTTGACCACCAGGTGGAACTTAAAAGCCCATACCTATAGATTCAAGAGCTCACAGAGTAGTACATGGAATTGGCAAACTTGCGGTATGCCAATCTCGCCATGTTAATAGCAGGAGGCTGGAGAATAGAGCTTGAGAAGTAGGTTGTTGCCACCTATACCAAATATGAAGCATAATTTGTAGAGCACAAGAAAACTTTGCAGAAGCTAGAAGTCACAAATTCTGAACTAGAGGTGGTTAAGACCAACTAGCAAGGCTAGAAAGATGTCATAGCGGACTTGGCTCGATGGCTTACAAATTTTCAAGTGTACAGGGACAAAGCCAGAGCCTTCGAGAAGGAACGATAGTTGTTTACGACCTGGTACATCAAAGCAAATAAGATGTTCCAGAAACTACCATGCCCATGATAGGTGCCAACTCCATCAAACATTGGAGCATCAACATGTATGACACAACATCCTCAAACAGAAGAGGAAAAGTGCTAGGCACTACTTTAGAGTCATCAAATTCCAAAACCTGGAGCACAAGACAAGGGGAAGTGACCCATGGAGGAGCCATTGCCACCTGGAATCACATGAGTTCCACAAAATTTTGTAATTTTGTGCTTTTTTATTTTTGTATTTATGTCCTAATTTTGTTCTATTGAGTTCTCCACTGCAACATGAATAAGTTCCTAGTCAATCAATAATCCCATACCTCCCCACTGTGTAATCAATGGAGCTTGTTCTAATTTTTTTGACTCGAGGATGAGTTTTCATTCAATCATGGGGGTATGATGAATCATCATTCATTAGGCCTGAATATCACATACGTGATATTGGGTACATGATATCGTGGCCTGGCTCACGATATCGGATGCCCAATATCGTGACTCCTATGCGAGCCTATAAATACACATGTAGGTGCAATGAGTTAAAGGAGGCTAGTTTAGTATTAGAGTAGAGTCTTTCTATTTTTTTTTTCCTCTTAACAATCTCTCCCAGTGCATGCCTATAGTGTGATGATTGTAATTGTATGGAACCTTTATTCAAGTGTGATGTACTTGGACACGCACATGACCGGAAATAAAGATCGAGATTACTTCATCATTGCAGCATCTACTTAGTTTAATTATTTAATTGTTATTGTTATTTATTTCTTTCATAGTTAATATCTCTTCACCCTAAACTCCTTAAACATGGAATGAGTACAACTTGATCACAAGCATTCAAGTGTGACTACTTGGTATCCTTGTAGCGTACCTAGGCCATGCACTTGCTAATCCCAGTAGTAGTCATGCATGAGGTTCAAGATGTGTACGGATGATTAAGGAATGGATGCTCATCACACTTAGGCTAGCTTAGACACACTCTCTTTCCCTATGTCCTATTAGCTTGACTCTCTCTTCCTTTTTCCTCCTAGCTTAATTAAAGTTATTTTCCATCGCCTCTAAGAGTAGCACTAGGTTAGAAACCACATCATACACCTCACTTTGGACTAAACCATACGTAACAAACCATATACTAGTCTGGGTGGGATGACAACAAACTACTATTAATGAGTAATTATCTAGATACCACAACTAGCCCATCTACAAAGTTCGACCAGATCATGCGTAAAATGCTTGTATTTGTATGGTTGAGTGTAAGGGTACCTCGTCACTCATCAACTACTAAGCTAATTATGACACAGTGTAGTAGGTCTACATTGCAGACATGAGCTAACCCATTAGGGTTATGGCTAGGGCCCAAATTTAATTTTATTTTTTAACAAATTAATAAAATAAAAAATGAAACTTTGTTATGTTTGAAGATCTGTAGGATCTATTAGATAGATATTACATTTTTATGAAAAATAATTATAAACTCTACAAATTGACAAAGCACTAATGGAGCATCAAAAATAAATTATACAGACTTTTTACTATAATATTATAAGGTTTTCTTGAAATGGTAGTTATAAAACAAGAAAGAAATATATGTAACTTATCTTTAAGGGCTCTTGATCTATACAACCTAAAAATATACTCTTCTCACAAGAGTTAAATTCATCTTCCACTTTTAATTCTAAGATGATGAGAACTTACGCAAAGCTTGTTGATAGGATTCTGATAACTTGATTGGTGGACAACCATTTCTACCTCTAATCGATAACGATACTAAGGAGATTTGGAGAAAATGGACAAACTTTCTTAACTTCAATTTTGCGATAGAATAGAGTTTTTTTTCCTAAACTACTATCTATAATTTTAATAATCACCTCCTCATATAATCTTTAAGTTGTTGCAACCAAATCTAAAGGGAGGCCAATTTTATGCAAGCACGGTCATAGTTTTATATAGATTACTAAATCACATGCTTGCGTAAAATGAATAAAAAATAAAGCTTTTTTATTAGGCATTCTTACAGACTCTATGTAGTGTTTAAGAGTAATTATGTGATCATTTAATATCTTTCCCTAATCTATTTTTCTTCAATCCAAGAACTAATTCCTTTTTCTAGTAAATTTCCTATCAACTTAGCAAAAATATTACTCACAACTATCATTTGGTAATTGTTAAAATTATTTTTATCCCCCTTTTTTTCTAACAAGATAGCTTTACTAGTGTTCCAATGTTGATTTAATCCTTATTGCATTGTTGAATTTAATTTATGCTAAATTTTTCTATGAATAATGTATCATGCCCACTTTAATAAGTATACATATAAACCATCTGAATCTACATCTTTGCTAGATGCTAGCTTTTTAATACCCTCTATGACTTCCTCATGAGTAAATTGGACAAATGTTGGTTTTATAATAGTAGTAGAATTATCATCTTGTCTTGTAAATAATTTATTGTAAAATGAACAAATATCTTTAAAAGAAAAATTAAATGATTCAGATGTTTTATAATGAAAACATTGTCAAAACTATCTAGATTCTTTTTTAATGGTGTAAGCAAAATATTCTTGCTATTTCCTAATAAAATTTCTTCTTGATTCTAATTAAGCATTTATATGCCTTAACTAAACTTTGTTTGTAACTCTTATTTGCATTATTAATATTCTACCTAGCCTCCAAGTAATCCTCATCAAACCAACTCTTTTGAACACTTTGTTATTATGAATGCACAACTTGTTTAGTTATTGTAAGCAAACGTTTTATAAGCTCCTTATGTAATCTTTCAAGAGCTCATTTATTATGTGCTAGATTCACATATTTTTCTTTGACTGTTGGGATTAATCATGGGATTATAAATTAAACCCATGATCTTTAAGTTACTAAACATAACTCTTAGACTACATTCATCTAGCCAATTGGTCAATCTTATTCAATTAATATATTGAATAAGAGAAAGCTATTTAACAACTAGATGGTTATCTCACATGGCTAGCTTGAACAAGGCTAAGATGTTTAACCTTGAAGTGGAAGCTCAAGGGTTTAATACCAATTTCCAAAATTTTAAACTTGAAAATAAAAAAAATAACTTTACTTTTATTTTTTTAATTTTAATTAATTAATGACATGTTTAACAAGAAACACAATATCTTGCAAACTGTGTGCTCGATCTAGGTGAAATTAGTATTGTTAAAATCATCTTAGAGAGCATCATTTATTGGACTTGAGATATCTCCACTTTATTGAATTTGGAAATCATAAAAGTAGGAAAATTTATCATGAGTTAAGATAAAATTAATTACTTAATGATTTTTGAATTGAACTTTCTCTAAAATGAATTGTATTTTTTCCCTGCTAATGCATCCTCTATACTACTACTTAGAATTGTCATTTTATTTCTATAAATTCAAATGAAGTGTAGATATTTTCACACATATTTCTCAAAGAAACATTGGCTTAGGAGAGTTGCAAAGATTGAATTAGAGAAGGTTGACAACATAACTCTTTCCAAATCATCCAACTAGGCTTCTCCAATCACCATAACTAGCAGGGATTCCATTTCAATTCGTTTACATCAAAACAATGTTGTACAAGCCACCAATCTTGTATGTAGTTTACTTAAGGTTTAAGGGTTTGAGTATTTGAAAACTTCTAGGTTATCTCATTTACTTGATATTCCTTTTTTTCTTTTCAAAAATATTTCATGCAAGAATCAGGTAAACAAATAATATAACTTATACAATTCCAAAGCTAGTACTAGTTCAAAAAATATTTTTAGAACTACTAAGGTTACACTTGTAGTCATACCAAATATTTGACATTTCTATCCTAGGGAAGATCCTTTCATGCCTGTTTTACAATCTTCTCAACTCAAATATTTTTTGGTTCCATGGAATAAAGTTTTATGAATTTGACTTTAATGATGAAATAGATTTCTAGTTATGCTTGTTTATATAAGGCAAGGTTTTATGGCATTTTGATTATTCCAACATTGCTACTTTTTTGATTTTCTTACTTCATGATGTCAAGAAAGATAGGATGTTCAAATGGTTCCACTCTTGTTTTATAGATATGTCTCTTTTCATAAAAATTGTATCTAAAATCAAGAGAACTCTTGGAAAATCATATTCCTTTTGGGATGTTCATTTTCTTATGAACTTATGTTTGAGTTATAATTTTTTAAATAATGGTTTCACTTCTTATGACCCTAGTGTTAACCCCAAATTTTGTGAGGATGAGAGTGTTATGAGAACCCAAATTGAAGGTTTAAAGAAAGGTCAAGAAGAAATTACACAACCCTTTAATCTTGAAGTAGTAGATGAGGTATAGAATATTTTTAATTTGGTTACAACATTTATTATTTATTTGTTCTTATTGTATTTACATGTTCTAGTGAACTCTAGGGTGCAAACAATTTTTGAAGGTGATGATGGGGAGAGAATTCCAAAAGGAGATGAAGCAATGAAAGAGAGTTTCAAGATTCACTTTGATCAAAGCTTTATTATTATTATTTTATCTCATTATTTTTTACTAATGTTGTTGATTAACCCGAATTTATGCACTAATAGCCAAGGTTCAAATTGGCATAAAGAAGGGAAAAACAAGAGGTAAATTCTAATTATTTATTAAGTTTTTGTATACTTCTCTTTGATATTCTACCTTGGTAGGTTGGGTTGGACTATTTTTATTCAAACATTGGAAAACAAAAGGTACAGTTCCTCTCATAAATTTGGATATAACTGGATTAGTGCTCCTCCACCAAGATCTTGGAAGGTGAAATCTCCACAAATGATTCTAATACAAAGTTTGGCTATTGCTAGTGGACATAAAGTTGTAATATTAATTCCTACTTCTAGATCTATCCCTATCATAGCAAGTTCCTCTATTTTGATCAAGGGTTCTTCTTACTCTTTGAGAGATATGATGACTGCTATCAAAGAAAAAGTTATTTTACTTCATAGTCTTAGTAAGCAAATCATTTAGAATTCTCCTCATTCAATTCAAGAAAAATTTTATCTTTTGCAAAAATCAAGGTCTTGCAATTTCCAAAGTGATTATGAGTTAGTGCATTCTACTCACACATCAATGTTCTATGAAATTCTAGAGGATTCTCTAGAATCACCAAAAATCTTGAATAGATTTTTGAAAAACTCGAGAGTGCTACTTGCTTTTCTCATCATTTACTAAACCATGAATGTCTTCTTTAGATAGAAAATGATCAACTCCATGTAAGTAATAAATTCTTATTTTTTTAATTTAATTCTCTCTTCCCCTCTTCTTTTCTTATCTTATACGTGTAGATGAAGGAGAAGAAATGGAAGAAAGATATTGTTGAATGTATTATGTAGGTTAACTTATTGTAAGTAGAACTTACAAAAGTTGACGAAGAGAAGGTTGTTGCCAAGAGCACTATAAAGTACATCCACAAACTATGCAAGGGCTTGGCTGGGTATTATGACATGCTCAAGAAGGATGATATTACCAAGGAGGAATGGATGACTCAAGAAAAAATGGCTAGTGATCTCATTCAATCATTTAGCCTATAGTTTTAGTCCATGTCTATGTTATTCCATGTTTCTCTTTTTTCTTCTTCCATGTTCCATTCTCTTTATTGATATACTTCATTTCTTTTTATTCATAAGTAAAAGACATAATTATTACTCTTTTGATCTCAAATCCAAAATTAGCTCTTAGACTATGGTTTTCACTGAGACCACATGTGATATCCTACTCTTGAATATTAATAATTATGATTATTCATCATGTAGAATCATCTTTTAATAGCATGAAAAACTTGGTAAATGTGCTACAAACATGAAAGAAATGGCACTTTAAAATTAACATGAAATAAAGAGAATTAGACTTTTTTTATTGAAATTATTTGAATACACTGTCAACCAACCTTGGGATTATCTTCCTATGATACTTAAGATCCTTAGAGGTAATCATGTACTACCACCATAGTTTAGCTATAAGACTAAAGGGGTGATTAGTCCCTTCTTATCTTGCTTCAACCAGGACTTGTTACTTGCCACTGTTGGCTTTACAACTTGATGTTTGGCATGACCTCTAAGTCCCTAGTCTTAAATGTCATAGGATAAATCCCCTCCAAAAAGGGTATCAAGAATAGTTATAACTTCTTATAATGAGGTACTCCTTCATTTGAAGGTTAATTACATTATTAATATAATAAAACTATACCCTTAACAAACAACGAGATATTACAATATAACCCCCTTCTTCATTTTTAGCTTATCATATTCACCTTAAAGAACTAGTAGCTTAGATTGCTTCACAACTCAGGTTCCTTCATAATTGGCCTTATGTGTGATGAGTTACATGGTTTGGTCATGTCAATGCAACCCCTTCAATAGGATCCCATTGACCTAGGGTTTGACTCATTGACGTGTACTTGTCGATGGGGTTCCCTATTTTGCCTATAAATGTGCACTTACCCATCACATTTATGGAATCTCTTTTATAGTTGTAATAAAGTTCTTACAGTTTTTCCTCTTAAAAGTTAGAATATTTTCTTAGTGCCCATAGTAGGAGTCAAAGAATATATGGGTCTTTATTCTAACACTATTCTACTTGAGCACTATAGTATGTGCAGCAATAAAGATGAACTTTCTGATCAAACCTTGCAACACTTGGACTAGATTAATTATTTTCTTTAAGCATTTGATATTCAAGTAATTTTATTTAATGTTTTAAGTAATTAATTAATTAATAGCATTTAAATAGCACACATAAATACAATCACTTTCAAGCATATGTCTAACGCTTGGTAGTCCTAGTAATGCTTAATGTTTGGTAACCCAATAGCACTATACATGTTTAGGATGTATACAGCAAGTGGAAATGGATGCTTATGTTAAGATTAGTTAAACATTAACTATCTATTAAATTAATTTAGCAAATAAATTCTTTATTCTTTATTCTTAGGTGACGTATGACATAAAAGACAAAATGATAAAAATCACATACCTCAATTACACTTAACCATAACTATGAACTTCACAAGTGGAATTGGGAAGACAATGATTGTGATGGTTAGTTTCATCTCCTAGAACCTAGTGCACTTAAAGAACTAAAGTCTATGAAATTTGACTGGATCATTGAGTGAACACTAGTGATTCATATGGTTGGACGTAGGGTATACTTGTTGCTTATCATTGGCAATGTTGTTAGGGACTTTGGCTAGTTTTGTGTGCTATCTAGGACTTAGTGAAAAATCATTCAACATTGTTGGATTGAACTTTAAAGTCAAAATCATTCTAACACTAATAATAATTGTAAAAAGCACATTGTTAATTTTCTTCTTATTCAAAATTTCTTCTTCTCATAGGGATGATTCTTTGCCTAAATTTGAGCATGCATCCAATTAAAGGAATGAATGATCAAATCAACCAGTGCCCTAATAATGCTAAGTGATATATACTCATCCCAATGATTATGTGTCTAATTTCACCTTCGACCTACATCAAGATGATCAAATGTGGTGGAGAGACATGGAGGGCAACATTGTGTTGCTTCCTAATTAATTCGTTTCTACAATGCTATGACAAACTATTATAAGGTTGGGCATCTAGAGGCTCCATGTTGAATATGTTGTGCAAGATTATGACATTAGGCATTACCATCCCATTGAAGCATAACATAAAATTGATCAGCAATAGGAGAAACACTATGAAGTTGCAAAGGAAAAATGATTTAATAACCCCTTATTCCTATTATTCCAAAAAGACAATGAGGATCCCTTCTCTAGGAATTCTCATTTCATTGACTCTCCTTTCCTTGGTTTCAATGAAGAAGGCTTGAACTAGAGTTTATAGTCCACTGTCAATAATCCTAGTTTAGGCAAGAATGGGTCCTATGATCATGGGAGATCCAAAGATGGAAGTCATCGCAAGGATAGGGATAGGCATCATAATGATGATAGTGGTCATGATCATCGAAGAGGGGGTGGCAAGCATCATGATGCTAGTCCTCTTTCCTCTTCACCTTCGTCATTCTCTTCTTCCATCTCTATCTCTAACTGAAGGTACAAAGGATGTGACTATGATGGAGGTGATCAACAGGATAGAGATGATCTTGACCATAGGGCCCATTGGAATGATCAAGATTAGGGGTTTCAAGGGAGGCCCACCACCATGAGAGAAGGGATAGGCATCATAGGCATCATGGCCATCATAGAGGCCATGACTATGATGAGCCTTTTCTTGCTACTTGAAACATGCTGAACATCATAGAGGTAGTAAGAATTCCATTAAGGCATGTGAAAGATAGCTAAATAAAGTGGTTGGATATCAACAACATTTTCAAATTTGGAGGATACAATTCAGATCTGTAGAATCATCTACAAGCCTTTCATGATTCTTGTGCATTGCAAAACATAGAAAACAAATGACAAAAACTTAAGTTGTTCCCCAGGACACTTAAATTAAAAGTTGGTACTAGTCCTTGGAGTTGGAATCAATCTATAGATGGAGTACAATGCTTGATCTATATAATGACAAATATCAAATGTACTTTCAATTGTCCAACTTGAGAAAGCAAATCCAATGTTGGAGACAAGGAACACATGAACTCTTGGATGTAGCCATGGTTAGGTATTGTTTCCTTTTGCATCGATGTCCTAGCCATGGTTACTTTCAAAGGGAGTAGCTTTTCCATGTCATAGATGGGCCCTGATAAAAAACAAGGAGAACTCTTGGGGTCTATGCCCAAGGGAGACTATTAGAACTTAAAGCCCATCAAATCCAAAGGCTCATTGAGAAGGTTGCTAAAGAAGAAGGAGAGATCAAAAAGATAGAAAGTGCGAAAGAGTACAACCAAGAACCTTCCATCAGAAAAAGGAAAGTTCAATTTTTCAATAATGAGGAGGAGGCGCCACTTGATGAAGTGATGTAGCGAAAAATCTTACCGATCTAGAAATCTGTCTCCAAAATTTCAGCTAAGGTAGATAAAATATGGAACTCTTTAGATGAAAAGTACCAAATGGCTTTGAAAATCATAGAGGCATCCAAAGAGTAAAGTAATGATCATGATTGTAGGAGAAGAGAGGAAGTTGAACATGCCCACCAAAGGGATAAGGCTAAAGCTGCTACCATAGAGGAGGTTGTGAATTCTGAATCAAATGATGATGGTGGGTGTGACATCTACCAATATGAACATCATAAGGAATGTTGCCCTATTGTGTCACACTTACAGGAATCTAAGTTGTACACTCTAAATCCTAGACTTGCGAGAAGGCAAGCATCTAAAGGGTTTTCTTATCCTCAAGGCAACCCAAGGTGGTTCCACCAATAGTAAGCCTATTATCCAAGTGGAGCTCCACCACACCCGTTTGAGCAATATCATCAGTGGTAGCACCCATACTCATGGGGGATGCCACCACCAAGGCAACAGTACCCTTACAGATAACCGAATTCATATGGGTACTATGTTCAACTACCCATGTTTTTATGTGACTCTTCTAGTCACACTTCTTTTCAGCATCACTACTACCCTCCTAAGTATTATAGAGCTCATTCTCCATCTCCAATACGAAAGTCCCCATATCCTTATCCTACTCCTCATCCTTCTATGCATGTCCTTCCACCCTCAACCCAATTACCATCAAGATTCTAGCCTAACCATAGTAACACAATGCTACTAGGGTCGTTAATTTATAGCTAGCTCCTTAGTTGAGTGGTTTAGAGCCTAGACCTAGAAAAAGACCATTCTTCCAAACCAACAATCCTACAAAGCCCTCACAAGCTCATGTAGTTGATAATCCTACTTCTTCCTCATCCTCTACATCCAATCCATTCAAGTCCCCTTCAAACCAAATACCTTCCAAAGTGCATATTGTCATGCTAACCCATGTAGTAACTGATTGGATAAAGGTTGGCCACCTTCCTAGAAAATGATCTAATCCTAGGAGTTCCTTAATCTATCTCCAAATCACTAGGAATAAGCCTTGCAAAGCTCTTATAGATTTATGTTCTAGTGTTAATATGATTTCTCACAGGATGTGCAAAGCCTAGAATTTACCTCCACTCTAGAAGAGTAACATTTACCTTAAGTTAGTAAACCATTTTATCATTCTTCCTTTGGAACTGATGGAGGACATCGTGACTACTATTTGTGAATGATCCTATCATGCTAACGTTTAGTGATCCATGTTGACAATTGCAAAGGGAACTTTCCAATAATCATGGGAAGGGCTTGGCTAAGTACCATTGATGCATGGTGGGAATCAAATATCTTTCCTTAGAGATTTCTAAAGAAAATGCATTTGGAAAGATCGAGAAGAAGAGAGTTTCATGCATCATGTATAGTGATATAGGGTGCAATTGTGTGTAGCAACTATGGATCATAAAAAGAATATTAATCACAGCATGCAAACAATGTGTAGATGAATCTAAAATTCAATGGTGCTTGTACACAACAACCACAAAACAAGAGGATACCCAATGGTTGACAGCTAATCCTAAAAGTAGCACACTTTGCATGGAACCCACTAAGAGCTTAACAGGTGCCTATGTTTAAGACATGGATGAACTAAAGCAAGTTCATTTCCAACTCTCTAATGATGATCCTAATTATACTTATTAGGGAGAGTTGAAGATCCTTGACAATTTTAAACAGGAGCCCTTGGAGTTCAAAACTCTACTTGTTGGCATGGAATATGCATTTGTGAAAAATGGTTATTTGTTGATAATTAATGCCAACCTTGCTCTTGAACAGAAAGAGATGTTGTTGAATGTGATTAACAAATGGCCAATGGCCTTTGCTTGCTCATATCCTGAACTTACTAGGATTGATCCTTCCACAAAGCCACAGAGGTAGCTATAGCATCAATTAAACCAAAAGTTGAAGTAAATCATTAAGGAGGAGATTGAATAACTCCTCAAGGTGGGGTTAATTTATCCAATTGTGGATAATGAGTGGATTAGCCCACTTGTGATCATACCAAAGAAATGTGGTAAGTGGAAGATCTGTATTGACTTTATCCTATTGAACATGGCAACCTACAAAGATCATTTCTCATTGCCATTTGTGGACTAGGTGTTGGACACTATCTCTAGGCATTGCTATTACAACTTTTTAGATGGTTATAATGGCTATAACTAGATTCATATTACATTGGAGGATCAATTCAAACTACATTTATAAGTTCCTAGGTGACTTTTGCATATAAAAAGGTGCTTTTTGATCTGTGCAATGCCCTTGCAACCTTTCAACACCTTGTCCTTAGGATTTTTCAACAAAAAATTGGTAGACTTCTCCACCTATGGTGTTATGTTTGAGTAGCCCTTGAACCACCTTGAGCAAGTGCTTAAAAGGTTCATGGTGACCAATCTTTAGCTCAATTGGTAAAAGAACCATCTGATGATCCAAGAGAGCATTGTGTTCGGGGCATAGACTCTTACAAGTAGGAATTGAGGTGGACCTTGAAAAGATTAGGGTTATCTAAGGAATAACCTATCATCCAGAAATTGTTAAAGATGTCTAATGATTCCTTGGACACATTGGCTACTATTAGTGATTTATAGAGAATATCTCTAAGATCGCTAAATCATTGGTGGAGCTAACAAATAAAGATGCTTCATTTGTATGGAGTGAGGAATGCAAAAAGGCATTCTAGCAACTCAAAGAAAAGCTTGTAGAAACTCCAATTCTACAAGCACCTAACTAGTCTTAACCATTTCACATCATGATGGATGCATTAGACTATGCCTTGGGAGATGTGCTTATGCAATTGGATGATCAAAAACATCCATACTACATCCACTGCACAAGCCAAAGCATTATGGGTGCACATTTCAACTACACCACAACACAGAAAGAGCTTATGGTGGTGGTGTATGCCTTGGAGAAGTTTAGGCAATATGTTCTTGAATACAAGGTGTTTGTACACATAGATCATAGTTTCATTTGCTTCCTCATGAACAAACTAACAATGATCCCCCATGTCACATGGTGGCTTGTGATCTTGTAGAAATTTGATCATATAATGATGGATCAAAAGGGAATTGAGAATGTGATCACTGATCACTTTTCTTGGTTACGATGGAACAACAAAGAGGAGGAGATCCCACTTTTTGATCAGTTTCTTGATAAACTCCTCTTTGTTGGTGTAATAAATGAATAAGTGCCTACTGAACCTACATGGTGCAATGGCATTCTCACCTATCTTCTCACTCATGAAATGCCACAAGGCTTGGACCACTAGAGGAAACAATAGTTTCTTCACCAGACCAAAAAATTCATGAAGATCAATGAACATCTTTACAAGATGTGTGTCGATGGCTTGGTTTGTTTGTACGCTCCTAATGCTGATCAACTACGGGTTTTCCAAGACACTCATGAGGGTCCTTGTGGGAGCCACCATGCAAGAATATGCATAACCATTAAGATCCTAATAGCAAGGTATTATTGGCCAACAATCTTTATGGATGTCCACCACTTTATCCACCCTTGTCACCATTGTCAACGTGATGGTGGGATGATTGCTCGAATGGAGGATCCTCAACAATGGATTCAACCATTAGAAGCTTTCAACATTTGGGGCATAAACTTCATGGGTTCCATCACATCCATGTCAAATGGAAAGGCATATATAATAGTCACTATTGACTATTGTACAAGATGAGTAGAAGTAGTAGTCATCACTGATTGTACATCTTCCACTATTATTATTTTTGTACAACAAAATATTGTAAATAGGTTTGGTATGCCATGTGCACTGATTTCTGACAAAGGTACCCACTTTACAGGCACCACCTTTCAAAAAATTATTCAACTCTTGGGGGTAGAACATAAATTAACAACACCCTACCACCCCCAAGCCAATAGTCAAGCAAAGGTTACCAATAGGAAGATCTCTAAAATCCTAATGAGAACAATTAGCAAATATAGGAGAGATTGGAACCCCACACATGTTCCTCAAAAGACTAAGTTCCAAACATTATGGGAATGGCCTTATATCATTTATGAAATCTTTCTTTCTCAAGCCATGTTGATCTACAAACCTGAAATCCCAAATAAGAAGCAATTGATCAACATGCAACTAGTTAAACATTTTCATGAGCCAAAGCAAGCTAGTGCAAGAAACCCCTCATTAGATGGACAACCATACTCAATTTTTTGGATCTCCTCCCTTCAACTTAGTCCTGGGGGAGATGGCCATCCATGCTAATCATATAGGTGGCTCTTCAATTTTTATAATTTTTTTCTTTTGCATTTTTTTTACACTTTCTTTATTTCATACTTTTTATTTTACACTTTGTTGATTTTACATCTTTTTATTTTAGACTTTGTTATTTTTTCATTTTTTGTTTTACAAAATTGTTAGTACATTTTATCTTTTTTGAATATTTTACCTCTTTTATATTTTACTTTATTTTGATGTGCTTTTCTTATTATGTTCTAATAAATTTCTTTATTGCTAACATGGCATAGTGATGTTGTAGTTGTTTGCTACTGGGGGTTTGTACTTAATGTTTTTTATTACTAATGTATGGTTTCTATTTTTGAATTTTAATAATGATAACTAAGACAAAGTTTCTTTTTCATGGAACAAGCAGTGAGTCCACATCATTCACCCATCCACAACAATCTATGGTATTCTTAGTTTTCAAAATATAAGGTCCCTTTGATTTAATATACTTTAACAAACTTGTGGCCTTAGTGTTTCCAAACTTGGGAAAGATCAAATGGATTGAAAAAGGTGTGACTTCATGGGGACTCAATGTTCATTGTACTTTTCTACTCACTTGAGTGCGTGAATGTTTTTCATGGATTTTTTGTTGTTCCATGTCAACCAATAATAAGAAGTTAATAAGTCTTTGCATGGTGTGGTTCCCATCCAAAAATTATAAAAAGTTTTGATGAGAATTCAAAGCACACCACTTAGACAAAATAATGGGCTACAAGCACTAGTTATGGGACTAGAAAGACATGTTATCCATGCTTGAAGGTCCTTTCTAACTAAGGTCTTTTCTCACTTCCTACTTCATTTTTCTTCTCAATAAGAAATGATGGTTGATTTGTGGGAGCATTCTTGTGTCTTAAGAGGGTGGTTTGATCTTAGAGTATTGATGCAAAGTCACTAAAAGTGGTTGGTCTTGATCTAGACTAAGGATGGACTTTATCAGGTCATTTAACCATCAAATCCATAAGGGACTTCATGTGACCATGAGACGAAACTCCATTCCATCTTCCCTATTCATCCATTAATGATGTCCATAATTTCATCTCATTACTAGTTTTCCATGTGTTGTTCAATGTCTTAGTTTGATATGTTAAAATTCTTAGGTAGATTCTTCTGGATTTGGTCTTTAACTTCTTGTAACCATTACTTAACCATGGGGTCCATAGACTCCTTGGTTTTAGGTTATGTAAGGGAAAAAAAGGGCATGAGCCTTGTATGGGAAGGACCCACTTACATATCTCTTAGTTAGGTTAGTTAAGTTGCTTATCCTTATGTATTTCGACGATCAAATATTTTGTGCGCCCCATCGATTGCATCCAACTGTGTACTCCTTAAGGCATTTCTCTAATAAGATTTCATTCTCCCATCAAAATCTCCAATTTTGTGAATTTATAAGCCCTCTTCTAGTATTTCATCATGTTCATGACTTTTCTAACTCTTCATAGACCCCAATTTCATAGGAAAACTTGTATTTTTCAAAATATTCAATGTGGTAAAGTTTTTCCAATAGCTCCATCAATGAGACCCCGTATATACATCCCACTTGTCGATGCAAGGCAAAAAGTGTCTATAAATACGCATGGACAGTTAGTAAATTTTTATATTTGAGCCAAAACAAGGGAAAACATACATGGGAGAGACATATCTCTTCTAGAGTAATTGAAGGTTGGGGCCCACTATCAAAATCAAAGATATTCAAGTGTCCTACGTGATAGAGGCTATTACATAGGCACTGGGGTTGCTTGAAACCAAGACACAGTTGGTAGAACTATCCACGAAAGGTGATCCCAAGGCAAAGAAGGAGTGGACACAATGATGCTATGGGGTTAACCATAAGGAGTATAGCATACTCACATCGGTAGAGCAAATTTATTTCAAAATTGCAGCCTATTACCTCAATCCAATGGTGAGGCCAAGCAAGCTGACCACTTTCTCCACCTGAGCATACACTACTCTAAGCAGAAAATCTCCCATCAACCTTCCACAACTAATCTACTCAGAGATTGAGAAATTCTTTAAGAAAAATGAATGTGGAAGGAAAACCCTACCCTTTCCATGCCTCATCTAAAATCTTTGCAAAATGGTAGGCATTGTCTACTACTCCAGTAATACCATCAGGCATGCTCCTTTGGCCTCATGATCTAGGATCATGAAAGAAAAGATGCCAACAACAACTCAAGAATAGGAGTAGCTATCCCCACCATCCACTCAAGAAACAATGCCAGAGGACTGCATAGCCATTGAGTGCTTGCACAAAATATAAGAACATCTCTTGAGTGAACAAGAGCAACTTACAGGAATGAGTGGGGCAAATCCATTTGTATATTGACTAGTGATGAGTCACCTAAATGAGGTGGCTCAAACATTTAGCTAGATGGAGAGGGGTGGACCAATTTTTTCTATCTAATGAATGCAGCTGCCCACGAGGTTGGATCCCAATGCTCAAGGAGGTGATGGTGTCTTTATCGCAACACCATTTATTCCTAAAAATCTCTGGGAATGCCACCACTTGCTTAGTGTATTTGGTGGAAGGTGAAGGGGAAACTATCTTGGTGATGTAGCACCAAGGGCAGGAAACAGTAGATGAAGTGGTTGCTGACCATGTCACTGAAGTACTAAATGCATCCATGACATCTATAACAGATGTATTTGCACTTCAAGATGTGTAGGTATTCGTAGGTACGGTCAGCAAGAAGTTAAATGTAGCCCAACATGAAGAGTTGTAACAAAAACTAGTAGGAATTGGGCAATTGACTCCAGACATCTTTGATTTTCTAGAAGACATCATTGCAACCCAGTTAAAGATGCTAAATGCAAGGGGAAATGCATCATTTTGGAGGGGCAACTCGAAATGGCTTAAGAATGAAATCAATGCTGATCCTGTGACCCTCATCCAAATAGTACTAAGAGATGAAGCTTTCAAATAGCTTTAAGAATGATTCCAAATGGCTGAGGAGGAGGCAATTACTACCATTTTTAACCAGTTCATAGCTGAAGAAAAAATGTACTTATGTCAAAAGTACTTGACACAAATGCACCAAGAGAACGAGACCATGACCACACAAAATCATCGCCTACGAAATCTTGATGCTTAGAAGTACCAAATGTAGGAATTTATTCATCAACAACAAGAGCAACTTGCCAAGGTGAATAGTAAATTGAGGAGATTGACCACAAAAATTAAAAAAATTTTAATGAAGGAAGTGTATGCCTTGCACTAGAAGTCTACCATCGAAATCACCACCTAGAAGAATGAGGCCCTCAAGTTTGAAAAAGTGAAGAATCACTACAGAGACTAGGTTGGCCTGTAGAAGAAGTTAACAAAAAACACATTCAAATGATAAAGGTGAAGATGATTGAAGTCCACCAACAACTCCAACAAGGAAGAGAAGTTTGGCAACCCATCATTGATGGGATCGACACCTACAAAAAAGTGGAGATCTTCTTGAAGGAGTTGCAAATTGAAGAAATGACAGAATATTGGCCAATCTCTGATATGCAAACCTAGTAATGCTAACTACCAAATAACCACGATCAGAGTTAGAGAAGCAAGTGGCTAGCTCATATTTATTATACAAGGTAGAGTTCAAGTACCACAAAGACACCAAGCAGAAGCTTGAGACTACAAATGCTGAACTCAAAATTCTTAGAGCACAGTTCATAGACCAACGATCAACTACTAAGAACCTAGCCAAATGGATGAATGACTACCAGGAGTTAAAGGACACAGTCAGGGCATTCAACATTGAACACAAATAGTTTGCTACTTAGTTTGTCAACATAAAGAAGTTGTTTCTAGCAATCTCATGTCCTTGAGATGTGCTCGTTCCAACCCACATTGGTGAAGCTGCATGGATGATGCATGATCCCAAAAGTAAGGAGGAAAAATGAAAGCACTACTAGATGTTTTTCACCTCCTGCCTAAAGTTGTAGCAATGGTAGGATGTCTGCAACCACCTCAACCATCACCCATGCATGAAGCCAGTGAAGGTTCCTCAGAACCTTAGGAGCCACCACCACCTAGGACCATCTAATCTTCTTCACTTGACTTCATGCCATCAAGGGATGTGCTGTCCAATTTTGAAGAGTTGTGTAATGGTGCTCAATTTTGTGTCCCAAACACCATCATTTTTTGTAATGTGTTGATCCATACACCTGGGCACTCCATTTTTTTTGTCAAGTTAGTCAGTTTGTTTTGTTTGAGAAAAGTCAGTCAATAATCTTCCCAATTTGGCAAAAGAACTAGGAGATGAGTTTTCATTCAATTGTGGGGGTATGATGAGTCATAGTTCTATTGGCTACATTGATGAGGCCTTGTTGATTGGGCCTCATCAATGTGTCATTGACTAGGCCTTGTTGACTAGGCCTCATCGACATAGTGTCTATTTTTGGCTATAAATATGCTCCTACCAGCTGCACTTATGGCATTAGAGGTTGTAGTTGCAACGAAGCTCTTGCAGTTTTTCCATTTGAAAGTTAGAATTTTTTCTTTAAGTGCCTGCAGTGTTAGAATTTTTTTCTTTAAGTGCCTGCAGTAGGATTCATTGAGTGTAGGGATCTTTATTTGAGCATTGTTGCACTTGAGTAGGACAATGTGTGTGGCAATAAAGACAAGCTTTCTAATAAACCTTGCAGCACTTTGGAAAGATTAAATATTTTATTTATGCATTTAATGCTTTCAATCATCTATTTAATGCTTTCAATGATTTATTAATTGTTTCAAGTAATTAAGTTAATGAGGCAATTAAGCAAGGTAGATTACACACATAAGTATGACTGCTTCAAGCATAACACATATTCAGTTGGTACTCCTAGCAGTGTTATTGCTTGGTATGCCCAGTAGCATAGTGCTTGGTCACCTAGCAATGAATACGTGGGTTCAAGACATGTACAGAAAGTGGGATCAGATGCTTATGTTAGGACTAGTTAGATGCTAGTTGATTAGTTAGTTTGAATTAGTTAATCCAATTACTCTTATCTTCATTTGAACACTAAACCATAAAAATACAAAATGATAAAAACTAGATGCCTGAATTACACTTAACCATACCAGTGTACCTCACAAGTGTAATTGGGAAGAAAACAATTAACCTTAAGGAAAGATTCACTTCCTAGAAGACTAGTGCACTAGAAATGATAAAGTCCACGGAATTCAACCAGATTATGAGTGAACACTTTGTGATTTGTATGGTTGGGTGTAGGGGTACCTTGCCACTCATCAATTACAATAATTACAACTCCTTGTTATGGAATGACATTATCCTAGATATGGAATGTCACCATTTGGAAATGAGAACATGAAATGGATGATTTCAAGATAGTACGATAGAAGATTGTACATAAAAAGATGATGAAAGTATTATGAGCTAAGGTTATGAAATAGTTTCAAGGCTTAGAAATTTTTTCCAAGGTGATGATATAGTCTTTCAAGTATAGAATGAACTAGAAGAGATCAAAAATCTTGAGGTAGTCAGCCAATGGTGGTAAGCCTTGAGACATGTCAACAATCCTCAAGTTTAAGAGCCAAAATGGTAAGGCGAAATGCAATAATAAATAATCTATGTGTTATATAATTAATTCATGTCTAAATAACCATTTAAATATTGGGTGCACCAATTGGATCTAGTGATGATGAGATGTGTGGAATTCTTATGCTTTGGCTTTATTTGACAAATGAATATAATTTGTTGATGCAATATAGTGCTCTGTCTAAGTGCTAATAGGTTATGTAGAATAACGATCCCATAGTGTGATGACTTTCACCTTCATAATTCCTCTTTTAATATCAATAGGAAGTTATGATTTATCCTTACTTAGTCACATATAGGTTAACATAGCTTCTCTTTCAAGTGAAGGTGGAGTATTTAGATGACCTAACATAAAGTAGACTTAGCTAGAGAATATATTGGAATTTGGCATTGTTAGATTATAAATCCTTTTATTATAAATGAGTCTTGTAATTTGTTTAACTTTGTGATATTGAATCTTTACCTATTTGGGTAAATGAAATTTATGAATATGCTCATGACATATTTAGGGTTGAGGGAAGGCAAGGTATCAAACCCCAAAAACTATATTGATAATAAGAAAAAAAATTCAAAGTACATCACAATCTTAACACTAAGTAGAGAACATCATAAATAACATGGAAAAATAACTTGTCAATTATAGGATGTCTCTTCAAATGTACAACCTTAGAGTTGATATTTTTAAAGATCAAAGGAAATTTAATTGTTAGTTAGGAGGATGACCCTCATTCTAACAACATTTACATCACTTTTAGCATCTATGTTTGAACATAAAATAACAAAATAATTTGAGGTACTAATGAAATATCAATATTTGAAAGAATACGAGAAATTGGTGGTACATATTCTTCACCGTTATTACTTTGCCACTTAGTATTAACCTTACATCAATAATCTATATCATCACTTCTAACCTTTTCAACATTACTTTTGGTCAATACTTTCTATAGTATAAGTAAAAACATTCACAGAAGCTTCCATCTTCTCTTATTTCTTTATCGCTATTTAATCATTCTTATCATTAACATTAACTTGATGTTTCACATCTTTAGCTTCATATTTTTTTAATCTTGGACTTCAATCAATTTTCCTTTTTGAAAGTATCTTTTTTCTTGAACAAAAAAGGGTAAAAATTATACAAGTGTCCTTCATGATGATAAAAGTTGCAAGAATTAGGAAGATTATAATATATAATTGGCTAAATATAAATCTACCTACCTACTTATAATACTAATTCCTTTGTATCATTAAGAAGATCAATTTCAACAAAAAGGAAAATGTCCACAAAACCCAAATGTTTCAAAAATAGATGCCATATGCTTAATGGCACTAAGAAGACTAACAATTTCCTACTTAATCAGAAGATTAAATAGCTCAACAAAACATGGAACTATAGAATATTCCTTAGATTAGACATCAAAAATATGGAGCCCACTTATGAATAATCAACATTATATGCTTATGTATAAATGTCCCTATATCTAGGTCATGTTATACCATCGAAGCATTTCCTAGCTTAATAAGCAAAAGAACAAGAATAATACTTGACATGAATGACTTGAATATCATGCTTTTATATCATAGTATTTTACTATAAAGTGAAACTTCAATTATGTGGAAAGTAATTCACATTTAAATGAACACATTGTGATATAAGATCAACAACCAATGACTCATGTACATCATCAAGGAGAATAAAATCAAGTATCATAGTTACATTTGCATCACTATCACTAAAAAAAGGTGTTACAAATTTTTGTTCATTTTGAGAATCGACATCAATTTTTGGAATGATAGAAGAAATAAAAATATTAGCATTGGTTGAAAAAGCTAGGAGTAATTTAGAATCTCTTGTGGACTATTTTGAATCAATGTTTAAAAGGTCAAGGAATATATTGGGTTAGGATGTTGTAAGGATCACAATAAGTCAGCAACTGAGACAACTCATCTTTAAAAGTTGGAAAAATCATATCTAAAACCACTAATTTCTTTCTAAAAATAAGGTTTGTTATAAAAGTTGTGCGTAGCGTAGAACCGGTCAAAGAAATAATTTCCTAGCTATCGTTTCCACAAACAACATATTAGTTATTAGTAGAGTCAGTCCCAAATGCGCTGAAGTCTCGCTGCAAAGTTGTGCTGCTACCAAACTTGATCCCACTTGTTCTTTTGCTCATTGAAAATTCAAGGATGAATAGCCACGATCAAAAGCAAGGGACTCGGTTTAGACCGTTAATGTTGGTGCATCTTGAATAATATCATATATTCCCCTCCCTTGTCGATCTGTCTTTTCAGTATATACATTGCCAGTCAAGCTTCATAAGTCAAAAAGATGCTCCCGCTCTGGAGTCCGTTATTCTCGTACTCCGGCGACTAAATGAAGTTTTTTAAAGTTGTTTGTTGCTGGTTGTTCAGCCTTATCGTGCCTGTGATATCCCTGTATTCTGCACTTGCTACCCATATGCCTCTGCATCTGCATTAATGGATTCCGCTGATTTCAAAAGCTCTGCAATCTTCTTGACATTATGCATAATCACTCCCATTGTTTGCTGTGCCAGTTCCAATTCTGGGGCACCGGATCCTGCTCCTCCACGGTACAGCTGCAACTCCAACAGCAACTACACCAAGGGCAGCCAAACAGAGAAAAATCTGAACAAAGTTCTTGATGTACTCCTGAATGCATCATCGCATCCAGCAGCGTACAATACTTCTGTTGCAGGAACAGGGAAAAATTCATCAGGAGAAACAATTTATGGGCTTCTGCAGTGCTTTGCAGGCACCACTGTGTACCAGTGCAATCAGTGCGCTCAACTGATTGTGCAATACACCATTGCCAATTGCCAACAAGCTACCGGTGCAATTGCTTGGTACCCTAACTGCTTTCTGCGATTTGAAACTTACAATTTCATTGGCCAGCTTGACGAAAACGATTATTGGTATATGAATAACCGTTATGATGTTCAAGATGCTGCTGTGTTTGATCAGACTGCCCACCAGTTTATTACTTCTTTGATTATCAAAGCCCTGCAACCCCCAAGCCCTAATAAATTCGCTTTTGGGAGGAATGCTACTAATATCTCTGGGATCCCCACGATCTATGGATTTGTGCAGTGCTGGAGCGACATTTCAGTTGCGAACTGTCGAAAATGTCTATACTTTGCCTTAACTGTGATGCAGTACTATATCTCTGGGAAACAAGGAGCCATAGCTGTGACCGGCAGCTGTTTTACAAGATATGAGATCTACTCCTTCTTCAATTCTGTTCCAAGGCCTCAATCTCCACCTCCACAACCTTCACCAACAACACCAAAAGCTCTTAATTCAAAATCAAGTAAGTGTAATATCATAACTGCTCTGTTATTTCGAATTATTCTGAAAGTTCCATATATGATTGATTGCAGAATTTTGTCGCCTTGTTCTCAGAGAAACAGGGTTTTGGTTCTTCCAAGTTGCGAGCCATTTTAGGAGCCACAGGTGGTTTTCTATTGGTACTTCTGTTGTTGGGAGGTGGGTTTTTGGCTTACGGACGGAGGACAGGAACTCATGTTAATGAAACTGGAGTTACGGACGCGACAGAAGATGATTTAGAAGCTAGTGATCCAATGATCACGTTTAGCTTGGAGACATTGAAGGGTGCTACCAATAATTTTGATGAAAATTTCAAACTGGGAGAAGGAGGATTTGGTGTAGTTTACAAGGTTATTTAGTTTTTATAATTTGTGCTACTTAGCCTATGAACAGTAATTGTAGCAGATAATGAAATCCATTGATATCGTTTGGCTCACAGGCAACTCTGCCCAGTGGAAGAGTAGTAGCTGCAAAAAAACTACTTCTGCAATCCACCCGTGGCAAACAAGATTTTACGAATGAAATCAATCTTCTTGTCAAAATCCAGCATCGGAATCTCATAAACTTGCTTGGTTGCTGCGCTGAAGGCTCTCATAGAATCTTGGTGTATGAGTTCCTATCGAATGGAAGTCTTGACAAGTTTCTTTTCGGTGAGATTTTATGTTACTGCTTTACAAGTTCTGAATAAAAGTGAAGACAAGTCTCTGTTCTGTTCTGTTGTTTAGTTAACCTGGATGGCTCTATTTCATTGTTTCAGATCCAGAAAAGGCAAAGTTCCTGACTTGGGAGAAACGTTACAACATAATCCTAGGGACAGCCAAAGGGCTTAGGTATTTACATGAAGAAAGCAAAGTCAAAATTATCCACCGGGACATCAAAGTCAGTAATATTTTATTAGACGAGAAGTTTCATGCAAAGCTTGCAGATTTTGGTGTGGCAAGGCTCTTTGAAGAAGATCAAAGTTATGTTCAGACCACAGTTGCTGGAACCTTGTTAAGTGTTTGTGCAGAATTGATTCATGAGGTTATTTTTAGGGTTATGATTATTGATTTAAAATTTTAATATATTTCTATTTTATCAGTGGCTACATGGCTCCAGAGTATGCTATGCAAGGTCAGTTATCTACCAGAGCCGATGTGTACAGCTTTGGTGTTATTCTCATAGAAATAATGAGTGGAAGAAGAAACACTGACACGGATGCTGACGTTTCAAGCCTTTTAGGATGGGTGGGTTCTAATAATTTTTTTTCATTTTGTTTTTTTGAAGATTCAAATTGTATATTTAATTATGTTTGACAGAGAGGGAAAGCCTTAAAACCTACTTATGGTGGTTTTGTGTTTTTTAGCTGTCCAGCACCTGGCCACTCATTTCTTTAGTTGACATAGAGGATCTCGGCTTATTTACATATAATATATATAATCTAGTTTTGTTTTCAAGCCATGAAGATTGAAAGTAAAGACTATGAAGTAACCTAAACAAATTTCAAGTATCTAATCGTCATGTTTAAACTCATCAGACATGGAATCTGTACCAAGAAGGGAACCTTCCAGTAATGGTGGATGATGATATCATAAAGACAACAGGCAACATGGAACAAGTTATAAGATGCATTCATGTAGCTCTTTTATGTACCCAAGCTGATTCATTCTTGCGACCTTCAATGTCAATGGTCGTACTGATGCTTTCAAGTGCTGCAGTCACTCTGCAGAATCCAACTATGCCTGCATATGTGGTTTGTAACCAGAATGAGGCAGCTGATCAGGAGCCGATGCCAGGAATTCCAACTATATCATATCCAAGTTCAGATATGCAAGAATTTACAAATGCATCTGTTTCAGTTTCTGATATTCAACCAAGGTAATTTGGATCACAAGAATCATGCCAAATAACTACAGTTATCCTTGTTAGGATTTGTGTATGCCTTCCAAAGTTAGAGTGCAAGGATACGCTCGGGATATCAGGAACAATCCGTACTTTGTGAAAGGTCTTAAATGGTTGGACTACAGTTGTTTAATGTAGTCCTACTCTGTATCATTGCATGCATTTTCACTTTGTTATTCAAATGACAAATTGTGGAGAGTAGAAATATACCTCCTAAGTTTCTCTAATTACAAGTGTTTTTAGTCATATTTTGAATAAATCAAGAAAATTACTAAGTGTTTTTGGTTGCATTTCAAACAAATCAATCAAATTTGCAGCTTTAATAGGGAAATGTAGTAATGCCCCCTGTATTCATTTGCCATGAGGAATTTTAAGCCCTCTTTCTTTCTACTCTCAAATAATGAGATTCTATTCTTGTTCTGCTAATCATGTATTCTCAGTGATGAGGAATAGCAACAAATAAATAGCTTTTCTTTGAATTAAGGCTTCTCATGATACTATTCAAATAGACATGGTCTTTTCCTTCTAATTTTCCCAAAGTTTTTGAAATACTCTTTATTTTATGAATTTGCAAACATACTTGAGATTGTTGTGTTCTTGAATATTCAGTTTATTAAGCCATGGAACTCACTCATTAAGCTATTCTTTATCTTGAATTTCTGTCATTACCTTTTTAGAGTATTCTAAGGGCATCATCTCTGTTTCAAGAAGCATAATATCATATTATGTCTATATCTTTATTTTAATTTCATCCAGGGAAAAATGCATTTGAATTTTTTTTATCTGTTTCAAACTACTATTTATTTGATAGAGCCCCATAAATTATGGAAATCCCAATGACATTGATTGTGCTAGATTTATCCTTTCATTTCTTTTCACCATAAACTGTAGATTTTTTTAAATAGATTGTAAAATATAATTTAATTTTCCCTGGTTTCACTGTTTTTAGTTGGTCAGGAAAGGAATTCATTTTCTTTCATTGAAGTATTGTGTTCGTTTTTCTAAATCTGTTTCAGCCATATCCTTCATTTTTCCCAAATATTGCTGTTCAAATATCTTTGATTTGCCACAATTCTACAACTGAAACAGAAAGTAAGGTCAACAATATGCAGATCATCCGTTGTATTAAAGGGAAAACAGAGATCGAGGTGGTTTACACATGGTGCCTATTTATTGGAGAACAAAGTAACCATCAGAGGTCCCCAGCAACTATGAGAGCATACGTTTACGATCTTTTATCGGTCTCCAGAAGTTTCATACGAAAAGAGGTTTGGGGAGTTTTTAAACTACACACTAACAAAGTATAATTCAATGTAACAGGGCGATCTCTTGAATTTTTTAAGCTGTAGTAAATCAGGGAAAGCATGATCAGTTACACGGCTAGAGGAAGCCGAGTCTTTGTGGGTTGTGTGTGCGGGTTGCCTCAACACTTTCTTTCAATGCCTCACCCGTTACTTAATTTGAGTTTGATAAAGATAATAACCCTTTGATCAATTGGTTTAATTTCATCATTCTGAATGGTAACTTCTTTAATTGTAATATCAATTTGGGTAACATGAATGTCAGTTTCGTTATAAACTTACATTAATTTTGTTGAACGTCAAGTTCGTTGTAGGCTTACATTAATTTTGTTTTTGGGTTGAATCAATTTTACTATTTTATTGAGATGGAAGAAATCTGATGAAAAAGATAAACGAAAACAAGCGTTCATGGTCTAGCATCCTTTAGGCTAATTTGATTTTACTTACTAAATGTAAAAACCTGAAAGCGAAATAGCTCCCCAAAAACGAAATTGGGTGTGCTTTTCCTGAAAACTATCGGTGAAGCGATAT
>MNCI01007043.1:844250-868827 GCA_015680685.1 Gnetum montanum | reverse complement strand
TACGTTACATTTACGCTTTGCCACGCACAGCTGCGTGGTGAGCGTAAAACAATCTTGAAATCATTGTTTTGACGTCAGTACGTTCATACACGCAACACAAAGCGAATGAGCGCAAACACAGCCGACACACGCCCATGGGCCCGCTCTTTACACGCACAGCACGCAAACGAGCGTGTTGTGCGTAGTCGCAGTTCGATGAGCGTGTTGTGCATAGTCGCAGTTCGACTTAAAAGAGTCGCGCCAACAGGATCCGCGACATTCGGGCCCACATCATCAGGGTTGCGCGTGTCGCGGCCTATAAATACTCCGACTGACAAAAATACAAAGGGGACTTTTGGGGAGAAAGAGGTNTGACCATCCCTGCACCTAGGCTTTGGGTCTACAAGGTAGATCAGATTTCTGTCCACACAGTTTTCTTGTTGTTTTGCGCTCATTTTGTATCCAGTTGTTGGGGGTTTTCTCCCATTGTAACGTAATATACACGGAAGTATACATCCGATCCAGTATTGAAACATAGATCTTTGATCTTTGCGAAGTACACGTTTTTTTTCTCTCTCGATTAGCATCTTTCCGGCGTTTTAGCCTTATCTTCATAACGATCCATCTACGTCGCTGTCTCCCTGTTTCACGATCTCTCGCAACAAATCACGTCACGCAAAAATCTGTAATCGTCACCGCTTTTACTGACCTGTAAGTCCCTGTCTGATCGACAAGACCGTTCAGGGCGCCGCGGATTCGTTTTTCCAGCTTAGCCCTCGCGCGGATCCGTGGCTAAAACTGTTTACGCCGGAATATCGGTCGGTATTTCCAACTGCCGACATTTTCTGTCGTTACAATGGATGCTTTCGTCTAGGATGTTCTTCTATTTCTTCATAGTGGTTAACTAAATATTATTTGTAGTCAGTTGCTTGTTCTCTTATTATGCTGCAATGAGTGCTTTAGCATGTGGTTATGTTTAGGCTTTAGCTATTGAGGCATTTCACACCGCTTTATCCTTCTTATTCTCCATTTGTTTATTTTGCTCAATTAGGCAATTCATTTGTTCCATTTTGAATTGGTCTATTTGGTAGGGCATAATGAGTTGAGTGGGATCTCTACGTTTGGCTCTTAGGGTTGCAAGCTCTTCTTGTAATATGAGGATTTCATTCTTTGCATGCTCCACCCTGGTCTTTGCCATGACTAGTTTATCTTTGGTTGCAATAAGTTTAGACTGTACTACAGTGACATCACTTGGGATGTCAAAAAGAGTTTTCATCACTTGTCCAGTCTGTAGTAGTTGATCTAGCCCATCTTCATGGTTTGCAGAAATCATTGAGGTTCTAGCTAGCATTTGAGCATTCTTAGGTCTAGTTAAATTTGCTGGTGGCATAACAGGTACATTAAAGGATTTTTTAATATAGTTTGTGATCACCTTTGCTGCTCCCATTGCATCTTGGTGCTGCATTATCACAACTGTAGTTGTTTTTCTAATCTCTAACATCACTTGGAATGATGTAGCATTCCCAAAGATCTATTGTGACTTTTGGGTCTCTCCTCTTGATTGCAATGAGATCTATCCACTTACTGGATCTACAGAAACTATGGCCTGAATGGCACTATCAATCACCTTGTAAAGGTTGCCCTCCTCCTTATTTCCTAGCTAATAGTCTTTGCGATCTGTTGCAAATGACTTATTGATGGCCTATAGTCCTACAGTGGTGGTGGTGGAACTTGATGCTGTTGCTACTCTTGTTGCTCTTGCTACTGGCCATTGGGTCCCACTTGTTGTTGTTGTTCAGTAGTTTGTGTGATTTTCCTAGTGTTGATTTGTTCCTCACCTTGGTCTTTCCTAGGTGGTGTTGGCTTAAGCAATTTAACATACAAAGCATTCTGGGCCTTCCTGGGAACATCATTAGTGTACCCCAGGATTCTAGCATGTTTTCACAACTTCCTGATAAGGCAAAAGAATGGAAGTATTGGCTTTCTTACCTTCTTTTCTTTGAACCACCTTTGGATTTCCATGAAGTAGAGTTGTGCAAGATTGATGTTGTATTTTTCCATCATGATCGCACTTCCTCTAGCCGCATAGGTGGATAATCTATTTAATTCTTTTGTTGGGAACAAGTGATATGTGTCAATTTTGAAATACATTCTTTCCTTTAGAGTTAACTCATTGTATCCCTTGTCTTCTTTTACATATGTCTATTTTAGCCATAGTTTCCTTGTTTTGGCATTTGATCTAGTGGATAAATGTGCTACCTTTGCTCCTTCATTGGGTATGTTTAGAGCTTCAACTATCGCCTTAATTGAATATGAAATAGACACTCCTTCGATGTTGACCATAGTGCCTTCTTTTTTATTATGCTAGAATTGATACGTCTCTCCTAGATACCATTTGCCGCTATTTGAAAGTGTGGGCCATAGGGGTGATGCTTGAAATTGCATCTTTACTACTTCTAGAACAAATTAAAGTTCATCTCCATAATTACTATGGTCAGGATTGACTTTTCTTGGATAGCTTAGAGGCAGTCTTGTGATAACGTGAGACATTTTCTTTGTACTTGTGGTTCCTTTGCCTCTCCTTGGGTTGACTATTCGATAGCAGGAGTTTCTTAATGAATGCTAAAGGATTGGGCTTCCTGCTCCACATGTTCTCCTATTATGGGTTGTGAGGGTCCACCTTATGCTCCTCTCTTTGGGATCATTTGCAATCATTAAGGAATTAGGGATTATTAGAATGTGTTCTTTGATTTTTATAACTCCCTTCCATCCTCCTACTTTTAGTTAGATCAAGTTCCTAGTTTATTAGGATTGTAGAGTTAGAAATTTCCAAAAAGTAACCCCATAGGCATTAATTTCCTTATAATCCTTCATAGTTATCTATTTTGTTCTTATTCATGGCTCTTAATGATGGTTATGGTTCCTTAAGAGCATTATTTAAGTGTTTTTAGCATTAATGTGATTGATTTTTATTAAAAATTTCAATTTTTTCTTCATACTTACCCTTATAGTACCTTCCAGGTGTTAGTAATTTGTGAAAAATTGGATAATATTTTCCTCACTAGCATCCCCCCATGACTAAGATGAGCACTCTAGGATCAAATAGATTCAAAAATCATGAAAATCAGAGTGATAATGTGTAAGTTATGGCTTGGGGAAGCTAGGATGTGAGAGCTCAAATCAGAGAAGAAAATTGGAAAAAATCTCCTTTGGGTGCAAAATGAAAAATAAAAAATGAAAAATTTGTTTAATTGTTCACCTATATATAGATTTTGTTCGATTCGATATCGAGGGCCAAAAATTCACATTTTTTTTGAAGTTCTAATGATTAAAAATGAATCCTTTTGAATGTTTGGAAGGTATAAAACATGTTCATGGGGTCTTGGACTAGGAATGATGCATATTTTTCAAGAATTTGTCATTGAAAGTTCATAAAGAAGAAATCTCGGGCCATGAAAGTTCATGAAGTGTTGATGAGATGGGTAATAAGTTCATGTTATTGGAACAAAGTTATATGATGTAAATGGAGGTTTTGATTAACATTTATTGGTCTTGGAAGGTTCAAGATAATGTGGAATTACTAGACAAGTGATGAATCATGTTTTTGTATGCTCCAATGTCAGGTACCCGATGTCGGAGCCTTGACATCAGGTATTTGATGTTGAAGCCTAGGACATGATGTCAAATATCCAATATTGCAGGATATACGCTGATCTATAAATATAGTCCTTGGGCTCACAATTTTTATATCAGTTTTTGTCATAGTTAGTGAAGCTTTTGCAGTTTTTTCTCTCCAAAGTTAGAATATTTTTTGAGTGCCCCCAGTAGGAGTCTAAATATTTTCTGAGTGCCCGCAATAGGAGTTTGAGTGTGTATGGATTTTTGTTCAAACACTGATGTACCTGAGCACAACAGTGTGATGGAAATAAGAATGAACTCTTTTGACAATTCTTGTAGCACCGAGAATAGATTAATGTTTTCTTTAATGCACTTTACTTTCATGCATTTTACTTTAATGTGTTTAAATTAAGTGATTAATTTCTAGTTATTAATGAGCACAAGCATGACTACTTTGAGCATACATATAGTGCTTGGTAACCCAACAACGCTTAAGGTTTGGTAACTCAGCAGCATTATATGTGTTTAGGATGTGTCTAGGAAAGTGGAACGGGTACTTGTGTTAGGCTAGCTAGGTAGTGAATGAATTAGATCTTAAATTACTTTACCTTTCATTCTTGTTGTAGGCAATTAAACTTATAAAATATAAAATGATAAAAATCATGTACCTTAATTACACTTAAACCATATTCTTGAGCTTCACAAGTGTAGTTGGGAAGATAATGAACATTCTCAATGTCCATTTCACTTCTTAGAGGAACTAGTGCACTAGAAAACTTAGAGGGATACCTTGTGAACCTTAGTGGAAACCATTCAAAATCATTGGAATGAACCTTAGAGTCATATCATATTTTACAATTACTACAACAAAAATTTAAAAACACACTACGTTTTTATCATCTAATTGAAAATGTCTTCTTTTCATAGGAGTGCTTCTTTGTCCAAGTCTGATGGAGCTCATCCACCAGTGCCTCAACACTATCAAGTGGTATATGCTTATTATGATGAGTATGTATCGAATTTCTTCTTCATCCTACATCAGGATGAATAGTTGTGGTGGCGTGACATAGATGACAACATTATGTTGCTACCTAATTGATCCATTCCTACAATGCTTGAACAAATGCTTATACAATGGGGTCTCCAAGAACATCATGTTGAGTATATTTTGCAAGATAGTGATGCCAAGGATTATCATCCCACTGAGGCACAATGTTTACGAGATCGACAACTAGAACAACGTCATGAATTTACGAAGGAAAAAGAATTTAATGATTTTCCATTCCTGCTATACCAAATGGATGGTGGGGAACCCTTTGGGGGTTTTCCATTTAGTGAAATTCCTCTCTTTGACTTTGATGATGGAGGTCAAAACTAGAACTTACAATCCATGATTCACAATCATGGTTCTAGTAAGAATGGATCCAATGACAAAGAAGGATCTAAAGGGGCAAGTCACGGCAAGGATGTAGATAAGAAACAAGATCATGATTATGGTTGCGATCGCTGAAGAGGGGCTAGCAGGCACCATGACGGTGTTAGTCCTCCTTCCTCTTCACCTTGATCATCATCATCATCATCATCATCTTCTAGCTCTGATCGCAACTGTAGGAGGTGAGACTGTGATGGAGGTGACCAAAATGATCGATGGGATTGAAATTATTGAAGGGACCATCGGGAAAGGTAAGACCAAGGGCATGGACATTCAAGAGAGGCACATTGCCATGAATGAAGGGGTAGCAGAGGGCATCGTAGGCATCATAATCAAGACCTCAATGAGCCTTTGCTTGCTACCCAAAGTATGCTAAACATTGTAGAGGTAGTATGAATTCTAGCAAAGCACTTGAAGGATAGTCAGATTAAAAGGCTAGACATGAACAATATTCCTCAATTCAAAGAGGGGATATAACTTGGATCTGCAGAACCATCTCCAAGCTTTTCAAGATGCATGTGCCTTGTAGACCATAGAGAATGAGTGGCAAGAACTTAAGTTGTTCCCATAGATAGTCATTAAAGAAGCAAAAAACTGGTACCAGTTCTTAGAGCTAAAATCTATCAGACGATGGAGTACCATACTTGAATTGTTCAATGATAAATATCAAATGTACTCTAGAGTGTCCAACTTGAGAAGGCAAATCCAAGGATGAAAATAAGAAAAACTCTTGGATGCTACCATCGAAAGATGCTATCCCTTAATGCACAAATCTCCTGGCCATGATTATTCTCAACTAGATCAACTTTTCCACATTGTAGATGGGCTTTGATTAGAAACGAGGAGAACCATTGGTGTTTATGCCCAAAGGCGACTATTAGAATTAAGGACCCATTTGATACAAAGACTAATCAAGCATGTAGCTAAAGAGGAAGGTGAATTAAGAAAAAGAGAAAGTGCAAAAGAATATAACCATGATCATTCCATTCGCAAGAGAGAGGTTCAATTTTGTGATAGTGAGAAAGAATCTGCACTGGATGAGGTGGTAAATAGGAAAGCCTTGTTACTCCAAAAATTTCAATTTAAAATTACGGCCAAGGTTGATTAGTTACGGGACTCCATGGATAGCAGATTTCAAGTTGTCTTAAAAATTGTTGAAGAGTCCAAAGAATGAGGTAGTGATCATGAGCGCAAGAGGCACAAGTAAGTTGAATGTTCCTATCAAAGAGGTAAGGGCAAGATTGCTACAATAGAAGAAGTTGTGGGGAGTGAATTAGATGATGATGATGGGTGTGATGTCTACTAGTATGAACATCCTAAGGGATGTTGCCCCATAGTGTCACACTTACGGGAGTCTGGGGTGTATGCCTTTAATCCATGACTAACACAAAGGCAAATATCTAGAAGATTACCTTATTCTTAAGGTAATTTTAGGTAGTTTTACTAAAAAAAAATAATATTATCCAAGCGAAACTCCACTGCAACCATGTGAACAGTATCAACAATGGCAGCAACCACAATCATGGGCATTGGCACCACCAAGGCAGTAATACCCTTACAGACAACCTAATCCATATGGGTATTATGTTTAGCAACCCTTGTCTCTATGTGACTCTTCCAGTCACATTTCTAATTTCCAACCTCACTACTACCCTCCTGATAATTACCGAACGCATTCTCCACATGCAAGGAGGGATACCACCTCTTACCCTTATCCTCCTCCTATTCCTACACATCTTCCTCTTCCATTTGCAAAACTACCACTTGCTCCACCTATGTAGGATGAACTACCAACTCAACTGCAACAACACAATGCTACTAGGGTTGTTAATCTATAATTGCTTAATCAATCAAGTGGTTTGGATACTTGATCAAAGAAAAGACCTTTCTTCCGACCACGTAGTCCACCTAAGCTCTCAAATACACTTGCAGTTGACATCCTTGTTCCTTTGTCTTCCTCTGTCTCAAATACTTTTGAGTCCCCTTCAAATCAAACCTCACCCAGGATCCATATTATTATGCTTAGTCATGGCATATTTGATTGGATCCATGCTGGAAACGTTCCCAGAAAGTTAGTAGATCCTAAAATTCCTCTGATTTATTTGTAGATCGCTAGGAATGAATCATGCAAAGCTCTTCTCGACTCAGGTTCTGGTGTTAACTTGATCTCTCATGAGATCTATACTGCATGGAACCTGCCTCCTTTAAAGAAGAGCAATATTAGATTATAATTGGTGGACCAGTCCATCATTGTTTCATTGGGACTAGTAGAAGACATTGTGACCACTATCTGTGGATGGTCTTATCCTACTAATTTTGTAGTAATCAAGGTAGAGAATTGCAAAGGGAACTTCCCAATCATCATGGGAAGGGCATGGCTTAGCATTGTTGATGCAAGAATGGACATTAGAGATCTTTTCCTTGAAATATCTAAAGAAAATTCATTCAGAAGGATCAAGAAGAAGCATGTTCTATGCATCACGTACAGTGAGAAAGGGTGCAAATGTGTGTAGAAACTTTGGGTTGTAAAATAAGCATCTATCTCTGCATGCAAGCAGTGTGCACTAGAAGTAGAAACTCAAAGGTGTCTGTACATAGCAACCATAAAATAGAAGGGTACTTAGAGGCCGACCATTGATTCTAAGAGTAGCACACTTTGCATGGAACTGATTGAGAGCCTAACATGCACATATGTCATAGGTATGAATGAACTAGAGAAAGTTCATCACCAACTCTCTAATGATGCAAATAACGACACCTATTGGAAAGAGTTGGAAATTCCTAAAAAATTTAGACAATAGCCCATTAAACTAAAAATGCCACTAACCAGCATGGAATATGTGTTCTTAAAAAATAGAAAGCTGATCATAATCAATGCAAATCTTGCTCCAGAGTAGAAAAAGATGCTGTTGAAGGTAGTTGAAAAATGGTCAATAACTTTTGCTTGGTCATATCCTAAACTCATAAGGATTGATCCTAGGATATGCTAGCATTACATCGACACTAATCTTGCCATGAAGCTAAAGAGACATCCATACAGGCAATTGAATCCCAAACCGAAGTAGATTGTCAAAGAGGAAATTAAAAGACTCCTCAAGGCATGGTTCATTTATTCCATTGCAGATAGTAAGTGGGTTAGTCCACTCATGATTGTGCCAAAGAAAGGAGGTAAGTGCTAGGTCTGCATCGATTTTCGGCTACTGAATATGGCAACATTTAAGGACCATTTTCTATTGCCATTTGTTGATTAGGTGTTAGACATAATATTTGGGCATTGTTACTATAGTTTTCTAGATGGTTATAGTGGCTATAACCAAATTCAAATTGCACTAGAGGACTAGGCGAAGATAGCATTCACAAGTCCTTGGGGGACTTTTGCATATTGCAAGATGCCATTTGGTCTATGCAATGATCCCACTACATTCCAACACTTAGTTCTCAGCATTTTCTAACAACAGATCGAAAATGATATGAAAGTTTTCATGGATGAATTCTCCACTTATGGAGCTACATTTGAGCAAGCCTTGGATTGCCTTAAGCAAGTGCTAAAATGATGTGTTGAAATCAACTTGTAGCTTAATTGCAAAAAAGTCACCTAATGGTCTAGGAAGGCATTGTAATGGGGCACAAAATATCACAAGTAGGAATTAAGGTAGACCTTGAGAAAGTAAGGGTCATCCAAGGAATAACCCATCAACTAGAAACTGTCAAAGATGTTCGATCATTCCCGGGACGTACTAGCTACTACCGACAATTCATAGAGAATTTCTCTAAGATCGCAAAGCTGTTGGTGGAGTTGACAAAGAAAGATGCTTTATTTATTTGGATCGTGGAATGTGAAAAAGAATTCTAGCAACTAAAAGAGAAACTTGTGGAAACCCCAATTCTATAAGCACTTGATTTGTCTAGACCCTTTCATGTCATGATAGATGCATCAAATTATGCCTTAGGAGTTGTGATTACACAAATGGATGATAAGAAATGTCCATATTACATTCACTATGCTAGCTGAAGCATTATGGCTGCACAACTGAACTACACCATCACAGACAAGGAATTGATGGCAGTGGTGTTTGCTTTAGAGAATTTTAGGCATTACGTGCTTGGATACAAGATGTTTATGCACGTGGGACATAGTGCCATCTGTTTCTTGATGAACAAGCCAACGTTGAGCCCCCATATCATATAGTGGCTAGTGATCTTGTAGGAATTCAATCTTACGATGGTAGATTAAAAGGGCACTGAGAATGTGATCGTTGATCACTTGTCTCAGTTGTGATGGGATGAAAAAGATGAAGAAAATCCACTACTTGATATGATGAAATCCTCTTTGCGAGATCTATAATTGAGCAATTGCCTAATGAGCCTAATTGGTATCATGGCATTCTCACCTATTTTCTCACTCGAGATGCCACAATGGCTGGATCACTAAAAGAAATTGTAGTTTCTTCACTAGGTAAAACACTTCATGGAGATCAATGAACACCTCTAAAAGGTGTGTGCTAATGGCCTAGTTCATTAGTGTGTCCCTAATGTTGATCAACTGCGCATTCTCCAAGATTCTCATGAAGGTCCTTATGGAGGACACTATGCTGAGAGACCTATGGGTATTAAAATCCTGATGGTAGGGTATTATTTGCTAAAAATTTTCAAGGATGCTCACCATGATGTCCACTCTTGTGAATGATGCTAATGAGATGGTGGAATGACTACTCAAATGTAGGGACCTCAACAATGGATTTAACCACTAGAATCTTTTGAAATCTAGGGCATTAACTTCATGGGTCCCATCACACCCATGTCAAATGGGAAGGCATACATCATAGTCACTATTAATTATTGTACGAAATGGGCAAAAGTAGTAGCTATCATTGATTGTACATCTTCTATTGTTGCTCAGTTTGTATAACAAAATGTTGTAAATAGGTTTGGTGTGCCACGTGCATTAATTTTTGATAATTGAACTTATTTTATAGGCACTACTTTTTGAAAGCTCATGCAACACTTGGGGGTTGAACATAAACTCACAACACCCTACCACCCCTAAGCTAATGGTAAAGTTGAGGTTACCAATAGGAAAATCAAAAGGATTCTAACAAAAACTATTAGTAAGTACAGGAAAGACTGGAGCACAAAACTCAACAATGCCCTTTGGGCCTACCGCTCCACATGGAAACTTCCTATAGGCTATTCTCCCTATGAGTTTGTGTATGGAAAATTACCAACACTTTCTATTCAATCTGAGCTCCGTACACTTTCAACAACCTATGACCTCATCCTTGACTTGAGTTTAGCACAAAATGAAAGACTAATGAATCTCAACTTGCTAGATGAAAATCGATTGGTGGCCCTATCATCTAACGAGATGTACAAGGCCTACAGAAAAAAGTGCCATGACCTTAAAATTAGAAAAATCAAATTTCAACTAGGAGATAAGGTTCTCTACTAGAATCCCACATAGGTACCTCAACGAACTAAGTTCCAAACATTATGGGAAGGACCTTACATCATTTATGAAACTTTTCCTTCTAGGGCCATGATGATCTACAAACTTGAGAGCCTAGACAAGAAACACCTGGTCAACATAGAAAAAATCAAACCTTTCCACAAGCATAAGCCAGCTAATATAACAAACACCTCATCAGATGGACAACCATGCTTCATATTTTAGATCTCTTCCTTTCAACTTAGTCATGGGGGAGATGGCCACCTATGTTAACCATATAAGCGGCTCCTCTCTTTTTCATCTTTTTGTTTTACAATTTCTTGCTTTGCACATTCTTTATTTTACATCTTCTTGTTTTCATGTTATTAATCTTTTCTAATTTTTGTTTTACACCATCATTAGTACATTTGCTATTTCTTGGATATTTTACACTTCCTTTTATATTTTCTTTTATTTTATTTTGATGTGATTTTCTAACTTTTTGTTAATAAGTGCCAGGTATAGTGGTAATGCGTTGCTTGATGGTGGTATGTACTATTCTATTATTTGATTGTTGGTGTCTAGATTCTAGCTTTGAATTTCGTTACAGATGATTAGGACATGGTTTCTTTTTCATGCAATAGGCAGTGAGTCCACAACATCTACTAATCCATAAACTCTATGGTTTTCCTTGTTTAAGAAATGTGTAGATCCTCTTTCATTAATAAAACATTAACAAATTTGTGACTTTGGTAATTTTCGGAATTGGAAAGGACTCAAAGGTTTGAATAGGATGTGACTTCAAGGGGATTTAGTATTATTTGTGTCTTTCTATTTGCCTGGGTGCATGTGTGTTTTCATGGACTTCTTACTATTTCATGTTGACCAATAAAAGAAAGTTAAATACATCTTTGCATGGTATGATTCTCATCAAAAAAGAAAAAAAAGAAAAAAAATGGAATTCATAGCACACCCCTTAGACACAATAAATGAATAAGTCTTTGTAGGTGTGATTCCCATGTCAAAAAAAATGATGGAAATTCAAAGCATACCCCTTAGATAAAATAAACAAGTTACAAGCATTGGTTATGGGATTAGAAAGACATGTTACCCATGCTTGAAGGTCCCCTATAACTAAGGTCCTTTCTCACTTCCTACTTCTCTTTTCTTCTCTAATAAGCAATGGTGGTTGTTTTGTGGATGCACTCTTATGTCTTAGGGGGATGGATTGGTCTTAGAATGACAACGCGAAGTCATTGAACATGGTTGGTTTTGGTCTGGACTAAGGATGAATCTTATTAATTCATTTAACTATAAAATTCATAAGGGACTTCATGTGACCTTAATCAAGAACTTCATGTCACTCTCTCTCATCCATCTATGCTTTCCATGTCTCACATCACTACTAGTTTCATGTTCTTATTCGATGTCCTAGTTTGATTTGTTGAAATTCTTAGGTAGTATCTTTTAGGTTTTTGTACTTAACCTTCCGTAACCATTAATCATCCATGAAGCCCATGGACTCCTCAATTTGAAGTTATGCAAGGGCAACAAAAGGCCTGTGCCTACTTTGGGGAGGACCCACTTGCATATCTTTTGGTTGGATTAGTTAAGTTCTTTACCTTTAGATACTCTTACAATCAAATTCTTTTATTTACCTCATCAATGGCATCTAATTGTGCACATATTCACAACAGTTTTTAGTGAACTTTCCTTTTTATTATTGTAAATTCTTACACCCTCTTCAAATATTTTCTTGCATAGAAATTTTTCAAATTTAATGGACTGCTTATCTATTTTTCCCTATCTGTTAGCCTTCCCACTAACACTCCTAAAGGAATCAATCTACCACAATCACAACCTCGCCGAGTGTAACAACCGATGAGACAAGACATTTAATAGCTATGTGTTACACATTGCATACTAATTCATGATTTGTTGTCATTACAGTGGGAAGCATGGACTGAAAGTGGAACTATCTTCACCAAGGATGATGCACCAGTACTGCAAGACAAGGATCATTCATGATTTTTGGATCTTTTCTCTTGCTCTTTGGCTACCAAGAGGCATTGGATGTCAATTTTGTCTAGGGTGTTCACTTCTCTTATCATGAACACCCAATTTTGTAAAAGGTTGTAACTTCGTACACTTAGGCACTCAAAGTCTATCTGTTCCATTTGAGTTAGTTTGTATGTCAGTCAATAATCCCATACCTCCCTAATATTTTGTAAGAAACTTATTTGTCCTCTTCTGCACTCAAGGACGAGTTTTCATTTAGTTGTGGGGGTGTGATGAATCATGTTTTTGTATGCTCTAACATCAGGTACCCAATGTCGGAGCCTTGACATCAGGTATCCGATGTCGAAGCCTAGGACATTATGTCGAATATCCAATATCATGGGATATATGCTAGCTTATAAATATAACGTTTGGGCTCATGATTTTCATATCATTTTTTGTCATAGTTAGCAAAGCTCTTGTTGTGTTTTCTCCAAAGTTAAATTATTTTTTGACTACCTGTAGCAGGAGTCTGAGTGTGTATAGATTTTTGTTTGAACACTGATGTACCTAAGCATAATAGTGTGTTGGGAATAAAAGTGAGCTCTTTTGATAATCCTTGTAGCACTAAGAATAGATAAACATTTCATTTACTGCACTTTACTTTAATGCATTTAAATTAAGTGATTAATTTTGAGTTGTTAATGAACACAAGCACGACCAATTCGAGCATACATATAGTGCTTGGTAATCCAGCAACACTTAATGTTTGGTAACCCAACAACATTATATGTGTTCAAGATGTGTCCAAGAAAGTGGGATAGGTACTTGTATTAGGCTAGCTATGTAGTGAATGAATTAGATCTTAAATTACTTTACCTTTCATTCTTGTTGTAGGCAATTAAACTTATAAAACATAAAATGATAAAAATCGTGTACCTCAATTACCCTTAAACCATATTCTTGAGCTTCACAAGTATAGTTGGGAAGACAACAAACATTCTCAACGCCCATTTCACTTCCTAGAGGAACTAGTGCACTAGAGAACTATAGGTTCATGAAATTAGATCGGATTGTATGTGAATGCCTTAGTGATTCATATGGTTGGACGTAGGGTGATGAGACGTCATTTGGGGCAACTGCGATATCGCGTACGTGATATCGCATGCCCAGATGTGATATCGCATCCTTTACTGCGAGATCGTGTCTTTTACTACGAGATCGTGTCTTTTAAGAAAAAATAATTATTAAAAGTCACACGTAAATTCACACAAAATTTCACAATCATGCCTCTCCTACAAGATCATGATAATGCCACATTTCGTGAGGAAGTTCATTGGAGAACCAACGAACTATGTGACGATGAAGATTGGAGTACACAACCTGAAGTGGAGGTTTCTTATAAACATCAACAAAAGTAACGTCATCCCAACACATGGAAGCATAACTTACCGGATGATGATGAACCCCTACTGGCCACTACAAGCTTAATGCATATACAAGAGGCTGTTCGAATCTCACATAGGCATCGTAAAGAGAGCCGTCTACCTAGGCTCGATTTAAACAACTTTCCTAAATTTTTAGGAGGCTATGAATTAGATCTGCATCAACATTTTCAAGGCTTCTATGATGCCTGCACATGGAATAACATTGATAATGGGTGGAAAAATCTTAAGCTCTTCCCTATGACACTCGTTGACCAAGCAAAAGTATGGTATAGATCGTTAAAACCAAATTCAATACGACGTTGGTCAACAATGGTAGATGTATTTAATGAAAAATATCAAACCTACGCAAGAGTGTCAACCTTGAGGAAACAAATCCAAGGATGGAAACAAGCACAACATGAACCCTTGGACATGGCCTTAGAAAGATATTATGCACTGTTAAATAACTGTCCAAGCCATGGGTTTTTCAAGGAAAGGCTAATGTACCATATCATTGATGGGCTACGTAATGAAACAAGAGAGACCCTAGGAATGTATGCCCAAGGTCAACTTTATGAACTACTAACCCATCAAATCCAAGAGCTTGTTAAGTGGGTAGAAAAAGAAGAAGGAGAATTGGCTAGATGGGAGAGTGTTGAAAAACATCAATGGGACCAAAATCTCAACTTAACAAAGGTCCATGATCATAAAAAGGAGGAATCAACTTATCACAAGGAAAAAGAATCATCTTTGTTGATACAACAATCATTAGAAGAAGTCGTGGCAAAGATGAATAAGATGTTGGAATGGATGTATCAAAAGTGTGGAGAATTTATCAACATTATTGGAGATAGAGTTTTGACAACCCATGAAGCAGGACAAAACATTAGACAATCAGAAAGAAGGGATGAAGGAAATAAGAGCTCAACTACCAATCATGCGTATGAATGCAACATATGCTTGTACGATCACCCCAAGGGCCAATGCCCAATATTGTTACATTTACATGAGCATTGGGGAAACACGTTACATCTAGAGTTCGTACAGAGATACTGTGTTCGATCACAATGGTAACAATCCCAGTTGTGAGGGAGACCACCCTTAGACTGAAGACACCCTTCGTATCATCCGAACCCAAACGCTTATCTTATTTAACATCCTATTTCTCTAGCTGGGCCAACATACTCTATCTCACCACAGTACCATTCTCCTCAATACTATTAGCCCATGCCTCCAACAAAACCACCACCTTGTGTATCTTATACGCCTCCTAACTTTCAACATTCTCATTTTTTTTCTCCTTCTACATTGCCACCAACTATTCCTAAGGTGTCTGCGCCATTGCAACAACCCATGAATGACACTTGTGCTACTACTACCAACAGCAGTGAAAAGCCTCCTCAACATCAAAAGTGCCGTTTCTTTAAACATGACCGTAAGAAGGGACAACAAAATTCCAAGGCCACTACATCTTTTGACTCAGCACAAGCCCAACATTATGGTGCACCCTTATCTTCAAACCCAACACCTCATGTTACTTCATCAGGGCCAGCAACTAACACTCCAACAACCATACGACCCAATGAACACAGTCATGGAAGGCAACATCCTGATCCTTGCATACCATCTAATGGTCCCAAATATCATAGTGTCAACTCGTTATCCGGGAACTACATCATATAAATTTCCCCACTATGCTTATTATAATCCAGTGTGTGAAACCCAACAGGGTAAGTACGACCAAGTTCCAATACTTCCAACATGCAAGGATTCCCATCATTAATTATTAATCCTTGCCATCCTCAACTATTTAGCTATGAGGGATATCCCCCATTATAATAGCAAGCAGGATTAATAACCACTTTTTATTTTCTTTAATTTTACAACTTTCTGTTTTCCAGTTTTTTGTTTTTCAATTTCTTGTTTTATCTTTTTTATCTTTTTGTCCTTTTATGTTTTTTATAAGTAATCTCGTCTATGAATAAAACACTCATGTGGATCGTTTGTTGAGGTGTGTTCTATGTTATCGAGTCTCGACCGATCAATTATTTGGAATAGTGAGCCCATTACACCCACTCATCCACTCTACAAATAAGAGATTCTGTTCAAGGGTGCAGTGATATTCTTGACATTTTTAAAACTTAAAATTAACTTTGTGTTCATTGTATCCAGAATGAAGAAGGATGGACCAAGAGGAAATAATTAGGGTGTGACATCAAGGGGACTTGTGGATTCTCTTTGGTGATGTATGTGGGAGTTATCATGCAACGTGGTTGTACTAAGATCCTTATAGATCTAATGAAAAATGGGAGTAAGAGTAATAAAAAAGGCACTCAAAAATCCAATGCTGTTCTAGGGGGTCCCATTGGAAAGACATGCACCCATGCCTGAAGGTTGGCGGTTTCTTTGGATTCAATATTCAAAAAGAAGAAAAAAAAAAGAAAAGAAAGAGAAAAGAAAAAGAAAAAGAAAGTGCCATAAAATAAAAGTCACTCCTCCCTTGAATAAAACACGAAGTGATCATATGCCTTGTTGTTATGGTACTCTCATAGTTGTTCATCTTGGGAGGAAACAATGCGATGTCATTGATTAGAAGGATGGACTTGGTCCTAATCTTGGAATAACAGGTGAATGACACCTTAATCATGCTTTACATGCAGGATTCACTGTGCCCTGGGTTAGTTACCTCATGTTCCAATCTATACGATCCCTTCTATATTTCATCTCATCTCACTGTTCGTGTAATTGTAGCTCATGTCATGTGTAACATAGAATTCTTACCTCATTCTGGTGATAATTACATGTGCGTGTTTTGTGGAATTAGTGTGGATTACATTTAACCCTTCTAGTGCCCACAGACACTTTGAGTGTGGTTACACAAGGGCACTATAGGTTGGAACCTGCTTTGGGGAGGACCCACTTATGTAATCTTCACTTATGACACAGCTCACACACACCATTTATTACCCTCAACGTATTATTCATGATATTCTTTCCCTTATTACTATCCCTTCAATTCAACGTTCCTATGAATCATCACATAGCCTTTTTCTCTACCATCCGAGGCCCTTATTGATAAATCCCACACCATCATAATTTTCGTGCCTTCAGAACTAGTTGAATTACCCTGGAACCCTTTAACAATCATCAAGATGTCCTTAGTTTACATCGTTTAATTTCAATATATATATATAAAATTCAGTACATTCTCTAAGTGCCCTAACTTCGATGAAAATATATATACGTGACCCCCCTGTGCTAATCAACATCATCTACGACTTGCGATTGTGCATCCCTTGCTTTCATATCCATAACTTGCTCGTTGGTACTTCGAGTTTCATTTCATTTGAACCTACTTGAACCCGGAGTGTTCACCTTAGTCGTGGGGGGAGGGGCACAGGCTGAATTGCGCATAAATTTTTTAAAATTCATCATCACTCGAAGGACATATTTAAGGGTAATTAGTTGCAAAATTAAGAATAAAATGTGTCAAAAATAATTTCATCCCCTTAGCTATACTAGAAAATTAAATTTGGAAACCACCTAAGCAAAGAGGACTTAACACTATAATATTTCAGGGACATGTTCTTCCAATAATTAACATCACATGGAAATAAAGTAAATCTATTAAGGCAAGCAGTAAGGTATAACCTAACTTTGGTAACAACCTTACTAACGATTGGCCCCATGTGATTGCAGATGGCCCCAAAACACGGACAACAAGAAGGTCCTGCTCAAGGTGCGATCAAACAACCTAGGAGAGGTGAAGGACAAGTTCCTGCTGAACAACATGCAGAGCAGGAGGAACAATCATTTAGTATCCCTCAAGAAGACCCTGCTACTATATAATCAAGGCATGTGGAAGGAGGAGCTGCTGCAGTGTCTGAACAGGGACAATATCTCATGCTGACCTAGGATTGTGTTCAGACCATCCATAAAAGGTCCATATTCACTATAGTGATCATGAAATTAAACTTTGGACCTTTCGTAGAATTTGCTCTGGTGGCCATTAGGGATCACCTCAAAGGATCCCCATTATGGCCTACCCTCTCTGAAAGCGGGGAAATGTACCAATTTTGGCACAATAAAGAAGAAGGCACCACAGTGAACAATTGTGGTGTGATTGTTGACTTCTCTATTCAAGCCATTTTAGAAGTATTAGACCTTCCGAATACAGGGCCAAAAGTTGCTCAAAACCAACTGGACACTTTTAGAACTGAGCAACTTAATAAACTGTTGATAGAGAATAAAAGGGTGGCCGATGAGAAAGAGAAGGTTGTTTGGGATGCCTTCGTAGCACAAGCGCAAACTCATGCGCATCTTAAGGCACTCAAGGCCTTAGAAGAAGAAAACAAGCAACTGGTTGCAGACAACCTTCGGTTGAACCATTGTAGAAAAGCAAAAGAATGTTTTCGATAAACACTTTCATCAATTACAAGAAAAATTCATCTGGGTCAACCGAGATGTAAGCCGTTTAGCCAAAGAAAATCGAACCCTCTCGATGGAGGAGGTACGCGCCATTCATCAAAAGTCAGCAATTGAGATAAGCGCGTGGTAGAACGAGGCTAAACGACATGAGAAGTTGAAGGAGCATTTCTGTGATCAGGTGGGGATGTATAAAAAGGTCCTTGAAAAGGAGATCCATATGGTCAAGACCCAAATCAACACTATCAGTGCTTAATAGACTAACTGGCGGGCAATATTGGACACATATGCGGAAGTTGAAAATCGGGACCTATAGATTTAAGATCTGATAGAGTACATGGAATTGGCAAATCTGAGATATGCCAACCTTGCCATGTTAATAGCAGGGCGCCCAAGGTTAGAGCTCGAGCAGTAGGTAGCAACCACCCACATCAAATATGAAGTAGAATTTGCAGAACGCAAGAAGCTGTTGGAAAAACTGGATGCTGCAAATTCTGAACTTGAGGTGGTAAAAACTAGCTACTAGGGATAGAAAGATGTTGTAATAGACTTGGCTCGATGGCTAGCAGACTTTCATGAGTACAAGAATAAAGCCAGAGCCTATGAGGAGGAACAACGGGTGTTCGTGGCTTGGTACATCAAGGCCAACCAAATGTTTCTGCAACTACTGTATCTGTGGGAAGTGCCGACTCTGTCAAACTTTGGAACATTAGCATGGATGGCACAAGACCCTCAGATCGAAGAGGAGAAGCTCCAAGCCATACTTCAACGCCATCAAATCTCAAAGCTTGGAGCACAAGACAAAGGGAAGGCATCAATGGAGGAGCCACCGCCACCAAGAACTACATGAGTTCCAAATTTTTGCAGTTGTAGCATATTCTGTGTGTTGTGTCTTTATTTTTTTCCTTCCCACACTGCGGCATCATCCCATTTTTCCATTTGATAATCTCATGCCTATCCATTGTGTAATCACTGTAACTCGAGGACGAGTTTTTATTCAGTCGTGGGGTTATGATGAAACGTCATTTGGGGCAAGCACGATATCGCATAAGCGATATCGCATGCCCAGATGCGATATTGCATCCTTTACTGCGATATCGCGTACGCGATATCGCAGCCCATCGCCAGTCGTATAAATAAGAGGCGGCTCTCCCTTGTTTCTCAGTTTTAGATTTAGATTTTTGCTAGACTCTGGTAGTTTTATCCCTCTAGAGTTAGAATATTTTCAAGTGTATGCCCGTAGTGTGGTGAATGTAATTGTACGACATCTTTATTCGAGTGTGACGTACTTGGACATGCACATGACCGGCAATAAAGATTGAGATTACTTCATCATTGTAGCATTGACTTTGTTTATTTATTTATTTAATTGTTATTTACTACTTTCCTAATTAGTCTCTCTCACCCTTAAACTCATGTTAAAATGTGGAATGAGTATGACTTGATTACGAGCATTTAAGTGTGACTACTTGGTAACCCAGTAGTGTACCTAGGATTCGCGCTTTGTGATCCCAGTGGTAGTTGTGCACGAAGTTCAAGATGTGTATGGATAATCAAGGAACGGATGCTCATCGCACTTAGGCTAGATTAGATTCTTTTACCCTCTCTCTCCTAGCTTAGTTAATATTACTTTCCATTTCTCTCAGGAGTAGCATTAGAGTAGAAACCCATCATACACCTCACTTTGGACTAAACCATACATGACAAATATAATACTAGTCCAGGTGGGAAGATAGTGAACTGCAACCTAAGGCTAACTGTCTAGGTGCCACAACTAGTCCGTTTGCGAAGTTCAATCAGATCACACATGAAAACGCTCATATTTGTATGGTTGAGTGTAGGGGTACCTCGCCACTCATCATAGGGGTACCTCACCACTCATCAACAAGTATAAGATACAATAGTTGTACAAGTGGGTCCTCCTCAAAGTAGCCTCTAGCCCTTAATACCCTTGTATAAACATACTTAAAAGTGTCCTTAGGCATTTAAGAAGTTGAATGTAACACATACCTGTTTAGCAAAACATACATGTTAGTACCACCAAGTGAAGAAAATTATGCTATGTTACACAAAACCATAAGTTATGATTATACATACAATGAAATGAAATGGACTTAGAAGGGATTGTAGAACTAGATGTAAGGTATCTTACTATAGGCATAATGAATTCTTGTGTTTTATTAGTGGTTAAAATAATCATTAGCTTGTTTGTCCAAGATTCAAACCAAGTCCAAGCCACATTTAAGTGACATTACATTGTCTCATCTCTTGGAATTACAATTGTAAGACTACCACTATTGTAAGGCTATTATCACATGACACTTGTTTATTTTTTAGACTTTTGAAAAGCCACCTATCTTTAGGCATGGGTAACATGTCTTTCCAATGGAACCCCTAGAAATTTATTTTGTGCTATTTTATTTTTATCTATGTCAACCTTACCAGAGGGCTACCTTCAGGCATGGGTAACATGTCTTTCTAGTGACATAGTAAGGTAGCACTTATTTACTCTTACTCCCACTTTTCATTAGATCTACAAGGATATAATACAACCTAGGCAACATGATAGAACTCACAATAGTAATCCAAGAGAGTTCACAAATATCCTTGATTTCACACCCTTTACATTCCCACTTGGTTCTTCACTTTTTAATTCAGGCATAAGAGTCACAAGTTTATTCTTAGTTATATGATGGAAAGAATATCATTTTAGCCATGGTGAGAACCTCTTATTAATGGAATGAATGGATGGATGGTGTGATCTCACTATTTAAATAATCAATCTCTTATGACTTGATAACATACAGAAATCTTCACTTTATTGGACTACATCTTACCTTATTCATAATGTGTTTGATTGATAATCAAAATTATTTACAAAGGAAATTAGAACAAAGTATGAAAAATATAGTAAGAATTGGAAAAAGATGTAAAGAAATGAAAAATGTCAAAAAATGACAAATCATTAAAGGACTGAAAAATGTGGAAGAATATTAAAAATTGAAGAAATGAAAAAGTATAAAAGAATGAAAAGGTATTAAAGAATGTGAAAACTGAAAAGAAAGAAAAAAATGTAGTGAAGTACCTACGGTTCTAGATGAAGATCCACATGACTATCATTAAGATTAGTTAGATGGAAGATAAAATAGGTAGAGGACTGTTGGGTAGGCTGGGTAGATTTCGTGGAATATTCATGGTAGAGTTTAACTTGTTGGATATTGACAAGGATGAGCTTATGTGAATAGGATGGGTAATAGATTTGTAAGGCACTAGATAGATAAGTGGATTAAACAATGTATGGTCCCTTCCAAAGTGTTTGAAATTTAGCTTTTTTGGGGTAAATGACTAGTCTTTTAGCACAAGACCTCATCACCCAGTTGTACAGTTACATGTCATATCCATGTATTGTGCCTATGTTTGGAGTAATGATTATGGACTTCATTACACATAAGTGTTACCAGCCTATTCTCATCTAAAAGATTCAAGTTCATGAAATTTTCTTTTTAGGTTGAGCTCATATCAAGGTCAAGTTCATTGGTAGTAGCTAAAGTGTGAAGCTCTGCAAGAGTGGGAGCATTGACAACTTATCATAAACTAACTCATATGGTGAGTACCCTATAGGTAATTTCTAGGATGTCCTATAGGCCCATAGAGAATCATTCAATTTAGTACTCCAATCCCTCCTAAACCTACTAATTGTCCTAGTAAGTATCCTAGTAATTTCATGGTTAGTTACTTCGCCTTGACCATTTTCTTAGGGATGAGATGGTGTTGTTAGCTTATGGTTCACCCCAAGTTGTTGCATGAGATTTTTAAATGTAGCATTGGTGAAGCGAGTTCTATTGTTTGATATAAGCATTAATGGTACTCCAAATATATTCACCACATGTTATTGGAAAATTTGGTAGCTATCTTTCCTGTACAATATTTTATTGCTACTGCTACTACCTCTACCCACTTTGTACAATAATCCATGGTCACGATGATGTATCCTTTTCCATTTAACATCAGTGTTATGGCCCCCATGAATTCAATTCCTCATATGTGAAAAGGTTCCAGCGGTTATATCTAGTGTTGTGGCCCTTTGTATTTGGCTGTAACTCTTAAGTCTCTTTGGCATAGTTTACAAGATTGTATAAAAGTGTGTGCATCTCTAAACAAGGTAGGCCAAAAGTAGCTTTCCATCATCAACTTGAGTGTTGTTCTATGCCCTACATAGTGGCCACAACATGTACCTTCATGGGCATCTTATAAGACTCTTTGTTGGTCATACTATGGCACACACCATCTGACGAACCCATATGCAAAAATCTTGTATATATTGCCATTGATTTCCATATATATTTTTTCTCTACGAAGGAATTGCTCTTGTTGTTTTCTATTCCATTCAGTAGGGATCTCTTGTGTTGATAGATAAGTTAGATATTTTGCAATCCATGGCTTCCCTATTGAATTTGTATCCTGTACTATCTTGATAAATAGATGCTCATTAGGAAATTGGTCTGATAAAGGTTCTACTTGATCTTTGGAATCTAGATTCAACCTTGATAGATGATTGGCTACCACATTTTCCATTCCCTATTTTTCGATCATTGTGATGTTGAATTCTTGCAAGATTACAAGTCATCTTATCACTATGGGATTGACAGTTGGTTTGTTCATAACAAATCAGATGGTACTATGATTGGTGTGGACATAGATTTGGTACCTAAGCACCTAGTGTTTGAACTTTTCAAGTGTGTACACCATGATCATTAGCTTCTTTTCTATTTTGGTGTAATTTAATTATGCTCTAGTGATCCTCCTGCTGACATAGTGGATGTAGTAAGATCACTTTTGATCATCTAATTATGTTAATACTACACCAAGAGCATAGTTGGAAGCATCGATCAGGATATGAAAATGTCTTAACCAATTTAGAGCTTGGAGGATTGGTGTCTCCACTAGTTTTTGCTTGAAAGCTTCAAATGCCTTTTCACATGACTCTATCCATTCGAAGGGTGCATCATTCTTTGTGAGTTCCACAAGAAGTTTGGCTATCTTTAAAAACTTTTCTATAAATATCCTATAGTATCTTGTGTGTCCTAAGAATGATCTCACATATTTTAGTGTTTATGGCCTTTGAGTGATATTATGGATGACTCTAATATTTTCTAGATCTATCTCAATACCTTTTTGGAAGATTTTACATACTAGAACTATACTTGTCTGGACATGAGGTGGCTCTTCTGCCAATTGAGCTTTAGATTGATTTCAACAAATCTCTTAAGTACTTGCTCCAACCGGTCTAGTGCTTGTTTGAAATCCAGCTTGTACATTGGAAAATCATCCATAAATACTTCTATGCCATTTCCAATTTGTTTTTGGAAGATGATTAATACCAGTCTTTAGAAGGTGGTGGTGCATTGCAATGACCAAAGGGCATCTACTTGTAGGCGAACATTCCCCATGGATTGGTAAACATTGTCTTCTCCTAGTCTTCAGGTGTAATGAAGATTTGATTATATCCATTGTATTCATCTAAAAAATTATAATATTCATGTATTGTAATGGTGTTTAGGACTTGATCAAAAATTGGCAAAGGGAAGTGATGTTTGAATTTTGCAGCATTCAACATCTAGAAGTCAATGTAGACTCGCCATTTGCCCCATTCTTTGGAAAAATCATTAAGGGGCTGATCCATTCACTCTCCGCAATAGGATAGATGAATCTTGCATTTAGTAATTTTTCCAACTCTTGCTTGACTACTTCTTTGAGTTTATGATTGAGCCTTAGTTGGCGTTTGCATTTTGGTTTAATTGTAGGGTCAGGGTATATTTGATGTTGGAAAATTCACGGATTAATTTCTATGATCGCATCATAAGGCCATGCAAACACTGTGGGCCATCTATTTATTACTTCCAACATATTTCTTTTATATTCTTTTGTTAAGGTAACGTGGATGATTACCGATTTTTTGTTTTTTCGAAATGCATATTTCAATGTAGTAGGTAGGGCCTTCAACTCCAACATTTCTAGTTCTATAGTGTTTAGGATCTCCAGCTGTCCCCAATCTATCTCCTCTTCTTGATTTGTGTTGGCGACCGTTTGGGACGCGACCGCCAACGAGTGTCCTCGAACAGGATTTAGGTGCCCGCTGGTCTCTGGCTACACCAAGGCCCAGATACCTCCAAATAACTCAGTAGTTAATGTGAGTATGTGTGTGTGCTGTTGCGGCATGCGGTTGTGTGCAATGTAACGATTGCGTGTGTGTGAAATACAAATGACTTACTT
>MNCI01007043.1:826501-843201 GCA_015680685.1 Gnetum montanum | reverse complement strand
TGTTCTCTGTGAGCCAGAACCTCAAAAAAAAAGTAGATTTTAATTCGGGTTTTTGCTTTCTGCACAGTTTCTGGCTCCCGCGTGGCATTGCCACTGGATTTTCTGCGCTCTGTAATCCCTCCAAACAACAAAAATATTGACGTGCTGGTGCTGCCGCCGCTCTCTCTCTAACCGCCACAACCGCGTGTCTTGCTGGTGCCGCTCTGTGTCGTTCTCCACCGAATTTGCAACGTTTCGGGTGACCAGATCCTCCTCTGTTGCAGAAACACGCATAGCAACAAAAAAAAAAAAACCAAATGACCGCCATGATTTAGTTCGGTGTGCCGTCATCGCCATTATCTCCGACGCCTGCAAACCGCCATGTTTTTTTTGGGGGTTGAAAGTGCAGCCCTTCCCATCCACGAGCACCCCGGCCTCCATGCCTTTCTGCGCCGCGGCACCCTCGTCAGCGTAGGCTGAGGCTGTAGCCGCTGTGATGCCATTTGGCTATCCATTATTCTGAAGCGATTGGTGTGCAGGAGAAACAAAGTTTATGCAGCAAGTGTTTGATGGAATGTCTACGAATTTAGTAACAGTTTCCTGTACTAACGGTGCCACATACCACTAACCATTGGCCTATTGCCCAGCACACTTTAGAAAAATATTCGTATGATGATAGATAAAAATGCTATCATCTTTTGGCTCTATTTTTGTTACTGTGTGAACATTTCATTTTCTGTTTCTGTGTTTTTGTACAGTGCTGTTTTAGAGGCTCTACTGGCTTCTTGTCCTTATAGATTTTTGGTTTTGTCTTCTTCCAAGGACAGCAATGGTTATAGAGAATGATATTTTTGATGGCAAAATGCTCCTTGAACAATCCTGTTTTCTGCCTTTCTACTACAGAGTAAAACATCTTGTTTGCAAAAATAAATTTCTTGCTTAACCTTGAAACCATATATTCTTGAATTACCCAGGAGAAATAACCTCAGACTGCTGTAAACCTTAGTGATCTAGGAAAGTAGAGCAACATACTTCTCAACATGGCTGTGTAAACTTGCTCTGGTATACATATATTTTAAAAAAATGTCTTCTGGTTACTCATTCTCCTTCTTTTAAAATTGTAAATTTAATCACTTCTTCATAAAAGAATCTCAACTATTTAACCTGCTTCATGAAATGGCCAAATGTGCCAACAATTTGTTCATGGATGGAAGTGCCTTTCTCTTAACTACTCTAACTGATCAATTTTTTCAATGTAGGCACTAATAATTTGTTCTTCTAGTTCCATGTATTTATTTAACTCAATCTCTTCATTAGTGATTACTCACTAGGTGCCTTTCTACTGTGTTGTTGCTACATAAAGACATTTTTGCACACATATTTCCTCTACACATTTGTTGCATGCTTTGGTATCCTCTTGTTTGATTGCCCATATTCTTTGCACACAATTGCATCCATTATTAATATATGCCATACATGGAACTCTCGAACTTTGTATAATTCTAGCTTCATCTTCTTTGGAAATTTCCAAGGAAAAGTATTGACTTCCAAGCTTAACATCAATAGTGCTAAGACAAGCTCTTCCCATAATAATTGGAAATTACCCTTTGTTTTTCCCCACATGAATGACTAGGAAATTAGTGGGATAGGACTAGTCACTGATGGTTGTAATCACATCATCCACCTATTTCAATGGAATTATGATTGACTGGTTAGTAAGCTCTAATGGGATGTTACTCCTTTTTAGTGATGAGAATTCTAGGCCTAGTACATATCTTGGGAGATTGAGTTCACTCCTAACTTGGAATCCAATAGAGCTTTTCATGGTTTTTGCATTACTATTTGGAGGTAAACTAAAGGGCTTCCTAGATTAGTTTATTTTTGTGGAAGGGATCCTACCTTGATCTAGTGCGTGATTGTCTGAGTGAGCATGATAGTTATGACATTTGAGTTTGACGAAGATGAAAGTTTGTTGTGTTGAGGAGGAGCAGATGTAGATGGGTTAGAAGTAGATGTGTTTCCCCTCCGTCAAATCTTTTCTAGACTTGTTTAGAAGAATAGTTGTTTCTTAGCTTAAGACTCATATGTTATCACCTCCTCTTGTGTACTAACCACCTTGGTAGCATTCTTGGTTGTGATGGTAGTTCCTCCTACATGACAAGAGGTGGCATTGGTGGTAGAGGATTTAGGTGTTAGTTCGAAGGACCAGCTATTAATGAATGTACATATGAGTTTGGATTTGTTCTTGGTGGCATCAATCTATGGTACTCAGGTGAATAATATTGTGGAGTTTGAACAGTTGCATTTGCTAGTGAGATTGGATGTTGGACATAGAATCCATAAGAATCAGGCTCTCAATATAGACATTGTTGGTCAAGTGGTGGCATGGCCCATGATTGGGCTTGTTGCCACTATTGATAATATTGCTCTTATGGCTATGGCAGAGCTCCATTGGGATAGTATGTTAGTTGGAACTTTGCCTCTAGCTACCTTGGAGATAAGGTAACCTTCTGGGAATTTGTCTTTTTGACAAATTTAGGGTTAAGGGAGAATGCCCCCGCTTCCTATAAATGTGTCATTACTAGGAAACTTCCCTTGGGATGTTTGTACTAATACATGACACATCCTTCTTCACCAGTGGAGTTGGTGTCTAAACACTCTACCACTATAGTCGCGTTACCCCTTCTTCCAAGGTCTTTCTTCTTTTTCTTGTCTTTACCTTTTCCAAAGGCTTGGTCCATTCTTTCCTTCATGATCTTCAATGTACTTATAAATTTTTCATCTATTGAGTCCCACATTTTCTCTACCTTTATTTCAATATCAGTTATAGTTTTCTAAATTTGTAGAGTCCTTTTTTTGGATTTCTTGTTCCAAGATTTCTTCTTCTTGGGTATTACAAACCCTTGCACCTCTCTTTCTAATTAATGGATCTTGGTCATACTCCTCAGCTAATTCTCTCTTTCTTAATTCATCTTCTCCCTTATCAATGAACCTTTGGATGTGATGAAAAGTCATTTCAAATAGTCTTCCTTTAGCATAAATCCCAAGTGTCTTCCTGGTTTTGTTTCATAACCCATCTAAAATGTGTCTTAGTTGTTTCTTCTATGAGAATCCATGGCTTGGGCACCTATGTAGTAGTGAATAGTATCTACCCATTATCACATCAAGGGCTAAATGAGTCACTTGCTTCCATACTTGGATTTGCTTTCTTAAGTTAGACACCTATGAGTAGGTTTGGTACCTGTCATTAAAGATCTCTAGCATGGTACTCCATCTTTAGATTGATTTAGGTTTGATTGATCAGTACCAGCTCTCTACCTCTTTCACAAGTATTATTGGGAACAACTATAACTTATGCCAATCACTTTCAATGTTCTACAGGGTGTAGGCATCAGGCAAAGCTTGGAGTTGGTGTTGTGGATCAGCATTATAACCACCTTTAAATCTTGCCATGTTATTCATATCGAGCCATTTGATTTGGCTATCCCTCACATGCCTAGTTGGAATGTATATAGTTTCTTGTATGTTAATCATGGTTCAAGTTACCATCAAGGGTTCATCATCTTGATCAAGTTTGTATGCTCAATTATAGTAGCACCTCCTTTTGTGCTCATTCCTTTCATGATTTCTGTGATTCCTACATTTGCAAAATTTGTGCTCTTCATCTTTTGAATTAGAATGCCTTTAGTAATGATCATGATAATCATGAGTTCTTCTCTCTTCCTTATCATGGTCTTTGTACCTTTGCCTTCTTCTTTCAAAGTCTTCTAATGATCATGAGGATGCAAATGAGGCAATAGTAGAATGGTGTCAAGTTTTCCTCCTATGATGACTCTAGCGTTCTTCTTTGTGAGATCTAGCAGGAACTCTTGGCGTTGAGTGCTACTTGTACCTTGAGTCTTTTGCCTCATACCTAAATGTCTCTACTAATTTTGGGTGTGATGTATTCCTGATAGGTTCCTCTAGTCAAATGATAGACATTTGTGACTGAAACTCATGATTTTGATGGATTTGTTCAACAATGAATGCATCTCCATCAAGATCCTCCATGACAACAATAGAGTCAACTGTCTTTCCTTTGTCTTGTTTATGTTTGGTTTCCATGGCATTATCTTTCCTTAATTGCTCATCAATGGGTTCATATGGTCAAGTCATGAATTTGGTTTTATGATACCCTCTAAGTGCTTCACTTAGTTTTATCTCCTTGAGAGTGGTTTGGAACATAATGGGTGCTGAATTTTTTGGTGGTAGAACAACATTCCCTTGAATATCTCTCCACCTAAGTTTTCAGTCCTGATGAAAGATGAATGTAAAATTAGGATAATAAGAATCGTGATGAGCAATGAGATCCTTGTTTGCAATGGCATACTCCACTCTTCTTCTTCATCGATTTTGTCATTACTTCTTTGAAGTTTCTTGGTATGTGATGTTGTGTTCTTGTTTGACACCATGTTATGGTTTGAGATGTTTATTTTAAGTGTGATTATTTTAGAGTTATGAATGTTAGAGTTGTGTTATGATACAACAAACTTTGTGAAATGAATTACTTAGCATACATTGACTTGTTCTTAACAACGATGCCAATGATGAGTGGTGGAGTAATCCAAAACCCAACTATGCAAGTGACAGGTATGCATGCATAACTAGATCATAATCCATGGATGAGGCAATGTGATTATTCTGGTAATAGGTTTAAGTTCGTGATCGTTGTCTTCGCATGTGGAGCTAGTGAAATCTAACTATATGGTTTAGCTCTTCGTGAGGTATGAGATAAGTGATGTTGTTTTTCCATTTCACTTCTAGCATACATGATGAATATAAAGGTGATTTCTAAAATAAGTAAAACAAATAAGGAATCTAGTCTAGCCTAGCATGATGAGTATCTATTCCTAATCTTTCATACATACCTTGGTTTTCATGTAATTACCATCAGGATACTAAGTGTACCACTATTGTGCACACCTAGTGATAGCTCTACTGGGTTACCAAGCAGTTACACTTAAGTGCTCAAGATTGTTCATACTCATTCTACTTAATATGAACATGTGAAAGTAAAGTGCTTTAGAGAAGTAAATCATTAAGCTAGAAAATCGTAAGAAAATTATTCTAAGTGTAAACAATAAGTCTAGGAGAATGCTGCAATAGTGGGAAATAGCTCGATCTTTATTTCTAGTCATAGTTGTGCCCAAGTACAAAATGCTTGAATAAAGATGTCGTTCACTAATTCATACTACACTACGGGCATTCACACTTCTAGTTGCTAAGTCTAACTCATAAGAAAAAACTGAAAGTGTTTCAGTAAGGGTTGATAAAATTGTTATTTGGACTATGTTCCTAAGTGTCGTATTTATTGGTAGGCACGTGCCTTATGATATCAGATATTTGATGTTGTAGCTTGGGCTCTGATATCTAATACATGATATCGTAGCTTCGATATTAGATACTTGATATTGTAGCTGTTAAAAATGCATCTTATCAATAGCTATAGTAGAAGAGGTTGCAAACTTAGATACCAAGGAGGAGGATGGATGTGACACTTGTCAATACGAACATCCAAAGAGTTATTACCTAATTATGTTACATCTACAAGGGCTTTTTCTTTGAATCCCAAGTTTGTAGAAAAGCAAATGCATAGGAGATTAACTTACCATTCCAAGCCTCTCATCATCTATCATGTTTTCAATACTCTCATATGTCTCACTAACATACATCACCATCAACAATGTAGGAATGATTGGTATCACAACCTCAACAAAAGAATGCAACTTGTGGTGTGAACATACAAAGGGATAATAGTGCTAGTAGTCGTTAACAAAGGCCTCAAAAATGTCCTTTCTTTAAGATGGTTTCCATAGATGTGAATAAAAATTATGGTGTATAACCAAGGGAATGTGCAATCTATTTTCTGAATGCTCTCCCATGAGTATAGTTATGGGGGAGATACCTCTTCTTGAATCAAGAACCAATAAGTGTATTTTCACTTTTTGCATTACAATTTTTATCATTTTCTTATTTCATCAAAATTTTCCAATTCTTCATATGTTTTCCATTTCTTCTTATTTTCTTTTCTTTATAGTTTTCTCTTTTCTTGAGTCATTTCCTTTATATTTTATGAATGATTACTATGTTTTTTTATTAATAATGATATTTCCAATCCTGATGCAGAAGTCAACGCCTTGTGTTGGGTATTTATCCTATGCTATCAAGATGAGTGGATAAATAATTGTGTAATGCAGTGAGACCACATCATCCATCCCTCCAGTTTTCGTAAATAAAAGGTCTTTATCATGAAAATAATATGGTTCTTCTCACACAAAACTAAAAGTAAATACTATTCATTGTGCATTAAAGAAAGAGGGAAAGACCAAGTGGGAATGGCAAAGGGTGTGACCTCAAGGAGATTTTTTGGGTTTTCGTCTTGAATTTCTTCTTATGGGTTATGACTCCTCTAGGAACATACCATCACTCTTAATCGTCGACCAATAAAGAGGAAGGATGTCTTTGCATGGTGTGGTTCCCATGATATAGAAAAACACGAGAATTCAAAGCACGTTCCTTAAACACAATAATGGGCTACAAGCATTGGTTATGGGGTTGGAAAGACATGTTAACCATGCCTAAAGGCACCCCTCTAACTAAGGCCCTTCCTCCCTTATTTTCTTCTCTTCTCTTTTTGGAGTGATTCTCATTCTTTATGGTTGTTGTGAACTTGGCAACAAGGGACATGTCAATGCGAGGCCACTATTAATGGTATGGACTTGGTTTGAAACTTGGACAGATAAGTATGATGGTCATCTTAATTACAAGTGACACAAGACCCTATTATGGACATGGTTAAGTACCCTACATCCCAATCTCTACAATTCCTTCTTATATCATTATTCATCTTACTATTGCATACAATCATGAGCCTAATGGTTTTGTATAGTACAATGCAACATCCTAACCAAGGCAATTATGTGTTGTTTGGAACAAAGGCATGATCTACATTTGACTTCTAAGATGCCCACAAACATCTATAGAAGTGGTTATGCAAGGGCATTATGGTAGGAGCCTGCTTTTGGGAGGACCCACTTACAAAACTTTTATTGATTATGACTCTAGACCAGAGCTTACATCTTCAAGGATATCATGGACAACTTCTCTAAATTTCTACATGATTTTGCAACTACTTCTCATCAATTTCAAATTATCTTTAATACTTTTATATTGAAATTTCCTCTAAATTCAAAATTTCTTGGCCATTTTGTGAAATAGCCCTTTAGTTTTAATGATTTGAAAACTTGTTAGCTTTTGAAGTTAAGCTCATTTATCATGGGAGGGTTAAGGATGTAATTTTTGAAATTTTTCTAACACCATATTTTCAAACATTATGATACATAATAGTAAAAATAATCAAAATAACTTGAACAACTTGATGATTTTATCTACATTAGAGCCTTGGAGAACATTATTATGAAATCATCTTGAGCCTAAATGTTAAATTGTTTTCAAATTTTGAGCTAACTAAGGATTTAGAAAGGGTCAATCATCAAGGAAACGTTATCAAAACTAATGTTTTCCTTGGTAATTTCAGATGACACTAGACAAAATACCTAATGTTGAAGGTCTTTTACAAGGCAAGGAAAAGAGTCTAAGAGAAGGATAGAGAAGGATATGTTCATGGACAAATAGTAGCACATGCAATGATTAATGCTCAAACATCACACGTTTGTTGGACCCATAGGATGATGAGAAAAAATTTTAGTCCATCCTTTAAGAATGCTCTACATAAAAGAGAAGCATCAACATAATAATCAAGGTTGGACAATCTACCATCGCTAGTGACAATAAGAAGATTCATCTTCAACGAATTTTTTGAAGACCTCAACAATTTTGTAAACTTTAATGTTTGTTCAATCTTTTTATCATTTTGTAATACATCCATACGAATAAAATTTTGTAATGTGGCACTCCAATTTTGTAATGGTAGTTAATCTAGTCTTGATCACCGCATAATTTTTGTAATGGTAGTCAAACTAGTCTTAATCATCACATAATTTTTGTAATGGAGCTTTGTCCATTTATATATATATAGCTTGATGATGAGTTTTTAGCCAATTGTGAGGATATGATGAAAAATCATATGTTAGGTAACTTCATCGACACATTCTCATTAACACATCTTAGATGTGTTGGCACATATATGTTGATGCTCTATCACCTAAAATCTATAATTATGTGAGCACCCACTGCGTATTTGGCTTCATTCAGCCAGCAATGTAGTTAGACTCTTGCAATTTTCTCCTATACTTTTTGAAAATAGTCAGTGAGTGCCCAAAGTGTGGATTTGAGTCAGTTGTATGACATCTTACTCAAGTGGCATTGTACTTGGACACATTCCATGAATGAAAATAAGACTGAGATTGATTCATATTCATTACAACACTTTGACTTGGAATAGATTTACTTTCAATACAATTTAATTTTTATGTACTTAGTTAATAATTACATTTATATGCACATTAATGAATTGGCAAAATGAACACGTCTAGTTTCTAGTGTAAACACATATTCACTTGGTAATCCCAGTAGCAATATTGCTTGGTTCACCAAGTAGCATAATACTTGGTAATCCCAATAGTAGGTACATGAGTTCAACACGTGTACAACAAGTTGGGAACAAAGACTCATCATCCTTAAGATAGTTTAGGATTTAATTTTATTATTAATTAGATTACATAATTAATATCTATATTATTATTTAGTCAATTTAAGATCCACAACAATATCAATAATCATATGCCTCACTTTGGACTAAACCATATGTTACAAAGCTACCACTAGTCCAAGTGAGAAGTTAGTGACCTACGATCGAGGCTTAACAATCTAGATACCACACTAGTTTCATCTATGGAATTCAACTAGATTGCATGTGAACACTTGTGATTCATATGGTTGGATGTAGGGGATACTTGCCTCTCATCACTAGTTTTATCCCAACAAAATGAGATTGCTTACCCTCTTGTATGGAAAGGGCTTGTGCTACGAGCCTTGAGTTTTCTTACCGTAAAAAAAAGGAAAGATTGGATAAGAATATTATGAAGGTAATTTAAGCTTGACTTATACTACAATAAGATAAAGGATTATTGCCTAGAGGCTTAATACTCATCTTTCTAAGATGAGAACATAGAAGGATTAGTGGATGAATGAAATCCTAACCTCTTTCAAGTGGCTCCACCAACACTTAAACCCATGTTTTAAGAATTGAAAAACAAGTACCTTAATGATGAGCAACGAGTATACCCTATGCCCAACCATACGAATCACTAGTTTTCACTCAGTGATTGGGTCAAATTTCAAAACTTTATATTTCTAAGTACATTGGTTCTCAGACGTGAAACTAACCATTATAATCGTTGTCTTCCTAGTTCCACTTGTGAAATGCAAGGGAATGATTAAGTGTGACTAAAGCATATGATTTTTATCATTTTTATCTTTTATGGATTTAGTCGCCTAAGAACAAGAATAAAGAATAAAGTAATTTAATATTTAACTAATCTAATAACTATATAACATTTAACTAATATTAACATAAGCATTCATTCCCACTTGTCGTATACATCTTGAACATGTATAACACTTCTGGGTTAGCAAACGTTAAGCGTTACTGGAACATGTATGCTCTAAGTGATCGTACTTATGTTTACTATTAAATTGATATTAATTAATTACTTAAAAATATTAAGGTAAATTACATAAATATTAAATGCATAATGACATAATTAATATAGTCCAAGTGTTGCAAGGTTTATCAAAAAAGCTCATCTTTATTGTCGTCCATAATGAAATGCTCAGGTACAATAGTGTTTGAATAAAGACCTATATACTCTTTGACTGTGGGTATTGCCACTACTGGTGTTGCTCAATAGGCTGTGGTGGAGTTCCACTTGGATAATACGTTAACGGTTGGTGAAACTGCCTTGGGTTACCTTGGGGATAAGGTAACCGTTAGGGTGCCTACCATTTGTTAAGTCATGGGTTAAGTGCATATACCCCAGACTCTTGTAGATGTGAGATGACTGGGAAACATCCCTTAGGATGGTCATACTAGCATATCTCACATCCGCTATCATTTTCTGTATCAGAATCCACAACCTCTTCGATGATGATCATTTTACCCTTACCTTTGTTACATGCATGGTCGAAATCCCTCTTTTTCTTTTTATCATAGTCACTAATTCACTCCTTAGACTCCTCTATGATTTTGAGAATAGTTTCAAATCTACTATCCAAGGAGTTCCACATTTGATCTACCTTTTCTGACACTCTTATTGTTAATTTTTGAAGAGGCAATGTTTTCCTATTCACCATCTCTTCGAGTGGTGACTCATCCTCCTCCTCACAGAATCTTACTCCCCTTTTTTGAAGGGAAGGATCACGATTGTACTCTTCTACACTTTCTCTCTTACGTAGCTCCCCTTCTTCCTTAGCTACTTGCTCCAAAAATCTATGGACCTGATGGAACCTAAGCTCTGATAATCTCCCTTGGGCATACGGTCCAAGGGTTCTCCTGGTTTCATGCCTAAGGCCATCTACGAGATGGCGTAGTTGATCCTACTGTGAGTAACCATGGCCTGGGCAATGATGTAGTAGTGCATAATATCGATCCATGGCAGCATCCAAGGGTTCATGAGTTCCCTGCTTCCATCCTTGGATTTGCTTTTGCAGGTTGGACACCCAGGAGTACGTTTGATACTTATCGTTAAATAGTTCTAGCATCGTACTTCACCTTCAAATGGATTCTAGTTCTAAGGAGTAGTACCAGCTTTCCACTTCTTTTATGAGTATCCTTGGGAACAACTTTAATTTTTGCCACTTGTTTTTGATGTTCTACAAGGCACATGCATCATGAAATGCTTGTAAGTGGTTCTGAGGATCAGCGTTGTATCCCCCCTCAAATCGTGGGATATTATTCATGTCTAATCTCATGATCTTGCTATCTTTTTGGTGCCTTTTAGGAATTCTAATAGCCTCTGTCATGTCTAACATGCTTTGGGTTGCAAGTAGGGGTTCTTCGTGGTCATTTCTTTTATAACGTCTGTGATGTCTATGCGGTTCCCTACTTTCCCTTCTTCCATGCCGTGATTCTCTAGAGTGCCCTTGTCCTCGCTCTTGACTCTCTTGTTGAGGATTCTCACTCTATTTACCCTTATTCTCACGGTTAAGTTCCTTATGACTGTGTCCTGATACTGAAGGAGAGGGTGAATGTGACGATGAAGGTGAAGAAGAAGGAGAACCATCGTTATGACGATGTTTCCTACCTTCTCTTCGGTGGTCCCAACTTCGATCGTGATGACGATTAGAATGCTTGCCCCCATCATGTGTTCATGTTTCCTCATTGAACACTTGGTGTTCATGGGGATCAGAACTAGGGTTGTGAATTGTGGAGTGAAGGTTTTGATACACCACCTCCTCACCATCGTTAGGAGGGGGAACATCGTTTTGTGGGGAACCTATTGAAATAGGTTCACCACCCTTAATTTCGTTTATGATGGGTGAAGCATTATGGGGTCCTTTACCCTTCAAAGATGTATGATATCTCTCCCGTTGCAAGTCCCTTTGATGTTACGCTTCTGTGGGATTGTAACCCCTTGTATCATATTCGCATGCAATGTACTCTGCGTACAGTTGTGACATGCCTATTCATGTAAGAGCACGAAGGAGCATGTTGGGGACTACTTGATCTGGGGGCAACACTATGTTACCCTCCAAATCTCTCCAATGCAGTTGCTCATCTTGATGGAGAATAAAAGTAAAGTCATGTACATATTCATTGTGGTGAATATATACCACACAGAATTGTTGAGGAACTAGCAGATTTTGGTTATGTGTGTTGTGCCACCGACTGTCTCTAGTGTTGTTCCTAGGTAGTGAAGTGTTGTTGTGCGAAGAAGAAGACATTTTTAGTCTTGTTTGATGTGCTATTTACCATTATCTTATTTTTCTTTTGATCAATCCTAAGGGTTCGTTGAAGCATCCCAACGATGTGAATGATCTCCTATGTTCTACATAGTGCACAAACAACTAAGTCCCCGACAACGATGCCAATGATGAGTGGTGAGGTACCACTACACTCAACCATACAAATACAAGCATCTCACGTGTGATCCGGTCGAACTCCAAGGACTAAGTGCTTACGCACCCTAATGAAACACTTAAGGTTAATCAATCGTTGTCCTCCCAAAGTTACTTGTATTGTCACGGTTGTATGGTTAAGTAAGTTTGAGGTATGTGATTTTTATAACTTTTATCTTTTTAACGCCTATGCTAGTAGGAAAAGGTAAAGAGAACTAAATAACTAATTTCCATTAACTATTCACTAACTAAGTTCTAAGTATCCTAGTAGTAGTATCCATTCCCACTTGCCGCACACACCTTGAACTAGTGCAACACTACTGGGATTACCAAACACTACTCGTTACTGGGTTACCAAGCGTTAGACACGTGCTCGAAGCGGTCGTACTGAATGCGCTTAACTAGGAGAGTAAGGGTTGAGAGAGATTAATTGTCTAGGAAAGCATTTAAACATTTAACATTAATTAAATCCTATTTAGCTTAGTCCACATGCTGCAAGGTTTATCAAAAAGTTTGCCTTTATTTCCATACACAAATGTGTGCTCAGGGACAATTTGCTTGAATAAAGATCCGTTCACTTTGAGACTCCTACTGCAGGCACATGGAAATTGTTCTAACTCTAGAATGGTAAAACTACTATAGTTTGGTTAAGGGTGTAGATATAGATGAGATTATAAGGGAAAGTTGCCTCTTATTTATAGACATGGTGACAGGCTGCGATATCCCGTACGCGATATCGCAAGGGCTGACGTGATATCACGGCTGCAATATCATGGCTCATCAGATGTGCCTCCCCTCTTGCATAGTTTTTTGATGAGGAATGGAAAGTGGAATTCCTTCCTTCCACATTTGGTTTTCTTAAATTGCTTCTCTATCTCAAGATAGATTAGCTGTGAAATGTTGACTGGAAATTTTCTGCTTAGAGTGGCACATGCATGGGCAAAGAAGGTTGTGACTTTGCTTGGCTTTACTGTTGGATTTAGGTGAAAGCCTACAATCTTGAAGTATGCATGTTCTACCATAGTGAGTGCATCAAACTCCTTACGGCTAACTCTATAACACCATTGCATCCATTCTTTCTTGATTTCAAGATATGCTTGCATTGGAATTTCTACAAGGTTGACCTTAATCTTTGGTAACCCAAGGGCCTCTAAAATTGCTTTCACCAAGTAAGACATAAAAATGTTCTTAATTTTGATCATTGAATTAGCCTATTTGTTTTTCCAGAAGAGGTAGGTCTCTTCCATGTACCACTCCCTCTCGAAAGTGATGATGAGCCACATGGGAAAGTTTTGCAGTTGTGTCTTGACTTTTGGAGGAGAAAACCCCAAGAAAAGTCCAAAGTTTAACTCTTGGAGCATAAATTTCTGGACCTCCTTAGATTTGATTTGATTAAGGTAGGCAGCCATCAGGGTGACCTCAAGGCTTGGTCTTAGCCATGGTGCCTCATCTTGGTGTGATTACTTAATTGTGACTGCTTCTTTTGGAATCTAGCTAAGAGATTCCACTTCGAGCTCCTCCCAAAGAGGTTCTGTTGCATGGGTTTCAGCTACTTACTCATGGGCCTATTCTTGGCCCCTTTCGATTCTTAGTCATTTGTCTCTTGGTTGGGATGGTCCTCCTTCCTATGTGTGCTTTTCTTTAGGTGCCATATTTGGTCACAACATAACCAAGGATTAGCATACAATGTTTAACTTATAACTTTTAAGTATCTTATCTTGTTGGGTAGTTACACTTAGGCTAAGTTATGACCTTGGCAGATTGATTATTTTAATATTATCTTAATGTTATTTGATTTAGAATGTCACTAAAGTTTGTTAAAAGGGTTTAAATTTCATAAATTGATGTTTTGATGTTAGTTTCTTAGTTAAATCTTTAGGGGAGTTAGAAAAATTTTCCTTTAAAAACCTAAGGTTTATGGCCCCCACAACAAAGAGCTTACCTCAAGTACCTATAGGACTAAATAATGGAGTGAATTGAACAAATAGTTTAGAAGTTATGGCTCTTGGAAGGTTTTGGGCTTTGGAAAATTCAAAAACACCTTCATTGTTTATGTGCAAATGTGAAAAATTTCCAATTTTTACATGTATATATAGACATTTTTTACCTTATGTCGACAAGGTCCCATTGATGAGGTCTCATCTATACATTCCCTCCTATCAACAAAGCTGATGGAGAAAACTTTTCACTTTCAAAATTGCAGGAAATATAAGGAGCTATAACATGAAATTGAGGTCTATGAAGAGCGAGAAAAGCCATGAACATAATGCAAAGCTTAAAGAGGGCTTAATTATTCACAAAAATTTGGAGAAGGAGATTTTGTTGGAAAAAATGCCATGAAGGAGCATATAGTTGGATGCAACCAATGGGGAATGTGGAAGATTTGATTGTAGAATTGCCTAAGGATAAGGAGTTAACTAACCCAACCAAGAGATAAGTAAGTGGGTCCTCCCCATAGCAGGCACTTGTCCTTTTTACCCTTGCATATCCTCAAACCAAGGAGTTTGTGAACCCCACAGTTGATTAATGGTTATGAAAAGTTAAGGACCTAATCTAGAAGAATCTACCTAATAATTTCAACACATGAAACTAAGACTATGAATAAAACATGAAAATCGACAGTGAGGTGAATTATGGAAAGCATTGGTGGATGAAAGAGAAGGTGGAATGAATTTTCGTCTCATGGTCACATGAAGTCCCTTGTGGATTTTGTGGTTAAATGATCCAATAAAGTCCATTGTTAGTCTAGATCAAAACCAATCACTTTTAGTGACTTCTTATCGATACTCTAAGACCTACCCATCCCCTCAAGATACAAGAATGCTCCCATGGATCAAACACTATTCCTTATTGAGAAGAAAAGAGAAGAAAGAAGTGAGGAAGGGCCTTAGTTAGAGGGGACCTTCAAGCATGGATAACATGTCTTTCTAGTCCCATAACTAGCACTTGTAGCCCATTATTTTGTCTAAGGGGTGTGCTTTGAATTTCCATCGTTTTTTTTGAATTTTATGTTTTTATGACTTTTTGAATGGAAAGCACACCATGCAAAGACTTTAACTTTCTGTTATTGGTCAATAGTGGAATGGTAAGAAATCCATGAAAACACTCATGCACTCAAGAGTTTGGGCAAGTACAGAGTGCATTGAGTCTCTTTGCAGTTACACCCTTATCATTACATTTAATCTTTCCCAGGTTTGAAAAGTACTAAGGTCATAGGTTTATTAAAATTTCATTAAAGAAAGGGACTTCATCTTTCCAAAACTAGGAACATCATATATTGCTAAAGATGGATGGATGACGTGGACTCACTACCTGTTCCATGAAAAAGAGACTTTGTCATAGTTATCAATATCAAAATTCAAGGAGAAAAACCAAACATTAACAATTAAAAACATTAAGTACAAATCACCATTAGCAAACAGTTACAACATCATTGTGTCTTGTTGGCAATAAAGAAATTTATTAAAAAATTTAAGAAAAATACATACACAAAAATAAATTAAAATATAAAAGAAATTGTAAAATGTCCAAGAAAGATAAAATGTACTAATGATGTTGTAAAACAAAAAATGGTGTAAAAAAAGTGTAAAAATAACCAAGTTTAAAACAAAAAAAGTGTAAAAAAAAAAGAATAGAAACTAAGGAGCCATTTATATAATTAGCATGGATGGCCATCTCCCCCATGACTGAGTTGGATGGATGAGATCTGAAAAATTGAGCGAGGTTGTCTATCCAATGAGGTGTTACTAGAACTGGCTCTTTTGGGCTCATGGAAAGGCTTTATTTATTGAATGTTGAATAATTATTTCTTATTTGGGCTTTGAGGTTTGTAGATTAACATGGCCTTAGAAGGAAGGGTTTCATAAATGATATAACGTCCTTCCCACAATGTTTAGAACTTAGTCTTTTGAGACACATATGTGGGGTTCCAGTAAAGGACCTTATCTCTAGGTTGAAGTTTAACTTTCCTAATTTTGAGATCATGAAATTTTTTGTTGAATGCCTTGTATACTTCATTCAAAGATGAGGCCACCAATCTATTCTCGTCTAACACATTAAGATTGATCAGTCTTTCTTTTTATGTTAGACTTAGGTCAAGGTCAAGGTCACAAGTTGTTGAAAGTGTACAAAGCTTGGATTAAATTGGAAGAGTTGGAAATTTTTCATACACTAGCTCATAGGGAGAATCACCTATAGGGAGCTTCCATGTTGAGCGGTAGGCCCAAAGGACATAAGAGGCGGCACTCCCCTCATTTCCATATAGAGGTTAGAAGTAGCGAAGCTCTGGCGGATTGATCACCCCAGAGATAGAATATTTTTCATGTGCCCGCAGTAGGAGTCCCCCAAGTGAACAGTTCTTTATTCGAGCAGCTTTGTACCTGAACGAAAGTTGTGTACGACAATAAAGATGAGCTTTGTGGATAAACCTTGCAGTACATGGATAGGTTTATTTAATGTTATTTATTGCTTTCCTAGTAGCGTGGCATGAGTACGACTTGGTTACGAGCATTGACGAATGTGTACGGCTAGCCAAGGAATCGGCTACTCATCGCGATTAGATTCTCTCACCCTTATCTCCTAGAACATGGGACGAGTACGACTTG